>OZ010594.1:38964723-38972223 GCA_963932145.1 Acanthosepion lycidas | reverse complement strand
TCCGAGCAGGCTGCTGTTGAGGTTGGACGTCGTACAGAAGCTGCAAGCTCCACATTTGTGCGTCTCGAGCGGTCACTATGGGGGCGACGGGAGATTTCCAGGTCTACGAAGGGGCGCATCTATGAGGCTATTGTTCGGAATACCCTTCTCTATACTATCGGGTCCACAAGTAGTTGGTCTTCGACGATGGAATCGCGATTGGCTCGCCATTTCGTGTGACCTGGATCAGGATCGGCGAGCGTGGGCAGCGATGATCCGTGATGATGTACTTGCTCGAGAGGAAGCCGGTTCAACCCGACCAGGGTGAAAACCGATACAAGTCAAGTGTTTCCAGATAAGTCCTTGTTTACAAGCGATCTAATCATGCTGAACACATTAAAAGAAAAAAAGTTAGATAATTATTTGAACGCTGATTGATGTTCACTTCTATGTAGAAATCATTTTCTAGATTGTCAACATCTCATAATGCTATACGGATCACTACTCGAGTCTTGAACAAGTTAAGATTGTAGTGACCGGAGAAACATTTTGGGTGTCCGTTCCACAGAGCAGTAGTACGTGGGAAGAAGCTGTTCAATGTGGCTGGTTTGCTACAATATAGGTGGCATAGCGGGTCCTAGATGTGAAGGTTACACCTGACTGAATCGAGGAATATAGTCCGTTCGAGCACATTCCATGGAAGTAGCGCTAGATCATTGAAAGGCTCGCAGTATCTCGCCTGCAAGAGAGAGGTTGTGGAGGTGGAGAATAATGCCTCACCCATAAGGACTCGAATATTCTTTTGAACCCTATAAAAACTGGAAAGTGAGGACTGGGCAGCTCCCACCCAATTATGACAACAGTACTCCATTTTAGGCCTGATCTGGATCGTATGAAAGTAGAGCATAGCAGGGGGGTGAGGTATTTACTTAAGCGGTACAAGGAGCAGGCTATTTTACCTGAATCTTTAGCGATTGATCGTATGTACGAGTTCCACTTTAAGTTAGAATAAAATAAAATTCGAATTGACTTCTAAGATTTCTCTTAAATCACACCAAATCCGATGCTAATAAGTTATTATACTAATGTTCACCAATATAATGCCCAAGAGCCACTCAAGGTAACGTATTACAGTGGCGGAGATAACGGTTAACTTTAACCGTTCTATCAGTGTAAGAGGAGAAGGTAAGAAGTGCGTTTTATGAGTTTATGTGTGAAAGTTAACGGTTAACCTTAGATTTGAAGAAGTTAAGTATGTGGTGATCGGGAAAACAACCTCTCGGGAGTCTGTTCTACAAAGTAACGTATTTGAGGAAGGAGCTGTATCCGTGGACCTTCCTTCGCGGAAGCCATCACAAATGATGCAAGGCCTGAGGGGGAAACTCTCATTTGAATAAGATGGGGCAATTGCAATGTATGTATGTATGTATGCTAGTTGATTTAGAAGTATGTCAATCACTATCGGTTATTTAATATCGAAATATGGATATTTTGAATAAAGTTTGATGGCGTCAACTAAATATATCTTGAACGCAGTTATATGCCTTCAAATATAGATGCAGTCTTGTTGGTAATTTTACTATAAATATGTATTGTTGGTAATTGTTTTTATAAAATTAATTGCTGATGTTTAGTCTTTGTTAGGGAGTCTACTATTAGTTTGGTGCAAAAATAATGCCGTAATAATGTCGTTTTTTGACGTTAAAAAATACGTCAAAAAACGACATTATTACGTCATTATTTTTGAACCAACCTAATATTTGCCCATAGTTGGGACCCTAACAGGTCCTACCACAGCGGGTCATAGTGGACCTGGGAACAAAAGCAATTGAGTTGTTTCCACGCTCAACAAACCTCAATTCTTCCGATCATATATCTTACTGCCCGATATAGCTTATTGTTATACCGAGGAGATATGTATGTATGTATGTATGTATGTGTTAAAGTGTATATGGATCTTTTTATGTGTTGAAGGAATATCTAGTCATAATTTCATCGTTTATGTAGCAAAGGTTTGATATCTTCGTCTGAAGAGAACTAATAAAAACGGTTTCGTTTTTTTATTAAATAAACTGAGCCTTCATTTTTAGGGAACGATATAAGTGATTCGCTTCTGTATATTCAAAATGTCGGCATCATCACTCTTGAATTCTGGGAAGAATATTAAGTAAGTTTTTGAATTATTTATTTCGCGATTTGTTCACGGATTAATTGAAATTCTCAAAGCCGGAACTACGGACCAGGTGGCCATAGCGCTCCAACGCAACTCTGAAACTTACAATGAAGAAGCCACGCAGAGTTAATTGAAAAAGACGTTTCGAATGAAAATTGAGTAAAAAAAATCTGTAGGTCGTGTAAAATAATCGAGATAATACCTTATTTTACTCCAAAATTACCCCCACACAAAGTAATACATAAGAAACTGATTAACTGCGTGTGTTGAATGCGCGTCGACCTATAAATTTCTATTTCATAAGCAGAAATAATCCACAATGATTGTTAAAAACGCGGGAGAAATTTATGATAGGTCGCCATCTTACATTTTACCGCATGGCATTGGTTATTAGTGTGCTAATGTCATTTTCTTATCTATGATGTATTGATATTGAAGGCACGAAGCAAAACGAGGGGTTATTTCGAGAAAATGAAATCGTAATAGAGTCAAGCAAGTACAAAATAAATTTTTCTTAAAGAAAGATACAAGTTAAATAATCGTGGGAACCAAAGAAGATTTTACTTAGCAGGTTTATCTAAAAAAAAGGTAAAGGAAAAAGAAAGAAATGCTATGATGGGTTCGTAAATTAGTTGATCTAAATTTTGTGCCAGCGTTCAAAATTCTATTCTCTGTAGAGAAGATATATTTTTTCTGTCCATTAATTAAGTGTTACGTAACGAAAATTCCAGTGTTTAAAATATTAGGTTGGTGCAAAAATAATATCGTTTTTTCGCATAGTAACATGTGTGAGAAAACGACATTATTTTTGCACCAACCTAATATGTACGAAAGATGGTTAAAAGTTCTCGGTCGAAACCAGTTCCTAAAATCTGATCAAATGAGCAGTCATCATATTTGTTGTCCTTTGGCAAGCCGTTTCCAAATTTCATGGTGCTCTTTTTCTCAAAGGCAATGCCAAACTGATCCTACTATACTGTGCAGTCGACAAAATTAAAAACAAAATGTGTGTGAGTTGGGAAGTGATAGTTGTGTTGTTAGACGTGTCAACGGCAAATGGTTCTCAATGTCGCTGGTTTACAGCAGAATTTACCGTTACATCTACCTATTTAAACAGTAAAACGATGATACCTAATTGCCAATCTAGTACTACGTTTAACTCCATGTAGTCGAGTTACCAATCGAAGAGCTTATAAGAACAACTACCATGAAAATATTTATAGAAAAGCTGATTTATCAGATTTCTTGTGTTGCTTTGAGATATGCGATTTAATTGGACTATTATCAGGGAAATGCATGAAAGCACATTATCTACAAACGTATTTGATACCTGTTTAAGAAAGAAAAAAGTAATACGCCTCATGTATATATATATATATATATATATATATATATATATATATACACATGCGATCTAATAATTTTTTTCTTTTCAGATGATAAATTATATAAAAACTGTCCGAATGTTCTTTTAATCCGAGCACTTTCGTCTATACATTTAGCCATATTCAAAGATGAAATATTTTAACTGCTAAATAAGAAGTAGTTTGTTGCCTGTAAGTATTTATATAATGTTTTCATTTTTCACAATACTGTCAAGATATTGTGTCCATGTCCATAGTTGATATTAATAAGTGTTTTTTTTTTTGGCTTTTATTATATATATATATATATATATATATATATATATATATATATATATATATACACTGGGTGTAACATCAAAATTGTCCAAATCGTGTAAAAGCCAAATTGTCCATTTGTTAGGTTAAGCTTTCAAACGTATCTTAAAAAATGAAACTTTCAAACGTTGTATCTGCTTCTTCCTCTAAGGGCTATACGATAACCTCACTCAGTGACCCTGTACTTGGAGTGGTTCTTGGGCCTCGTATTGGTGGGTATTTAGAAAAAACTTTAGAAATAGTTATATATTACACTGTTATATCTGTGAGTTATTGTAGCAATTATTATATTTTGCAAAAGTACAAGCATTTATGATTAATTGAACTTCACTTAGCATTGTCCTTATGTGAAAAGTATAGGACACACTGAAGGTCGAAATCACTATTAACCAATAGTTAACGAAGCTCGCTAACCACTACTCCATGCCGAAGTATGTAGTTGGTACAAATATATGTATGGTATGTGTAATCTCTGAAATGAGAGATTCGCTTTTCATATATTCGGAAAACACTTCATCAATAACGTTTCCACTAAGATTTCCTTTAGCCATCATCAGTAATCACGTGGAATAAGTTTATCGTCTTCTTGATGTTATTTCCCAAAATCTATTTATGTTAAATGGCATTACCCCCCTGAAATTTCGAAGGATATAGAAACTATCATTTGCCGTGTCTCTTCAGGGCGTTAGCGATCATGCCTTTCCACAATTTCCTGTCCTTTGTCGCACTTTATAAATTTTGCCTTTTTGTTATCTCGCCTAAACCTTGATCCGCCATCCATTTACTCAAGCTTGCCAGGTAGGTGATGCATTGCTTTCCTCTCCCTCTCTTGCTTTCAATCTGTTCTGTGGATATCAAATTTTCCAAGCCCTCTTACCTCATTAAGTACCCTAGAATTTCCAGATGTCTTATCCTGATTTTAAGTGTAAGTATCACTTTTATTTCCATTTTCCTTAAAACTTCGTTATTGGTCATATGTTCGGTCCATGGTATTCTCAGCATCCTTCAGCAGAGTCATATTCCTATTGATTCTATTCTTCATCTGTGAAGAGATTGTCCAGTGTTCACTATAATAAAGGAGGACTAACTAATTGATCTTGAAATGAAGACTAGAGAAGAAGAAAATATTTCATAATACATAAAATATCATTTTGGGTGTTTTACAAAAATTACAATCATGTAAAATTAGTAAAAGAAAAAAATAAAACCGAGAAAATAAAAAGAGACAAAAAGAAAGCAAAAAACTGCGATAGTTGGCAATGGCGAAAGAAAAATTGAAAAGAAAAATACCATCAAATGAGTTAACCGCTTATCGCTCCTCATTCCTCAAAACTCGATCGAGAGAATGAAAAAATTGTGCACTCCGACTAAAAACGAAGAAACATGAAGAAAGAAAGCACAAATGTATCAATATATTGACACAGTTATCGCACTAAGTCCTAACAACCAATCATTTTTTCCATAAGTATGGTTGTTATATTTAATATATAGAGGACTTTCAGGTGATAGTCAGAATGTGACCCGTTTTTTTTAATCATTTCACCCCAATCAACCCAATAAAGCCACTAAGACGCAAGGTGTTAATGAGCGTCAAAGAATATGAGAAAAAGAAAAATATATATTATTACGAGGAGACAACAATTAAGAAAACAAAAGATAACGATGGACATTGTATTTAAATTTTAAAGATTCAAAGTTGGCAACAAAGCAAATAGCCTGAAAGGATCTCGAAAGAGAAAAATGTGAGAAATTAAACTGTTAGCAAAGAACTTAGCAGTACATCTAGCCATTTCAACAGTAAAATCAGGTGCTGGATTTGCGTGTAGTTGATTGGATAATAGCTCAGAATTTGTAATCGGAGAGCCAAGTTCCAATTCCAGTTTGGTTTCGTTATATTCACTTAGGCTCAAGTAACCTTGGGAAAGTCTATCCATTCACCTCTTCTCCCTCCAGCTATAGATAATTTGTATGACTTTTATTACTAAATTATTATCTCCAAAAATAAAATAAAATTGCGAACAAAATATTTAGAATTCAGCATTGAAATAACCATAGTGTTTGATATGCCAATTTAAAAAAAAACAAACAAAATTAAAATTAAAATGATGAGACCTAGATGCCCATTCAGTACTGCGCTTAAATTCATAAAATCTAGGTCCCATAGAGGAAAGCTCATCAGATCATTTATCATGAAAATATTTATAGAGAAGGCACAGCGGAAACTACGTTACTCTAGTAGAAATTGACTGAAGCTGGAATGTCAGGTCAGGATTGATAGCTTTGCAAATTCTACTTTGGATTTTATGTAAAATATCCATAGCAGAATCACCAGACCTGATGTGACAGCAATGTTAAAGGCATTCAATATTCAATATGGCCGAATGTCATGGTAATGGATTGGTGCTGGCAGAAAATTCACACCTGTCCAAATTATTTATTAACTACAGCTCTTCATCTGAAATATGGCCACAAATATCGGGTATCCACTTTTATATCGAAAGTCCTCATTCTTTTTCTATTCTGTAATAAAAATTGAAACGGCCGGTGAGAAGAAAGTTAACAAGTTTTACTTCCTTGAAAATCCACATTCAGCACATGGTAATATTATCCGTCCCCCTAGAAGGGAAAAAAAAAAGAAGAAAACTGTACAATAATAATTTAATGCCTGAGCAGTCACTACTAATGTCGACTGAAATTCATAAAGAATTTCAGTCGACATTAGTAGTGACTGCTCAGGCATTAAATACTAATAAGGAAACGAGTAATCTTACCATTGGTCACACTATTTAGAAACTAGTAATAGTTGATTTTCGGGCTATATTCGCCGTACAAAACGAGACCTCCAAATCGTATTTTAAAACGTAGTGTCTAATTTATTACATAAATTCTGTAAGCATATATTTTGTCACTGAAATTCTAATGGAAAAACGTTGTGAAGATATTGTTACTTAATTACCACAATCTACCATACCTAATGAATGGATGTTGTATTTTCAATAGGCTTATTACGGTAGCCTGAATGATTTTCACAGCTAAGCATCTTTCCACTGTTTTCGAATGCGATTAGTTAAATGGGTTGTCGAAACGCACATATAGTCGCATTTTTGTTCAACATAATCGGGAAAAAAGAAGCGAAATATTGTCAATTAACTACCACAATCTACAGTGTGTGACAATGTTTTTTTTTTATTTTTATTTTTCTCTTAACGTATTAATGGGGATTTTAATACAATCTAAGGCATTTTAAAACGCCACTGTTTCTTTGATATTAAGAGAGCACCTTTTGAAACGAAAGACTCAAACAATAATAAAGAATTGAATGCTAAATTATTGTTGCTCAAGAAGTTACTTCATCCTGAATACCTGGTTTGATCATCCCATGAAACACAACATCACATGACATAGCGAAGATAAGGTAACGACAAAGATGGATTTCAGCATCACAGACTCATGGATGTTAGAGTATACAACTCCATCTTTGAATCAGATCACAGATTACTTGTAACTAAACTGACAACAGAAGCCAAAGAAAAAAAAAAAAAAAAAAAAGAAAAGAGCCCGCTTCCGCCCTCATAAAACAAGGAAAACCCCAAGATAAAACCATTAAAAATAAAATGGCTTTTGCCTGGGTTGCGACTCTTGACAACGCTAAAAATATCTATCTAT
>OZ010594.1:38752223-38959723 GCA_963932145.1 Acanthosepion lycidas | reverse complement strand
TGGTTGGAAAAGGTTGCTAGCAAGGTCTAGGGTGACGTCTAGAAAATCCACTTGTTTAACATTAGTAGTGACTATTGTTTCTAAGACCTAAATCCTTAAATACCCTATGGATCATTTTCCTAATACGGTCTACCTTAATTTTAGTGGAGTTTTTAACAACTAATAAGCCATCATCTCTATACAATCCTACACGATCGGAATCTAGACAATCAAAGGCACTTAAATTATACAAAAGAAATAATCCAACCAGGTCAGAAGCTTCAGCAGAATCCAGAGAACCCATCGAAATGTCAAAATTGTTGTTGCAAGACTTTTTGGTCCACTGTTCATCCTTGTAGATTAGAACAGAATTTCGGCATTTCATGATGATGTCCACTTCACTCTCAGAAATATTTGAGTATTCCCGGGCGAAATCCAAGGCCAAAGTGAAAAGATCCTTCGATATAGAGGGATAATAATCGATAATATCAAACTGTATGAAAGTACAGTTGCCCTTATATCGGATGTTATTAAACCAGTTGATAACATCAGCTGTGTTAACCCACTGTAGTAGCCCAAGGGTGTTTTTTATGGAGTGGTTGGTTCTTTCCAAGATGGTTTTACTAATTCTACCGATTTCTGGTCTTGTAGGGTTTATAAGCCTAGTAGATGGCTTAGTTTTGAATTCTGGTTTATGGTCTTTTAACAAGACATAGGCCTCCTTAGTTTGTAGTTTGCCGACCCGATCACTAATCAATAGTTTATCAGTAATTGATTTACTGATACTGTTAATGCTATCTATTTGGTTGAAGTTATTTGTATCAATTTTTTTGTAGTTTCTGGTTAGACTATCCCTTACTAATGCATCATAATCCTTAGGAGATAACTTATAAAAGTTATCCGTTTTATCGAATTTAACATATATATCACCAGATTTATTAATGTCCTTGACGATACTCTCAAGATTTTTTTGGAAGGCATTTTTGTATTTATAGAAGGTTAATCCCTTGACGATAACCAATAGTTCATTTTCAAAAGCAGATAATTGCTTAATAATTGGTGCAGTTTTTAGGCTTTTAAAACCATAAATTTCGCGTCCACACAATGGTTTCTTTTTTAGAAGAAAGAAGTAAGCTTTCCATCTCATTCTTCTGATAAGGTTTTCCGTTTGCTGTTTTAGATGGACGAAATAATCCCTTTTGTTCGTGGTGGGAATGTTCTTAAGTGATACTCCGAAATTGATTCTATCCATAGTATAAGAATAGAATAGACAGTGCTCGACAGCAATAGGAGCTAATACATACATACATACACACACACACACATATATATATATATATATATATATATATATATATATATATATATGTACATATATATATATGTACATATATATATATATGTATGTACATAATATATATATATATATATATATATATATATATATATGCTATGGACAAATTATCGACATTTGATACTAGGATCAATTGAACACCCTCTAAGAGAAAAAGAATACCATGACGCAATTCACTCTGCCAGAAATTTGGAAACGGCTTGCTATGTTGCTTGTTCAGAGATTTTGTGTGTCAATCTAGTGGCAGTGCAGAAGATTCGGAAATAGCTGGAAGAGTCTAAAGGCAAAGTTTATGGCAGCATTCCCCAACTTAAACAAGGAGACCATCCAGAAGAGTTGCAGGAGATTCCGAAGTCGTCTGAAGGCAGTGGTTGAAACCATTAGCGTTTTTACTGAACATATTTACTCTTTAGTATTTCAAGGTATTTTTGTGTAATTTTGGTAAATATATCTATTAAAATGAGATGTCAGTGTTAGATTCATTTTTGTGTCATTTAGGTGACAATTTATCCATCGCACACTCAAAAGCTCATTAGAACAGTTAACATATATATGTTAACTGTTCTAATGAGCTTTTTTTTCTTGGTGCCTCGACTGCTACTCGATTGGTCTCATTGTCTTACTTTTGGTCTAGCTAGGTGCAACCGTCTTTTCTATTTGGACAGTTTCTTTTCTCTGACTTCCTACCCATAGAATCCCTTTCTGATTTCTTCTTTCACTCTCCCCTACAATCTTCAATAATTTAAATGTAATCTTAATCTCCTGTCTTACTGAACCTTTTCATTTAATTGTCCTCTCTTCACTTCTCCTCACTAAAGTCTACTCTTTTTCATAGTCTTCCTCTAATTCCCTGCGTCCTAGTGGCAATATCGGCTTATTTGGGGTGAAATCATTAATATATATATATATATATATATATATATATATATATATATATATATATATATATATATATATATATGTGTGTGTGTGTGTGTGTGTGTGTATTTAGGTTGTATGAGTTTAAATGTCCTTTGGAAGAATGCTCTTCTAATCCACATACATACATTGGTTTTACAACTACCCGGCTATCCAGACGATTAACTATGCATTTAAATAATTCTAGTGCCATTAAACAACATTTTATGTCCCATACTGTTTCCCTTCTGCATTCTGACATTCGTAAAATCCTTATAGACAATACTAAAATTATTGATCAACATACAGACATTAGACGCCTTAAAATTTTAGAAGCAATAGAACTCTTATTAATCGCACGGCTTATATTTCTGGAAACATTCTTCAATGTCTATAAAATATTTCTACTTAATTTGATAAATCACATAATCATTTTCTTTGAACTTTTTAAAATTCCACAACGTATTTTTCGATTTTTTTGGTTTTTATAATAAAAATCTTTTCACCCCCTTCACTTGATCACATGGCTTCGCCTGCACGTGATAACGTTAACGCGTCTTTTGAAGTTAAAAATAATTCGTAACGTTTATTTGGTTCGTATAAATGGAGCAATACGATTCCGCTGCATGGCAATTGGCTAAAGTTAAAAAAATTTGATCCTGATGATCAACGATGACGTTCGAAAATACTCGGTTGTATTTTGGAATATATATATATATATAATTTTTAAATAAAAAGTCTCATTCGGAAATATGAGAAAATACAAAAGAAAATCAGCAGGACTATGTCTTTGGCGTTTAATACAACATATATATATATATATATATATAATTTTTAAAAAAAATATGATTCCATCACTACATAAGAATTCTTATGTAGCGACGGAATCATATTTTTAAATAAATAATTATATTTATGCTTTACTTTTGTATCGAGCACTATTTTTTAAAAATAACAAAAATACTAAAGAACTTTGGATTATTTACCTAACGAGTTCTTTCCTATTTTCTATATATTTTTAAACACACACACACACACATATATATATTTACTTGGATTGATGTGAGTTTGTGACCCTGGGTTTCACGCTATTTGCGATCGTCAGATATATATACACACACTTGCACACACAGCACATAAAAGAAGAGATGTATTGCACTACTCACATCTCTTCTTTTATGTGCTGTGTCGATCATGGCTCTCCACTTCCTCTTTTCCCTTGTAGTTCTCAGTAAGTTTTGTCTTTTTGCTACTTCTCCCAGACGCTCTTCTATAATCCACTTGCTTAAGCCCGTTAGATATGTCCCGCGTTACTTTCCCCTGTCCTTCTTTCCTCTATTCCTCATGTAACTATCACATTTTTCAAGCCTTCCTTTCTCGTTACGTGTCCTAGAAATTTCAATTGCCTCTTCCCGAGGTTAATTATAAGTTTCCTCTTTGTTTGCATCCTCTCGAAAACCTCGTCGATGCTCACATGTTCGGTCCATAGTATCCTTAGCATCCTTCTATAGAACTATATCTCTGCTGCCTCCAGTCTCTTCTTTCTCTTTGAGGAGACAGCCGCTCGTAAAAGGAATGCCTTGATGGAATTCCAGCCTAGTACGTTGCATTCACTTTCGCATAGATATCCTTGACAAAGGCAGGTATCCATCTATCGCTTCACCGGTTATGGTCTAAATATCCAGATGAAATAAGTCAGCTTGGACTGTCTAGCAACTAGTCTAGGAAAATTCTGGATTGAAACCTGACGAGAGCTGTTTGGAGACACCAATTGTCTGTTATCATTTCTTCGGAAAAGTATTGCTGGTTCTTTACCGACCTTCATCACTAATTATCATATCATATGTGTGAGTAGCTTAGCGATTTAGTTCTAAATTTTTTCTATGGTCGTATCATCCATATTTATTCAATGGTGAACAGAATCATACACAACCTTTGAAACTACTGTTCTACAAGCAATGTCGGACGGAAGCGAAACATAGTCATTGACAAAAGAAAAATCATAAGCTAAAACAATAAAAAAACTGAAATTAAAAGAGCAATGGATCAAAGCGATCTTGGATTTTTCCTCTGGAAGTATACAAAGAATGAACGTATAAGAAGAGGTGCAGAATTTAACTCCGTCTTTCATGAAAGTTGACGGCAAAAAGTGAAAATCTACTGGCAACGCGACACTAATATTACAACACATATTATTTTTAAGAATCTAAAGTGTAGGATTTTCATGTTAAAGTGTGCATGATATTTGCGGGTGCCATAAACGTTTTATGACATAAATACTGAAAAGGAATTAATTCAATATCTCACAGCTTTATCAATTTTTGTAGTTTATTATTCTTTTAATCAATTTTCGTATGAGAATAATTAAAATGACCTTTGCTGGGTGCAATTAAATATTCTGACACCAATAGTTAAAAAAATGGCAAAAAATCACTTAACTATTTTTAAATCTACTAAAATTGCCAATTGAAAATTTCCCAAAGTTAAATCTTCTTCTTCCTCTACTTCTACTCCTCCTCCTCCCCCTCTTTTTCTTCTGCTCCTTCTCTTCTTCTTCTCCTCCTCTTCTTCTTCCTTTTAAAGAATAAAATAATTATCTTTAAAATAATATTTCGTATATTTTTTCTTATATTTGGAACAAAAGTAAGTAATATTTAAAAAAAAAAAAATCTTTTTAAATAATTTATTATTTTCCTTTTTTCAGCTCCCATCAAATTAGCTAACTGAACTGGGCTGAATTGATTTTGTTTCTATCTTTCTTTTTTAAAAATGTCTTAAATCTTTATTTTACATACGTGAAATATTTTTTTCTTTTTATGAATTAACTTTAGAATATTACCTTTCAAATGAAACCAAAATTTCTTTTTTTTTTCTTTTTAGTAACACAAATAGGACAAAAGGTGATCGACGCTACCAGGTGAATATTATTTTACTTTAATATTTATAACATATTAACCATCAACAAGAAAGTATGGAAAACTGTTTGACATTATATAAGTAAAACACATTTGCTAAATCACTTAAATATTATCACCAATTTTTGACAGCATGAATTATCTTGTTTTAAAATACACCTGAGTGACACGGCGTCGTAATTCCAGCCTAAAAATATTATGTTGAATACACTTACTCTTTCCCACATTGTATTAAGGTACCCAACCTGGGTGTGAGAAGGATGTTCAAAAGACAACTATTACTAAGTGCTATAAAGGATAGGAAGTTGCGGAAAGCCATGATCGCATTTGGAACTAAGGAGGAGAACTTTAATATCCTGACTAGAATATTTTCAAACGATTTCTAACATTATACATATTTTCGCTCGTAGGCGTGCGTACCTTCTTTTATGTGCCAAGTCTCTTCAGGATATTGGCAGTCATTTCTTTGCACATTTTTTTTTTATTATTTTAAGTAACCTTTGACTTTTTAGGTCATATTCTGCCATCCGTTCAAATAAAACTCTTTAATTAATCTGATTGTTGATTCTTTCTGTATCCCTTGTTTTAAGTATGCACTGTATGTAAGATTCTTGACGATCTTTCTTCATTTTCAGGCCCAACAATAATCAGCTGCCTCGTTCTGATTCTATGTATAAGTTTCATTTTTATGTTGTCCTTAAAATGGTTTCGTTGCTCACAGATCCTTTTAATGATATTCTTAGCAATCGTCGAAAACCCCATATCATTTTTCAACTCTCCTCTTTATATTTAAGGAAATTGCCAAGCATTCATTGATTTATATGAATTTAGATAGTTCCTTTCTATTATTGACACACACACACACACACACACACACACACATATATATATATATATATATGTAAGAAATATAATCTTAAGATGTGCTATATTTATGGGATAAAGTGCTCAATATCAGAGATAGAACGTGTGTAAATATAAAAGTGAATATAGAAGTCAACACTTACAGGCGACAGTCTGTTTCATGTTAGATGCAATCGTCAGGCCACCGATTGCATCTAGCCTGATGTTCACTTTTATATATATATATATATATATATATATATATATATATATATATATGTAAGAAATATAATCTTAAGATGTGCTATATTTATGGGATAAAGTGCTCAATATCAGAGATAGAACGTGTGTAAATATAAAAGTGAATATAGAAGTCAACACTTACAGGCGACAGTCTGTTTCATGTTAGATGCAATCGTCAGGCCACCGATTGCATCTAGCCTGATGTTCACTTTTATATATATATATATATATATATATATATATATATATATATATATATATATTAAGACATTTTTATGTTTATACATTCTTTTTATAGATACAAATATTTTAAGTAAATGCTCTGTTTATAATAAACAGTATTAAATATTTACCGGCCTGAATGTCTATACGGAACCATCATATAGCCTGACGTGCCTAACCCTTTTCGGCCTCAGAGGAGCGTTCAGTAGGCAAGGCCGATTTTACTGTCCTTAAACTACAATCTTTCATGATTCTTTCACATACATTCATATCTGCTAAAGGCGTATCCAAATGTAAACAAATGATGTCACACATTATGAAATGGACAAGTCCGACAATTATTTTAAGACATTTTTATGTTTATACATTCTTTTTATAGATACAAATATTTTAAGTAAATGCTCTGTTTATAATAAACAGTATTAAAATAATTATACAATAGTGAACAGGTCTTTTTTCTGCTTGTTTCCGTCCGTCAAATCTATCACACTGAAGCCTACATATAAATTTAACAAATTGGTCCTGAGCTGATTGTAATTCCTGAACAAATTATATCTTACTAAGCCAACGTTCTTTCGTCTGAATATTGGACATACAGTAAAGTACAAACTCATTAAACGGGGTCAAGTTTAGTCTTTTATACATCCACAAATATATAGGAAAAATGCTACAAGTCCGACACGGAACACCCATACGAAGATCTTGTGAGTTATCTCCACAAAGCTTTGTCAGTTTTAAAAAGGTGTCATTAGGTGGCGCTGTTAAGCAACTATGAACACTGACTTTCTCTGTTTTTCTCTCTCTTCCTTCTAGCATACGGTAGAAGTAACTCTAACGGGACCTTGAGCATGGTGATATTTTCTCCTTTCACTTAATGAACATTAATATCACGCACACACACACACACACACACACACACACTGACACACACATACATTATATATATATATTTGGTTGCTACAGGAATAGCGGCAATATGTGTCTTTAAAATATAAATCATGAAAGCGGGAGTTTGGTATTTTATGGAGCTATACGATAAAACGACATTTCTTCCAGTATATTTTTGCGATGGCACGAATATACGCGGTCTATTGGAGATCGGGATTAAGCGGGTAGGCGTGTGAGGCAAAGCTCCTTTGTGAATCTATGAGCACTCGTCAGTCATAGCGCAAGTTTAGGGGCTGCTCGGTGGCGATGAAATGTTAAGAGTTTATTTTGGGATGCATTCTAGGACATCAGCCAGTCTATTCCTCATTGAGTTGTGAGAATTAGGTCAGAAGAAAGATCACCTAACAAGCACTGGTCATCAAGGTATATGGAGGTGAACCCATAGATTGTGGTATCATTTGCATATATATTTACTAAAGATCTGAGAGTGTTCTTTTGCAGATCTTTGATATAAAGCAGAAAGAGGATCAGACCTAGGGGAGATCCTTGGCGGACCCTGGCATTAATAACTGAGAGGACTCTCCCAGTGATTTTCATTGATGCTCAATTTGTGTATCAATCCCTTGTGCCACACCTTAACAATGGCCTTTGAGATATCTAGGGCGATTTCTTTTTTACTATCAATAGCTTCACTGATTCTATGCGTGATAATAGTTAAGACATCAGCAGTGGACCTAGAAGAGCGAAGACCATACTGTTTGTCGCTTAGGAGTTTGTTTTGTTGATGATTTCAGTGACTTGCAGTTACTTCCGCAGAACTGTTACGCCGTGGAACAGACACTTAAATGCCTGCTTCCTCGGTCAGTAAAATCTTAACTTCTTCAAGTCCACCATCGTTTTCTAAGCTACATATTCTTATAATATGCAACTCTTACTCTCTCTTTGTACGTCCATGCAAAAGCCCCATTCACTAATCCTCTATCTTGAGCGGATCTTGAGAATTGTATTAGGTGAAAAATAATATAAAAACTCTAGGGTCTAAATGTTGGTAGAGCTGATGCCATTTCTTTTGTTGTTTCCAATACAAGCATTCAGAAAACCATGCATATTTAGCGAGAAATGAATAAACATGACCCTTTCCAATTCCTCAAATCTTAGTAAATGGCAAATTTCGGAAGGACTACGAGGGCAGGCAATGATCCTTTCACCAACGTCTCTTGTGTATAACTAGGTCTGTGCAAATTTGTGCAGCGTCTTTAATGTGTTTTTCAACTGTGTGTTTACTCTCTAGTTTTCTTCGTCGTTGCTCAAATGTTCCGTCAGTGATATCCTCAGCATCCTTCTGTAGAACCACATTTCTGTTGCTTCACGTCTGTTCTTCATCTCTGAGGAATTTTTTTTCAACATTTACTGCCCTATATGAGAAGTGCTATTACGTAACTGTTCAGTATTCTTTACTTTGTTTCTAACGAAAATTTTCTGTTTCTTAATACTCTGCTTATCTTTTTGAAGGCACACTTGGACATCACACTGCAACTTCGGATTTCAGTATCGCACTTTCCGTTCACTTAAAATACAATTAAAGCAATAAAGCAATTTGTATATTAGTATCATGTAAAATTACTTGCCACTTTTTATTTTTATTCTAGTACTGCTATTTTTCCTAAATTCACTTTGTGGTTAAGTAATACATTGGAAGTTTACCTTGGGTGTTACACTATAAGTAAGTTACTGTTAGAGATTTTTTTCATAGTGCCAATATTGTTAATATAAAGCCATTTTATCCGAACAATGATTATTTAATAATAAAAAAAAAAAAAACTTTTTCTGATTATTTGTAAACGTTTTTATTTCTCATTTTAATTTCTTGCCACGTGTGTTTCTACATTTTTGCTTTTGAATAAAACCAAAACAAAACAAGCGTAATTGTAATCTTTCTTTATATTTCGTAGATTTGGTTCAGTTTTGGAATGATAGTTAGGAAGGCGGTGAATTATACGACCACCCCGTGTGGCACAGGTTTATGTACATTGCTGACCGCATCTAATTAGCAGTTATTATATCAGGTCACATAATATATGCAAAACCAATTCGTCTGCAATATGCATACACATATACAGATCTTTATCGTTACAAATGTTCAGTTTACGCTCCTCTTCAGCGTCTTGAACAGGAGTAGTGATTTATTCCTTGTTTCCTGTTTTGGATTTCTGGTTCCTTCGAGCAAGAGTCTACTGTCACAATGTACTTTTAACGTCTCCGGCAGAACTCTGAAATGTTATTCATTATCTGAATCTTGACCTAGAGTTTACCGTTATCTAGAGTTACTCATTATCTTTCCTGTAAACCCCAAGAACTTCACTTGCCCTTTTTTACGCTCATTCAACACCATCCAGTAACCTCCTGCTTTGAGTGGCTCTTGGGCCGTGTACTGGGTGAAAATTAATAAAAATGAATTTAGGAAAGTTAATTCTTTTCTCTTTGTAAATTTAAAGTATTCATAAAATTACATAGTAGAATTTTATTCTCATATTTTTTCTTTTATAAAAAAAACTACATCGATGTGTACATGCTGATCGACTGGGTAGACATTTGCCGATTAAGGAATATACTCAAAATATCCGAAACTGTCCTAATGATCCAAAATATACAAGAAAAAAAACCGAGTGCACTTGTAATCTATTAAAATGCCGAAGTAAAAGAAAAAAAAATCAAAGAGGTTTACGACAGTCTTCAAAGTCTGTCTTATGAGGAGAACGAACAGGACCTAATGGCGTACAGCAACATTGGTTATGATTAAGGGGATAGGTGGCTATTCGTCCGGATCCGCCTCCTTCTGAAAGACGTTGTTGTGATTTGGTTAATTTCTTGCTCTTTCTTTTGCTTTTCTTCGAGGCAAAAATAATAATAAAAAAAAAAAGGAGTTGGATAATTAGATCATGTTCAAGAATTACCGACTCACAGATCAGAAGACGTGAAAGTCGAGGGAAGCATGAAATAAATTAGTGAACCGGTCGTAAAATTAACTGATAGATCTTCAAAAGAGGGAAATTTAGACAATTCTCCGTTTCTTTCTGTATCTCCTGGAACCACCAACCCACCCATAAGTCCGTCCGTCCGTCCGTCCTTCCTTCCTTCCTTCCTTCCTTCCTTCCTTCCTTCCTTCTTTCTTTCCTTCCTTCCTTCCTTCCTTCCTTCCTTCGTCTGTCTATCTATCTATCTATCTATCTATCTATCTATCTATCTATCTATCTATCTATCTATCTATGTCTGCACATTATCTGTCTCAGTCTATTCATATCTATCTATCTATCTATCTATCTATCTATCTATCTATCTATCTATCTATCTATCTATCTATCTACGTCTGCACATTATCTGTCTCAGTCTGTTCATATCTATCTATCTATCTATCTATCTATCTATCTATCTATCTATCTATCTATCTATCTCAAGCAATTCATATATTCTATTTCTGATACTGTACACACAAACATATATATATATATATATATATATATATATATATATATATATATATATATATATATACATGTAAATATTTATATAATTATTTGTACCAAATCGTATATATATATATATATATATATGCGTGTTTGTGCGTGTGCATTTGGGCAGCAGTCCGTCTTTAATACATGTTTTCGTTGAATAGGACTAACAAGGTACTTTTTTTTAGTTATTTTTTATTTTATTTTAGTTATTTATTACATTGTTCTTGTATTGGCACGAGCGTTCTTCTTTTCTGCAGTTCATGAAAGTAAAATCTGTCGAACGAAGACACTGGTATATATACAAGGAAAACAAATTTATAAACTACCCCCAGTGATTTTCGTTTTCATGAAACATATATACAGTTTGAAATAGGCGAGGTGGTTGAAATGAAGCCAGCAGCTCGAATTTAAAAAAAGCAATTAATATATTTATAATTTGCAACAATAAAACTCTTTATCTAAGAATGTTTTATGCTTGAATGAAGGGGATCAGGGGTCGTTTCCTAAATATATAATGAAAGTCTTGTTTCGAATAAGGGTATTCTTTTCCTATCGACATGACTCATCTATTTGAAATTCATATATATATATATATATATATATATATATATATATATATATTTCCGTATATTTTCTTCATACTGTCGGATCTATATCCATATATTCGCTTATATATATATATATATATATATATATATATATATATATATATATATATATATATGGTGTGATGGATAAATTGTCGTCTAAAATACAAAAATGAAAATGACATCTCATATATAATGACCAAAATTACACAAAAATATCTTGAATACTAAAGAGTAAATTTATTCAATAAAATCATCATTGGCTTCAACCACGGCCTCCAGACGACGTTGGAATGTCCCTCAACTCGTATCCATGTTTAACGTATAATGATGTTCAAACGCTCATTCCCGCAGTCACCTTTTTGTGGAATCAGCTTCATCCCCATGTAAAGCTATGTCAAATCATACTAAGCTGTGTAAATGTCGAATTATCCAGTTTAAACATTTGCACTTGCAAACTCCTTATTTAAGAGTTAGTTCGATCCTGATGGCTGCCAAAATTTTGTAAACACAAATCAAATTAATTTAATCTATGTAAATAGAAAATCATTCAATTCTCATTCTCTCAACGACCTTGTTCTGTCTATATTTATGGGGTATTGTAATAATTTATATTATTTACATTGTTCGGTTTGTTATCCTCATTCCAATCACCTGAACAAGCCCAGAGCGTACAATGACCGAAACGTCGTGAAGAAGGGAATAAAGATGAGGACAACAGTCCGAGCAATGTAAATAATGTAAATAAACTTTTTGCTGAACGAGTTTGATCACCGAGGCTACCAAACTGTTATAAAGCCGTGTTAAACTAAACTAAGCTATGTAAATAGCTAATCATTAAGTTTAACCAATCGTTCCTGCAAATCCTTTATTATTTAGCGAGGTAGATTCCCGAGGGTGCTAAACAGTTGTAGAACCATGTCAAATTAAATTAAGCTGTGTAAATAGCTAATCATTAACTTTAACCAAGCGTTCCTGCAAACTCTTTATTATTTAGCGAGGTTGATCCCCGAGGGTGCTAAACAGTTGTAAAACCATGTTAAATTAAACTAAACTGTGTAAATAGCTAATCATTAACTTTAACCATGCATTCCTGCAAACCCCTTATTATTTAGCGAGGTTGATCCCTGACGGTGCTAAACAGTTGTAAAACCATATCAAATTAAACTAAGGTATGTAAGTAGCTAATCATGAAGTTTAACCAATCGTTCCTGCAAACCTCTTATTGTTGAGCGAGGTTGATCCCCGAGGGAGCCAAACAGATGTAGAGTCATGTCAAATTAAACTAAGCTGTGTAAATACGTACTTTTATTTTATTATTATTTTTTTTTTTCCTAGCCCTCTTGTTGGTAAACCTTGAAGAGTAGAATTCAGAACATAACATGAAGTGAAAAATAAACCTTAGACTATGTTGAAATCTATCATCAACATTCATCATTAGGGTTTAAAATAAATAGGAAAAAAAGCAATAAAGAGCTGGTTTATCACTTCGGAATTACACAGTACGTTGAAACGAACAACCGGCCAATCATAAAAGAGGCGTGATTCTTTACCCATGAAACCAATTTCTGGTTGTAGTGATGGTGGCGCCGGTGGTAGCATGGGATTGAATGATTTCAAACATGTCCTGTCACCCGTCTATTCTGAACAATGGTACATACGTCAAGTGAAAATGGTGGCCGTGACATACACGCCATCTACTGGGTGAATAGGACATTAACAGTTTCAGAATCGACGCAATTTCTTACCCATTGTTTGGTTTTAGAATTAATTATATTTTATATTATTTTAATATTTAACTTTTATTATTTACTTTTTATAGTAGTTTCTCTTTCATTCTTTTTACAAAATATTTTTTTCATTTGATTCACAATCTCCTTCTTCCTTGTTCGTTTTATGCTAATTTACTGCGTTCTTTTTTTCGGCCATTTTATTTACTTTTTCTTTTAATTCACGTTCACTTTAAAATAAGACTTTACTGATTTTGTCTTTCTCATTTATGCGCCTTTTTAAGTTTAATCATTGTTTTTAGTTTCTTTTTTTACATTTTATATATTTTCATTTATTTTTTTTTTCTTATTTTTCTTTTCAATTTTTTTATTTGGGTTTTAATTCTCTCCTTTGTTTTTTTTTTTTTTTAATTTCTTCTTTGATCATCCGGGTTTTTATTTCTTTCTTTTTAAATCCACTTACTTTCTTTCTCTCCTTTTTCCTTCTTATTTTTTCATGTCAGTATTTATTCAGTTGTGTATTTACATTCTTTCTTCCTTTTATTTTCTTTTAAAATTCAGTCCGTTTCTTTCTTTTTTCACTGTTTTTCCTTCTGACTCATTGTTTACACGAGATTTTCTTTATTTTGTTTACACGAGATTTTCTTATTTTACGTTTTTTCTTTTTCAGATTTCTCGCTCATTTGAGGTTTCAATTATGTTTTAATCTTCTTTTTTCATCCCATTTAAATCAGATTCTTTCCTTTTCTTTGTTTTTTTCGTTGTTGTTTTTTCTTTCTTTCTGCCTCACTTTCTTTCTTTTTGCTTTTCTTTGTTTCCTATTTTTTATCCTTTCGTTTCTTTCTTTCTTATTTGTTTCTTTACTTTTATTCTACTTTTCTGCATCACTTTTTAAATTCTGTTTCTTTCTTTGTTTTTATTTGTCTGTTTTTTAGTTTCCTTCTTTCTTTCTTCCTCAATTTCTTAGTTTCTTTTTTCTTTCTTTCTTTGTTTCTTCTTTTTTCTTTCATTCTAATTTAATTTTCCTTCCTTCTTGCTTTCTTTCTTTCTTTCTTTCTTTCCTTCCGCCTCACTTTTTTTTCTTTTTGACTTTCTTTCATTGATTTGTTTTGTTCATTTCTTTTCTTTCTTTCTTTCTTTCTTTCCTTCTTTCTTTCTTTCTTTCTTTCTTTCTTTCTTTCTTTCTTTCTTTACTTTTATTCTTCTTTTCTGCCTCACTTTTTAAATTCTGTTTCTTTGTTTTTATTTGTCTGTTTGTTTGTTTCCTTCTTTCTTTCTTCCTCAATTTCTTAGTTTCTTTTTTCTTTCTTTCTTTGTTTTTTCTTTTCTTTTTTATTTCATTCTAATTTAATTTTCCTTCTTTCTTTCTTTCTTTCTTTCTTTCTTTTTTCTTTCTTTTTTTCTTTCTTTCTTTCTTTCTTTCTTATTTGTTTCTTTACTTTTATTCTTCTTTTCTGCCTCACTTTTTAAATTCTGTTTCTTTCTTTGTTTTTATTTGTCTGTTAGTTTCCTTCTTTCTTCCTCAATTTCTTAGTTTCTTTTTTCTTTCTTTCTTTGTTTTTTCTTTTCTTTTTTCTTTCATTCTAATTTAATTTTCCTTCCTTCTTTCTTTCTTTCTTTCTTTCTTTCTTTCTTTCTTTCTTTCCGCCTCACTTTTTTTTCTATTTGCCTTTCTTTCATTGATTTGTTTTGTTCATTTCTTTTCTTTTCTTTCTTTCTTTCTTTCTTTCTTTCTTTCTTTCTTTCTTTCTTTCTTTCTTTCTTTCTAAATTAACTTTTTCTATTTTATTTTTTAGTCTTTTTTCATTCGGTTTTTAATTCCTTCTTTCTTTTATATCATGAACATTTCCTATTTTTCGTTCGTTCATTTTCTCTTCTTCACAATCTGTTTTTCGTATCAAAACCTCACATCCCCCGATTCGGTGATTCCCACCCATCATCATCCTTCGCCTGAAGCGAAAATCCTCGAGTTACCTTCGACAAGATTTTGTCAAATCTCGTTTCAGTCTCTAAGGACAAGACCCGGAGATGAATAGCATCCAAATAGAAACCACAAGAGATCAAATATCATAGGATTAAAGGAGTTTTGTTAGTCTTTCTTACAAAAAAGGCTAAATATCACAACGCAACACAACACACATAGAAAAAGAGATATATTTCCTTCAATTGTAAATTAGTAGGAAAACGTTATTTTTTCTGTTTAGTTGATCCAAAAGATATGACTGTTATCTTTTGTATAATTTGGGAGAAAAAGTACCGTTCAAGTTCCTTCTTTTTTTTTATATGCCGTGTCCCTTCAGGGATCATGGCTCTCCACATCTTTCTGTCCGTTGTAGCTCTTAATATATTTTGTCTTTTTGTTATTTCTCCCAAACCCTGTTTTGCCATCCATTTTCTCAAACCCATCAAGTATGTTACACGCCGCTTTCCTTTCTTCCTCTTTTTCTTAATCTGTCCTGTTAGTATCATATTTTCCAAGCCCTCTTTCCTCCTTATGTGTCCCAGAAAGTTCAACTACCTCTTCCTGATGTTATTCTCTCCAAAACCTCGTTGTCATTTACATATTCGGCTCATGGTATCCTCGGCATCTTTCTGTTGAAGCATATTTATATTCCTTCAAGTCTCTTCCTCATGTTTGAGGAGATTGTCCAGCATTCTCTGCTTTACAGGAGGACAGATATCACCTAACAGTATTGTACTTTTCTTTCCTTTGTTTCCATCAATTTTTTTCTATCTCTTAATACTCTGCTTAGCTTTCAGAATACATCTTTGAGTATCCCAATATGTCTTCGAATATCAGTGTAGCACATTTTGTTCTCTTTTAGAACTGTACCCAGATATTTAAATTTTTGTACTTGCTTGATTTTAGTATCTATAAATTACAATTTGCATTTTCGGCTCATCCTTTTGCTGATAACAATGCATTCTGTCTTCTTGTGGTTTATGCGTAGTCCTTTCTTCTCGCTTTCCTTTGCTACCTTGCCTAGGTGGTTTTTAGTTTCATTTCCGTGTCTGCTATAAGGCCTGTGTCATCTGCATATCTTAAATTGTTAAGATTGTGGCCGCTATTAATAAATTCTGTTCTTTCTTGTGCAATTAATCAAATATATCTTTTTTAATCCTGATAAAAAATACAGAAACTAAAAGAGTTTCCGGACGAATTCCTTCTTCTATCTGAGGTGTCATTTCAAGAAAAACATAAAATTAATCACTTATTACAAATAAAAAATAAAAAAAATCTACCACCAGTTAGACAAAAAAAAAAAAAATCAAAATATTGACAAACCTGTGTTTATTATAAATTGGTTTAAACTGACTGGAGAATTTTTTTATCATAATAAACAAAATATACATTGTTTTCCCAGCTATTGCATTATCGCGCCGATTAACATGATATTTAGCTGATCTACTTGTGTTTGGCGTGTCCTATCAAAACATAGGCTCTCATGGCCCGACACACGTTCCTAAAACGTGTGACTATTGCAGTTTTTCTCACTTTGCTAAGGCCCATATCCTACCATCCACACAACTATGTTTGGTAAATGATTCACTGACTCCCCTATCTCTCTTGCCCCTAATATGCTTCGTGAGTGTTAAGTTTTCCAAGTTCTCTTTCCTCATTATATATCCAAGAAATGTTTGCTGTTTTTTTCCTGATTTTGAGGATGTGCTTTTTCTGTTATCATTTTCTTGAAAACTTCCTCGTTGCTTACTCGATCCGATCATAGAATTTTCAGTATCTTTCTGTAGAATTACATTTCATCTTTTTTCCTTATCCTTAGTGGAACTGTCCAACATTCACAGCCATATAAGAAGATGGGTATAGCATAGCTATCGAGCACTAACGACTTTTTTCCATTTTTCAACATCATTTGGAATGCTTCTTTCATTAGTCCAATGCGTGTTTCGGATCTCGGTGTCGTATTTTCCATCCTCTTTTAAGACGCTTTCTAGATATTTGAACTTCTGCACTTTCTTGATGTCTATATTTCCAAGTCTTAAACTGAACGGTATGCTTTTTCTCTTGCTGATGACCCCGAAATGATTACGCTAATTTCCCTTAGTGTTTAAAAATTCTTCTTTCTCGTATTACTTGACACACAAAGAAAACACTTTTGAACATGATAATCCTCAGCGATAAAAAATGGATTTAATACAAGAAACCAATTTTCCTAGTTTTAAAACAGCTTTCTTAACCTGAATGGCATCTGAAATGAAAAATGATTTATCTCCGCCTATATCTAGATTCATAGGAAAATTGTTAACCTGAAATATTGTTACTACTTAAGAATGCAGTGAACAACTGGCTTGTTTGAAGGACGCATAAAAATGATATTTACCCAAGAAAGTCGAGCGGTGATTTTAGTACATGACAACATTGATGCTCCGATCCTGATCAACAATCTAGGATGGGAAATTCTTCTATATGCGACCATTTAAACCAACAGTGCTGGTCAAGCCAGAAGTTAATGCTAATGACATGGAAACGTTTCGTAAAACATTAAGCAAATTAAAATCAGAATTGCTATTTAATAATGGATTATACAATTTAGCTGAAATATAATGTAATGCGACAGAGAAAACGTTAAATGCATTGTTGAGTGAATAACGTTAATATAAATTTATAAGAATAGACTATTTTCTTGCACGTGTGACTACAAATCCAGAATCAGTAACAGAGCTCCCAACAACGACTGCAAAAGATGGCACCATGGCCTCCAACAACGAATACTGAATACATTAACAGGACCCAAGAACGGCTGCGGAAGATAGCAACATGGCCTCCAATAACGACTTCGAATGGCAGCACCAGCACCTCCAACAACGAACGCAGAAAACAGTACCACGACCTGGACCCCCACTAACAGCTGAGGGAGACTTGCAACATGATCTCCGTCAATGACCACAGAAAACAGTGGCTTGACATCCAATAATAACACCGAGAGATAGGCATTTGTGCGTGTGGCCATTATAATAGAAGCTCTTGGAATATGGGTTTTTTAAGAAGCATTATGAGGTCGAAATAAAGAAGACTCAAGAACTTGTGTATTCTTTATTTCGACATCATAATGCTTCTATAATTGTGGAAAGGCGTATAAAACCTGGTAAGTCGCTATCGCCAAAGATTCTTTAAAAAATAATCCCCCAAACCTAATAAAAGCAAGGTTTTATTGTTAAAATATTTACGTTATTATTAAGAGGAAAGACAAGTATTTCTTCATTATTCAATGATTTTTTAATCCTTCATAGAACCCTAGAAATTTTGGTTAAAATGTTGTTTGTTACGTCAGTGGGGGACCATAACTTAGTACGGGGAATTTTAGCGTCTTTTTGAAAAAAAAAAAAAAAAAAAAATTATTGATTTGGAAAGATTTTTGAAAAAAATCAAATGATTTTTAGGACTTATTTACAAATGAATTAAATTATTTTAGGAATGTTTCGTTTTTAGAAAATCTGGGTAAAAATAGTTTTTTTTTTTTACATTTATTACCTCCGACTTTTTAAATTTATTAAATTTCGAGTAATTCATTTTTATAGCGCTTAATGTCCGTATTAGTTAAAAGCATAAGTCCTTGAAGAAGTTAAATCATCAACTTTCTTTGTCAAATAGACGCTCAATTACGAAAACTGCTCTGAATCGTAAAAAAATTGCAATAAAAATATTAAATTAGAAAAAATCTTTTAATTGCTTTTAGGAATAAGATTTTTGCAAGAATAGTTTTATTTAAAAAAAAAATTAATTGTAATAATTTAGTTTTAAATCTTTTAGAATTCTGTATTAACTTGAAGCAGTTAAGTGATATTGCTATTAAGTAAAAACTATATTTATTTTTATTTATTATTATTTCCTTAATGGAAAGGCTTACTAAAATTCAGCAAATACCTGTATTTAAAAAAAGAATTTTGAATGTTTGAAGTTTTTGAGTGCGTGAAAAACATGCCGACTTTTTAAAATACGGACGTATTCAGAAAATAAGAGCGGTAAGTTTTTTTTTTATCGAATTCACCCAAAGCAACGCATTATAGCCACAAAGAAACAAGGGGTCAATGGATGTGGAAGTATTAGTAAATAGAAACATTTCTAAGGAGCGAGAACAATAGAAGTGTAATTAGAAAGACAGCAAACAGTGATTGAAATTGCATCTAAATTTTGAAGATTAAAGTTGACTGGAAAGAACTTACTGTTAAATCTAGCCAAAATCTATTTTAATAAATTGATGAGATCTCGTTATCAGTCTAGTACTGCGCTTAAATCCATAAAGTTGAGATACCATAGAGAAGAGCACATCCGAATAATTACCTTGAAATATCTATAGAAAAGGCACAGAGAGGCAACATTACAGCGATGGGAAAGTGACTGAAACCGGACGCCAGGTTAGGACCAATAATATTGCTGATTCTTATTTGGATTGTATCAAGAATCTCTAAATATATACCAGGAGCAACAGGTCATATGTGACAGCAATATTCGAAGCATGGTCTAATGGTAGACTTATAGATGTGTAAGATAGATTCTGGGGATAGAAAAAATGTCCAGTACGATACAATGAACGAATTTTCCTAGCACCTGTCTTAGCAATGGACTCAGTATAGTCTTTCAATTTCCTGTCAGTCGAGAATGTTAGCCCGAGAAGGAGCAACATATCACTCTCCTGGAGGTTAACGTTATCCATGCTGATTGATGGGGTCTCTCTGATGATTAATAAAGAGCGGTTTTGTTTTAAGTAAGACCTTAAAATTAACAAGCCATTCTTTTGCTGCAGTTAACAACAGAGACTGTAGATCATTTTGACATCAGTCGCCAATTTGATCAAACTTACTATCGAGATTGGGGTAAATGGCTGTGTCATCAGCATATACGAAAGTTGACAGCTAACGCCATCCTAAGGTCGTTATTTGAGGAGGCTCAGCGAAGTAATGGATAGCGGCTTGGATTGAGGAGAGCCGAGTTCGAATTACAGTCGAATCTATTACATTCACTTACGTGCTAATACCCTTGGGAAAGGTGTGAATCCTCTTCTTTTCCCTCCAGCTATGGGTAAATAGCTGGAGGGAGAAGCCTTGGATGGCAACTGGTCTAGGAGAAGGAAAACTCTGAATTCAAAACCTGCGGAGGCTCGTTTGGGGACCCTGTTCGCACGTAGTGCACCAGGTCTCTGTAATCGGCCCTTCAAAAAGTGTCGATGGTCCTGTTGCAAAAACTTCCCCACTATAATCAAATCTCATGTGCTATACATGCGGGTTTGGGGACCGCTTGTGAATTCCAAATTCCCATGAAACTCCAATATTGGAGCCGGCACAATACAGGTACAGGTAGGTACGGTGAATGCCGTTACAGGTACAAGTAAGGTCGTTATTGAAAATTCAAAAACACAGTAAGACCAAGCATAGAACCCTAAGGAACACCTGCATTAGTACGAAAGAATCTCGAAGAGTGGCTGTTCAGGATTATATTCATTTAAATATAGTAAATTTAAAAATTTTTGATAATTTTCTGATATTTCCACAAAAATCGTCTTTCTAAGTAAGACTATGAAGCCAAAACACTTAAAATTCATTAAAATATTAGATTATTTAGAAGATTTTCCTAAATTTTAGAATTACTGGCTAGTTAAAAAATTATATAGAAAAGGCGATCACGTTGTATTCATTAAATAATCATTAGTTTTTTTACCCTTTTCTTAAAAATACCGAAAATCAAGCTATCGACAATACAGCGTAAAAAACATACACTTTTGTGTTAAGAAAATGCATTCTATGATTCTATCAAATATTACTTACTAAAAGTAAGTAACATTTGTCTTAATTCAGTTGAATTAAAGTTTAAATGGATTAATCTTCCCCAAATAAAGTTTCAGAAAGATATATATTTTTAATAAAGACAATTCTGTTATATTGACAGATTTGTCAATATTTTAGCGATTTAAAGAAATAATTCCAATCAATATAATGTTTGAAATGCAGAAAAGTATTTTGCTTATTCGAAATATTAAATTTAATTGATTAGTTGGAAATTAAAATTGAAATAAAAGCTTTCATTTTTAACATGCATTTTAAAACTTAGCTATCGCTTTTCTTTGTAGGTACTTAGTTAACTATAATTGTCTCCGCTAAAAAATATAATCCTCTTATGTATAGGTTTATATTTAAGGAGTAGCTAAAGAAAAGCCTGGCAGGTGTCAAATAATGAAACACAGTAAATGGTTACATGAAATATAGGTTTGGAATTACACAACTATTGCACCATTTTCGTTATAAAGATTGTTTATTTTTCAAATGCATTTTAAACCTTATGATAGATTTGTTTTCTTTGGGGGTAGCTAGTTAAATGTAATCCTCTCCTGCTAAAAAGCTGAATTTTAAATATGAAACAAGTCTTGTTCGCAATCCCTGATCTGTTGTACCCAATACTTAAGACGCGAAAAGGCAGCTAACTTTGTTGGGTGTCTGATATAAGCGACTTTCTTCTTGATGTGAAAGGGTGTATTTAAGGGTAAATTAAAATTTACCCTTAAATACACCCTTTCACATCATTTGACATTGTAACTGCAAAGTTCCAATTGTCCTTGACAGTATGCACTTGGCAGAAAGAAATGACTATGTTTGAAATGAATAAAGGTTAACATTTAGACTGCTGTGAAAACAATACTTTAAAACGTAAAGCCTTAAGACGGCTTTCGTTCAGCAGCAAAAAGATTTGCCACTAATCTTAAATTAATACCCATTAACGGAGTCACTCAGTGAAATAATGGTTTATATATATATATATATATATATATATATATATATCGCACATTGAGTGCTGGTACTAATAAAATACTGCCCGATGTCATATAACATACTTATTGAGTATATATTAATAAATATACATATTATCCTTCACTGGGAACACGACTCTGAGTTTCATGGACAACGCAATCTTCAGGTGCTGGGTAGAGATTACCCAGCACTTGAAGATTGCGTTGTGCAAGAAACTCAGAGTCGTGCTACAGCTAATATATATATATATATATATATATATATGTGTGTGTGTGTGTGTGTGTGTGTGTGTGCATGTGTGTGTGTGTGTCTTTTGTAAAATTTGCTATATTTATAAGGAGGTGTAGTCAACATCTCGTCTGAAGATCGCCTGAGACATGAAAGTTACTGTCACCATGTCGTGTTGATTTCTATGTTTGCACCATAGAAAGATTGGGCGCATTTCGTCAGAAATTTGCTATTCGTACCAGTTTGGTATAAAACAAATAACAACAACAACAACAACAACAATGATAATAATAATAATAATAATAATAATAATAATAATAATAATAATAATAATAATAAAGGAACACAACAAAACATTGAAAAAATACCAAAAATTGTCTTGTTAAATACAGCCCATACGCTAACGTATCGCTAGTTATGTTATGAGAGTAACAAACCATGAAATATACCACATAACAACATACCACTTCCTCCCTTAGGTCTTCCCGCAGACTTGGTAGGTAGTGTGACGATAGCAGAAATCGAAATATGATAATAATAATAATTATAATAATAATGTAAAAAACACCATTAATACACCATTTTACTGAAACCAACTTCACAGTATCAACAATTTTCCTAAAGACGAAAATATACAAGGAATCTAAATCATCGACACACACACACACACACACACACACACACACACACACACACACACACATATATATATATATATATATATATTATAATAATCATTTCTCCCCAAGCAAGACAAGAAAGCCACTAAGACACGAGAGGTTACCGAGTGTTAGACAGTATTAGAAAAACAGAAAAATACTATTAATGATGGAGAATAATAAAAGAAAACTAAGAAGACAGAAGATAACGATTGACATTGCATTTCAATTTTTGATGTTCAAAGTTGGCTAGGAATCTAAAAGTCGGAAGGGAGTTCTATAAGCGAGAAATGCGAGAGAAGAAACAGCATAGAACAGGCAGTTAGTTCTGGCCATTTCAGTTGTAAAATGAAACTTTTTCGTAAATCTAATATTACACTTAAATTTATAAAATCTGTGTACTGTATAGGAAAGTTCGTAAGGGCAATTATCATGAGAATATTTATAGAAAAGACACGGGGAAACTACATTATGGCGGTGGGAAAGTGAAGGCTTGTGGCCAGGTCAGGACCAATATCATTGCAGATTTTTCTTTGGATTTTATCTAGAATCTCTAAATGTATATCAGGAGTACAAAGGCGTAGCAGCATTATTCAATGTAGAGACGAATTGTAGACTAATAAATTTGCAAGAGAAATTGATGTGAAAAATGGTCTCATGCAATACAGCGAAAAACTTTCCTAGCAACAGATCTAGCAATTGATTAAATATCATTTCTGCACTTCATGTAAGCGGACAATTTCTTGATAATTTTCATGGATGTGTTTCTGTTAGATGGTACTGCTATGTCAATAAGCATACACTTCCTGAAGTTTCTAATTTTTATGATAATATCAGGTTTGTTAGTTGATATTTCCCTGTCAGTGTGAATTAGCATGTCCCAGAGGATAGTTACATCGTTATTTTGGATAACTGTGTCTGTTTGGTACTCATACTATATCTCAGTGGTTTAGATTTTGTGCTTCTTGCAGTGAACATATATCGCTACCTTGTTATATCTTTGAGTATATACATTTTTGCTAGTTCTCAGATAATATGGTCGATAGTTTCCGCAGATATTGAATTTCAGAGCAGTTCCATCCTTGATCATGTGACAGTGATAGGATCTGGTCCTGAGATGCAATAATTAGGCTTAGTTTTCAACCCGGTGCTCCTGAGCCACTAATGTGTTTTCTGTTGGTTCACACCTGTTTCTTTCGTTCTTTTTAGGTATTTGCCATGCAACGTCTTAATCTCGCACTTATTTTTTTTTGTAATTTAATTTGGTCAAGTTGTTTGCTTTCCGTTTTATTCGTTTGGCTTAGATGGTATTTTCTTCTTTCTTTTTGGTGGTAGGGTTTCAGCTGTTTGTTGAAGAGTGCAGCTTCTTTGTTGATGGAATAGATTTGGTGTTTTACTCTTTGTTGAAGAGCTATATTTTCACTCCGATTGTTGTAGTTTTTAGTGTCAGTTCAATTTGAATTAGACCTCGGCCTCCTAACACTCTTGGTACGTACAGACCATCAAGATCTGATTTCGTGTGGTGCATTCTCAATTGGGTAAGCATTTTCCTGCTCTTAGTGTTCAATATTTTAATGTCATTCAAATTTCATTTAATAATGTTGAATCTCTATGTTAGGACGGGTATAGGTAATGTGTTGATAATGTGTTGATAGCATTATTATTATTATTATTTATATTATTATTATCATTATTATTATTAATTCCTTTGGTTTTTGTTGTTTACTCATTTCTTTCCGGGTCCCGACCAGAGACCTAAGGTGTGAAATGGCATCATGACATTTTTACTGAGCAATTTTGAAAAGAAATCGCACATATTTTACACAGATAAAGCCCTTCGTACGGTATGGGCTGTAGTTGTGAGAACATTTTTTTTTATTTCTTTAAGGCCTAGGCTACTAAGAATCTCTTCAATGAGTCTACTGGAATCTTATCCAATCAATCTGAGGGCTCCAACTACAACTGGAATTGTTAATGTTCCCATGTGCCACATTTTTGAGATTTCGATTTCAAGGTCCTTGTATTTTGAGAGTTTTTTCGAAGATCTTCAAAGATATATTGCAATAAGAAGGCACATTTTGTCTTTGCCGTCTCTGATCACGATTTCAGGGCGATTGGGCTTTGATTGTTCTGTCTGTGTGTATTGTAAAGTCCCATAAAATTGTTCCAGCCCTATCTCCGTAACTGGGTCTGGGTGGTGTTCATAACAATTTCCTGCCGTTTCCTTTCTGTAAAAGTTGCAGATTTCCCAGTGTAGATATTGGTCCACTCTGTCATGCCCTGTTTTATATACCGTGGGTGCTAATACCCCGCAACCTGATCAAACTGATACAAGATTATTATTATTATTATTATTATTATTATTATTATTATTATTATTATTATTATCATCAGTAATAATAGTTTTAAATCATTTTATTACATTTGCACTATTGATGACTTTTCGCTATAATCATTTTTTAGTCTTACACTGTAATTGTTGCTTTGTAGTTGAACCGTAATAACTCTTAATTTATGTTTAGTTTTACATTAGATTATTTTTAGTTGCAATCGTTCACAATTATTACTTCCTTAATGTATTTTTATTATGACGCCGACCATGAGTTATCTCGTTTATTTTTGGGTCTTGACATCAAGGCTATAACCACACGTCTTATCGCTGTTTTTAGAGCAAATAACTGGTATCTGGCGTCGAAGACAGGATTGAAAACTCACACAGACAACTAAATAACTTTCTCTGGGAAAAAATGATTGAAAATATAACAACTGAAAGATTTGCAAAGCAACAAAAGTCACCAATATTGGACAAAAGTCACCAATATTGGAACTAGTGGGCGTTTTAAGTCAATTTTTGTGACTGACTTCTGGTGGGCAACGTGTTAAAATACTTACAATGAAATATTGTTTACTTTTCACCGTAACACTACATAAAATAATGTCTTCAACAATTATTGTTTTTAACTGAGAGAAGGTAGTAAAGGAAAATAAAAAGAAAGTAACAGACGTCAATTACAGGGAAAATAAATGAACGGTTGTCTGCATGAGAAAGTTCCCAAGAGCTGAACTACGAATTTGAGATACCAGGCACAAGCAAGTACAACAAATTAAATATCTGTGAAATGTTTTAACAAGGACGAGAAGTGTGACATAGAAATCCAAATGTGCATTGGAATAGCGAAAGATGCCTTCCAAAGGCTAAGCAAAGTATTAAGATTAGAAACAAAGTAAAGTATATGTATTGTCAGTCCTCCTATATGGCAGTAAATGCCAGACAATCTTCTCACAAAAGTACAGAAAGTGACTTCGACGAACGATATTAAGCATACAATGAACTGAATAGGTTTAAGGAGAGTGTAAACAGCAAAGGACATTTAAACCCAGAAAGAGAGGGATTGAAATTTCTAGGGAAAATAATAAGGAAAAATGAACTTGAGAATTTTGACGCTCACGTGACAACAATACAAGAGGGGGACAAACAGCGAATAACTTATCTAACAAGTTTGTGTAAATAGATAACAGAACAGGGGCTTTATAAAAAATAACCTTACTAAGAGCTACAAAGTTTGCAAAGTTGCTGAGAGCCATGATCCCACTCTTCCTGAAGGGAGAGGTTCATCGAAGAAGTCTTAAACGTTTTGAAATTGAATGTGTCAATGATTGAGACATTTGAAACACTTTATCCTGTTTGAAGGTGTTTTTTAATGTATTTTTCTTCTTTGGGCAGAAACCGGGGGCTACCGATTCTAAGAGTTCTTAAATTTTTATTTTAGCCCATAGCCATTCTGAACTCCCGCTACAAAAACTTTATTCTGTATGTAAACACTGTAAATATAAACGAACTGTTTTCTTTAAGGATTCTAGATTTTTTGGCTCAGAAGTGGGCAGTGCATCTGTCTAAGGGGTGTGCTGATTATATGTCCTGAATATTTAATTGACAGATGTTTGCTGGTTTCAGATTTGTCCAAGACTTGCAGCTGTGTATCCAATGACTCTTATCTATACACACGAGGATCACTTGATATTTACCAGTGTTACTTTGTCTACCGACATTTTGTCTTTTCCTTTTGACTTGTTTTCATATTAATATTCATAATCGCTTATGGCGTTCACATTACTTCTGCGTATCGTTTGCAGTTTCCAATTTGTAACGATAGGAAAAGAAACGAAGAAGAAGAAAGAAGAAGAAGAAGAAGAAGAAGAAGAAGAAGAAGAAGAAGAAGAAGAAAGAATCTAGAATATGAGAGAAAAAAGAGATAAAGCCGATGTGATGATGCGAATTCAAGGAAGAAAAAAGAAATGTAAAAGAATATAGAAATTGTCAAATAGAGAAGGTGGAAGAAGTAAAAAATGAGACATACACAGACAGAAGATTGTAAGGGAGAATATAAGGAGATAACGATATATATTTATATGTGTCAAGAACTATATAGCAAAATTAAAAATTCCCAGCATTCCACGTTCATGCGCATGTGTAATCGCACAAATTTAACAAATTTAATCCGATGAATCCACATTGTCATACATTTTTCACTTTTATTATACCTTTTTTTTCCTTATGGTATTGGTTTGTTTATTTGCAAATCAATACATCAAAGGTTTTCTGAGCGAGTATAGTTTCTTATACTTATAAGATTTCTATTAGTAACACACACACACACACACACATACACACATATATACATATATATATATATATATATATATATATATATATATATATATTTATATATTTATATTTTGATAAGCAGCACTTTAAAAGGAAAATTCTCGAAAGTCCCTCTTGTCACACACACACACACACACACACACACACACACACACATATATATATATATATATATATATGTTATTCGCAGAGAGTACTGTTTGGCTGTATCACAACTCCTCAGTGCGACTAGACATCCGAATGCATCAAACCAGGTTCGAAACGCGACCGATTTGGAGTCAGTCAGAGTTTCTACCATCATCTATCATCACTCGGCAGAGAGAAATAGCTAATTCTAGGATATTGCTTTTACGAATGTAAAAAAAAACATCAATCAGTCAGAGGGCTTCAGTTCATTTTACTTTCCATTAGCGCATTATATATAAAATTAAACTCTTGAAAATATATTTCAATTGAGCAGTTGAAAGATAGGCTGATTCTATAAAATTATAGAATTATAGAATCAGCCTATCTCAACTGCTCAATTGAAATATATTTTCAAGAGTTTAATTTTATATATATATATAGTAATAATAATACAAATCAATAACATCTATCGAAATACATAATAATTTTATGCTAGCGGGTACTTTTGCAAAAAATGTTTAATAGATAACTTGATCCAAAATAGTTACTTGATTAATACATTTTAAAGAGACTGACCTTTTGACGAACTTCATGTATCAGACTCTCTGACACTGCTGAGCGATATTTCGCGTAACACTGAAGATGGTCAAACATTTTTTCATTTGTTCTCTTTATTTTTAGTGGAAATCCATATATGAGTAAATGCTCCGTTTATTTATTAAATAGTATATTTATTTATTTTTGTCTACCGGTCCCAATATTCGTAATTTATGTGTAGCAAAGTCTATTGTGTTATCCTATTGGCTTTCAGCTACTCGGTAACAGCTACACTTCAGCTTACACTAGAGAGTATTGAGGAGAAACTATTGTGTTTCCGAAGGCAGTTATTTTAGCTAATTTGTAGAGTTGTCTTTTTAATTTTTTTTTCATTATTTATTATCTTAATTGATTACTTAATTATTTGTTGTTGGCAGGACAGAAACATAATTCAAATCAGCTCCAGATGCCACCGAGAACATCACACACGCGCGCGTGCGTACAAACACACACACACACATCTATCTATCTATCTATCTATCTATCTATCTATGAAGTCAGGTAAAAAAAAAATCTAAAATGCCCAGCACCTCTCTGCCGTGAACATGTTTAGTCCGATGAAGTCAGGAAGTAAACTTTTTCCACTTTGTCATAAATTTCCCCTATCTATCTATCTATCTATCTATCTATCTATCTATCTGTATATATATATATATATATATATATATATATATATATATATATATATATATATTGTACGAAAGCGGGCGTTACAACGGGTCATAATTTCTGATCTCTGGTTCAAAAGGTTTTTTTGTATGAAAATATTATTATAGCTCAAAAAGCCTTTTGTATCAAAAACATTTTGAATCAGGGATCGAAAATTATGAGTCGTTGCATACATACTAAAATGTTCATTTTGAGTGCATTTGGAGTGGGCTGACAAGAGCGTATGTATATTTCATTTAACCCCCCCCCCATCGATACATTTACTATACACTTCATTTCCCCCTATGGTAAAACTATAGCTATAAGCTTATGCTTTATTTAATGGTAACAAGCGCACAGTGTCAGTGATAGCTCTTATGTAAATAGAAAAGTGGACACTGAGATCAATACTGAGTGGCGACAGTCTGTTTTCTCCTTGAACGCCATCTTCAGGCTCGACTATTTATATATGCTGGTCAGTCGAGCATTATGGATAGTAAGGCTTACTGTATTATTCTAATGGTGATTGGGTAGGTGGTAACAGTCATATTTCAGTACAGTAACTTTCCTTAGGTTACAACAAGTATCTACTTGATATGTTTATTTTGATTTTTTCGTTTATTCGTTATTTTTTTTAAATTTTTAATCTATCTATCTATCTATCTATCTATCTATCTCAGTCTATTCGCTATCTATCTATCTATCTATCTATCTATCTATCTATCTATCTATCTATCTATCTATCCATCAATGAAGTCATTTGGAGTTGATTATTTGTTTAAAGTATTGGCTTTGTTTATTGATTGATTGATTCATTTTCTAAGGCTTATCAACCCTATGCAGCGAGAAAATATCTTTTTTAGACTACAAGAACTGTTGAGATCAGAATGAGTTAGTAATAAAAGTCTTACTAATTAACCCATAGCTGTGGAGAAGGAGGTGGATTCATATCTTTCATAAGTGAATATAACAAACCCAAGGAGAATTTGAACTCGGCTCTCCGATTAACAATTCGGAACCATTATCCATTAACATATCCATTCTCGAACATCTATGCTTACATCACCTGGTATTACCAAGCAATCACACATCCAAGTACTGATCAGGATCGACGTTGCTTAATTTCTGTGATCGTACGGGATCCAATGCTTCAACGTCATGTGGACGCAAGCCTATTGGCTTTATCTAAAGTATGTTACATTATCTGCGTTGTCTATACACCTTTACATTTTAATATAATGACTGTTCTGAATAACAGTCAGTAATCTATCATCCATTGATTTTGTTATTTTTTTTTTTTTACTTCAGCAGGTTCAATTTCCGACATGGTCTAATTTCCGACATTGAAGCCCATAGGTCAGTTTTGCTGTAATATTGTCTGCCGCTTTCATATGATTTCATCTTTACAATTGACCATAGATTTTCAATCGGATTCAAATCAGGACTTGGTGGTAGCCATTCCATTATCTTCTCTCCTGTAAATTATGCTCAAAACATTAAATTTAGATACATTAGGAGGAGCATTGTCGTGTATAAATACACACTTCACTCAGAAACTCCGAGACTGGAACTTGTACCATGCAAAGAAGGTATTGTTCCTAAAATCGCAATAGTTAGAACTGTTCAGTTTAACTCCTTAATCGACTTTGAATAGTCCAATAATAGTTTGGTCACTGTACGTCCCTTATCATAACATTAGGTGCTGATTGTTGACATCCTTTAGCCACAAGCACATCTAAATTGAATAAAATCCGTCCTTTGGCCAATCCATCAGGTCCATCAAATGTCACTGAAGATTCGTACATGGAAATTGACTTTTATATTTCTTGGCTCAATTTCAGGCTTTAGTGAGATAAGTTTGCCTAGGAGTTTTTTTTTACAGATCCCAATTCACAAAATATTCTACAATTTTGTCCTTCTTGATTCTCTCAATTCCAGTCTTTTGAAAAATCTGAGCGCTGGTCAAAAGCGGTTGTTTCGCTATAACTCGTTTTAGTTTCAGTTCATCTCGAGGTTGTTAGGGTTGTTACCTCCCCGGATCAGGGTGGACCTGGGAACAACGGCAATTAAAAGACGGTTCCATGCTCGTCAAAACATCTCGGTCATATGCCTTGCTGCCGGATGTAGTTTATTGTAATAACCAGGACGCTTTAGGTAACGTGGGAAAAATTACATATATATATATATATATATATATATATATATATATATATATATATATAAACTGTTACACTGGAACGTGCAAGTTACCGCGGCAAAAATGCATATTTGTATCGACGTCCAATGACGTCTCACCAGGCGGTTATCAATGGTCGTAATAATAGATCATTAATAATATTAGATTATTACCATCATTGTTACCGCCTGATATGTTTGTAGCGGTAACTTGTATGTTCCAATGTAAGAGTTTATAATAAATATTTATTGCTCTACTACTTGTATTCAGCCCCTTTTTTAAATGAATGCTATGAACGTTTAAATTTATATTCTTTTCGTTCTTTTACATTTGCGTGTATATATATATATATATATATATATATATATATATATATATATATATATGTACATTTCATTACGACAGACAAGCTTATTTAGTTTTTAATACAATTTCTCATGCGATCAAATATTTTTTCTTTTCAGATTATTAGATCGCATGAGAAATTGTATAAAAAACTAAGTGAAAGCACCTTGTCTGCAGTATTCAATGAAATGTGCATATACATACACACACACACACACACACACACACATATATATATATATATATATATATATATATACACAAATGTAATAGAACGAAAAGAATATAAATTTAAACGTTCATAGCATTAATTTGTGCATGAAAGAAGGCTTGCTCCCTAAATATACAAATTTTAATATATATATATATATATATATATATATATATATATATATATATATATATATATGTATGTATGTATATATCTGTGTGTGTGCGTGTGCGTGTGTGTATGTGTGTGTGTCGATTTTAATACAAAACTGATACATTTTTCCTGTTTTGCCTGGACCAAAATGACTTTTTGTTCCTTTTCCTCTCGTCTCACTGAAATATTAATAAACTGTCAGATTTAGGCTATCTATAATTACTAAGATCGCGTTGTAAACTTTGTCTTATATAGGTAGTTGGTCGCAATTCACATTCTTTTTTATCGAAAAATATACCTCCAAATCTATAAAAGAAATGTATAAGTATACTAAAAGAAACACTCAAAATTCATTGTTATTTTTGTTTGTCTATATCTCTGAGATGAGGTATTCCTATTAGTTACATTCACCTGAAGAACGTCGGAGCGTAAAACGGCCGAAACGTTATGAATATGATAATGAAAATGAATTATTGAGTTATTTTTGTTTGTTTGAAAATCTCACTTTTCCAGCGTTTATTTCTGTCTATGATCTATTATCGTTTCTTGTCTGCTCAAGGCGGGTGCCGGGGTATCCGTACGATTGAGGGAAGGAAAGCCAGATTATATATAATCTACCCAGTTTTGTTTTATTTTACATCTGCACATATTGCAGCAAGCATATGCAGTGTTTGTGACGAGTTAGTCAAGGACGTTGACAACGAAGCGATATATACGCATAGAAAAAATAGCATCACCGTTCTGTGTTTAGAGTGCGAAGTCGTTTTAACTAGGACGATATCAGTAAATGTAAATGTAAAAAAAGTAGCAAATTCGAATTCTATGCTAGTCGATATTTTTTCTGCACTGGTGTTAGTGAGAAATAAAATTGCGACACCGAAATCCGAAAGTTCATTGGAATAGCGAAAGATGCCTTTCAAAAGCTAAGCAAAGTATTAAGAAACAGGAAAATACCGTTAAGAAGAAAGAAAAAAAATGATATAGATATGTAATAACGGTCTTCCTATATGGCGGTGAATGCTGGACAATCTCTCTACAGATGAAGAAGTACTAGACTCCTGTCATGCTTTATCTTCAGAAGAATCAGATTAGAGCAAAAATAGGATATTGCTGTCATATATAGGCTACTATTGCTTAATCATCATTTTCCGGCCTTGATAAGGTTCACAGTCATTTACGTGGTCATATGGGAAGGCTTATTCTCAACTCTGCAGCCTCTCTTCCACAAACGCAACGTCGTAAGCCTGTCGCTACTCTATCGCTATTTCCATGGCCAGTGTTCAGATGAGATGAATTCATTTTTCCAACAGTTTAGACCTGTGTTGTGTATTTGGGCAGCAATCCCTCTTTTATACAAGTTTCGTTAAAAACGACTGCCAAGGTATTGTGATTAAGTGTTTTGTTTAATTTTTTTTGTGTACGTATAAGTAAAAGGAAAAGCCAATAGTCACTAACATTAACTATGAACACGACCACAATGTGCTGACCATGTTCGTAAAATAAATAATTCCTATAACTTTAGACACATACATAAAAAACCGAAAATCAATTAAAAAGAAAAAAAAAAAAAAGAAAAGAAAAGAAAAATCGCCCTTCATAATGGGTAAAAGAATAGCCGAAAGCGCTTGGATATGCACAACCTTTGGACAGTTTTTACACAATTTTTGTTCAGAAAAGAAAACACTTGTACGAACACAAGAAAAATTAAAGAAAATGCTTAATCGCAATCGCAGTACCTTGTCATCTTTAACGAAATTAATATATATATGTATATATATAGACACATATTCGAAAATTATAACATAAATATGTTATAAAATGTTAGTATTTTTCGGATATTGGAATTTATTCCACAGACTCCAATCCTGTCCTTATATATATATATATATATATATATATATATATATATATAAATGTATTGAGAGACAGAGTGAGAGAGAGCAAGAGAGAGCGGATATTCATGAGTCTATCAGGCCATCTATCACGATCCTGTCGGAACGTCATTAAAGTTGCATTCTGTGTCTACATAGTTGGTCAATAACTTTGTGATAACTTGACGACCAACCCTTCTTGCTCTATGACTGGGTGTCCGGTTATTTCTTTGCTCGCCAACAGTGTCCTCCAGAGCGCATTCTGCGTTCACGCAAGATTGTAGAAATATCAGGAATGGGTTCATGGAGCTGTGATTAAGTTGGATGTTGTCTCCAAGAGATGTTAATTATAGCTCTTCTTGTTTGTAGCAAAATTTCTCCCTAGCTTTTGCAATGCTTCTTTGATATCCCAATAATCTGATTTCAGTGTCGCACTTTCCGTCATCAGTTAAAAAACTTCCCATATATTTAAATTTCCGAACTTGTTTGATTTTGGTATCTCCGATATGCAATACGCGCATCCATTTTATTCAAGGCGGCAGATCCTTTTTCAGTCGGATTTTATGTATCTAAAAAGATTCGACAGATTTTATTTATTCACTTGAGATAGTTTGTATTAATCTTTACTGTTTGAAGCTTATTATTTCAGAATTACATCATATTAGTGTGGATATTCAGCTGGCGTGTGGAAATAGTATCGACATACCGAGTTCAAAATTAGGTTAGGACTGTTCGCAATAAAGCTATTGGCAAAAAAACATGAATACATTTCGCCTTTTTTACCCCAGTTGTGGGTAAATACTCGCGTTGCCTCAGCTCTCTGACATGTGTAGGGAAACTAGTCGAGGAGAAAGAAAATTCTAAATTCAAAACCGTAGAGATGGCAACAGGAAACCACTACCATTTCAATGGCAACTCACATATATTAAAGTAAAAGAAACTGTGATGCGCCACGTTTAGGAATGGCACTGAACAACAACAACAACAACAACAACAACAACAACAACAAAAGAAGAAGAGTTCAGCCAAACATGGTTTCCTTGAGGCTTACGACCATATTACGTCGAAACAATGGTTCTCATCCGATCAGCAAATTTAAGAAAGGTTGAGTCTGAATGGTTGATCGCTTAGGAAAACCAGGTTTCTTTAAGCTTGGTTGTGTGGGTGATGTGATGTGTTTCGAACAATTCGAAAAACCAAGTTCGAATTTCTGTCGAGTTCGTTCCATTAACTTACGCTCAAATATCGTTGGGAAGGGTATGAATCCATCTCTTCACTCCCAGATATGGGGTAAATAGCATCACAGATTGGGCCCTATAGCCTTGGTTGGCAACGATTCTACTGTAGAAAGTAACGGCAGCCTACTACGGGAATTCTTCGTCCAAGCTAATCATGAATAGAAAAGAAACATGGTCACTCTTTAGGAGTCTCCATGAAAGAATAAAATATCTATTGTGCTGCAGGGCATTAGGGAGACTTAATTTTAAGCAAATTTATTTCAAAGGATTGTTTTGATTAAATTGCAATAGTTTTCATATTGATGGAAACGGAAATTATTTATGACTCAAGGTAATATATTTTTTAATTTTAAGAAAGCCCCAAATTCAAGGGCATATATATATATATATATATATATATATATATATATATATATATATATATATATATATATATATATGTTTAGTTGCATTAATGTGAGTTTGTCTAACATATTTTGTTGGATAAATATGTTAGCTCTATCACTGATATTGAGCTCTTTCCAATAAGTAGCGCGCGTAAATAATATATAAATAATCTATATAAAAATTGAATATATATATTGCACACACACACACACATATATATATATATATATATATATATATATATATATATATATATATATATATATATATATATATATACATACACACACACACACACACACACACACACATTTTACCGCATCCATTTTTACTGGCGTGAAAGAAGCTTTACCAATGAAGCTACGATAGTTAACACGAGTCCAATAACCCATTAAGGTCGTAGAGATACCACAGGTAAGGCTGCCATAGTAGCCCTGATGTGTTTAAGTCAAGATAATATGATGGAGCCCACCCCTTTTCCGGTTGATTTTTGAATTAATACCTTTTTTCTTCTTGATTACTTACGTGAGTCGAATCAGTCCTGTTATTTAATCCCTAAATAGGAGGGGTATGGATTCATACGTCTTCTAAGGTTATTTGCGTGAAAATGGGCATAATGAACAGAACCAAAATTAGGCATGATTTGTTTCATTGTTGTTTTTTGGTGACGAGAATTTGGAGTATTTTACCAATAAGCAGAATATTTTTACAACTAGGAATATCCGTGAAAATTATACTGTTGTCATACTTGAATTTTCAGATGAATCTTAATTGCTAAATTAATGATTGAATAAGCAAGTTTATGGCTACAAAATACCTATGGAAATTCCCCAATTGTATCGCTAATATATGAATATAAAAACATTAACAAAATATTGCAATAACAAACCTAAGTATAATTGCATGTCATTATTTCAACAAGGTATTTTTACGAGGTATAACTGAAAAACATTCAAAATGTGCAAGGTTTTCCATTTCAAAGCATTTTTTAATTCTTCAACAGGAGCATTGTTCGGAAATTGTTTTGAACAGAAGTTTGCCGCGCTTTGGGTTCTCAGTTAAAAATGCACAATTCCATAGTATGAGAAAATAGTTGTATGAACATATCAGAAAAAATACAAAGACGTAAGTTGAATGTAGACATACCCAGTGTAGGGGTATCACGTTCATGTTGTTTGTCTACAATGTCATTTTTATTGTGGGATCGCTATTTGGTGTCTTTCTCGACGACGCCCTCGACGTAGTAGTCTAGCTATTCAAATCGTGTGATCTAGGAGGGTACATGTTGTTGCTGACATTTTCAGTTAGACACATGGGCCAAGTAGGATGGAATAGAATCCTACAGGAACACGTACGGTCATACCTCGATTTAGGGCTTGGCCGTCGTGTCATGTGGCTGATGTAGGAGAAGGCATTGACCGTGGGCCGGTGCGAGAAGAGGTGCGTCGGCACATGATGACCATTGTTAAATCATGGCACTCCCTCACTATAAACTTTGTATCATCGTAGGTTCCGTACAGAATCATCTCTTGTTTCCCTGTTCACCTGGTCGCTTTCAGTGAGGTGGATATTTTATACTATTGTTCCCCAAATATAAGGCTTAAAGGCCGCTCATGGAAGAGGTTTACTAAATGGGGATCTTGTAAAGGCGGAACAAGGGTTGCATAATATGAGGATGCGTAGGATAAGTAATTGTTGGTGCTCGACTTGAAGATTATAGTGATCAAGGAAGCACCTCTTCGGAAGTCAGTTCCAGAGTGAGTTCAGTGGAAGAAGTTGTTTGACTGGAACTTAGTTCTTATCAACTGAACACGAAACGAATGAGGATGCAATGTCTCAATGTAGCTGTTGAAGTATAGACTGATGGAACCATGCAATGTAGTTCACCTAAACACCTACCTATGAAAAAAGCGGTAGAATAGCGAAAGCCATCACCCACAAGGCTAGGGCTGGGTCGCGACCGTGTCAAAGTCTAGTTTGGACCATATCAGGACCTGCTGAGACAAGCTAAGACCAATTTGGACTAAAACTTGACTAAGCTTTGACCAGCTTGGACATGTTATGACCAATATTTTACCAGTGACCCTATGATGGAAACGCTCGGGTCTCCCACGAAAAACGATCTTGTGTCACATCTTGACCTCGTGGGAGTCAAGTAAATACCGCCATCACCCACAAGGCGGTGCCAACTCGGTCGAGGCTGAAAGGTGAGAATTGTGCAGTTATGGTGCTTGGCGGCTAGTGATAACGTTTCGGTAATTTCCGGTGATAGACTGGAAGATATTGTAATTCTCTCGGTGTTACTGAAAGAGAAATGAGAATGATGAAACTTTACGCATGCGTCATAACGTTAGGTTATGCCATTTTCCATTTATGACTTGTTAAAGATGTCTCCTCAAATACCTGACCCTTCATATATATTTGTCATAACCGAAACATAATCAAAGTAACGTTAAATAATTAATAAGCATTTTACTTCTTAAAAATGACAATTGAGCTTTGCACTGCCGAGAGGATCAGTTCATCTTTTTGTATTACAAGGAGTTTTGTGCTCAACTACACCCATCACGTAATAATGAAGGAGATGGAATCTGGGGAGTTGTGTGGCCAGATGTAAGGGGTGGGTGCTCCTGTTTGTGAGGGATGGTGCAGAGTCCTGTTCCCAGACATAGTGTCTTCCAGCAGTCACCCTCTTGACCCAGGGAAGCAATATTTCTCACGGCACTTGATGTAGGACTCCATGATGTTGACTGGATATATCATTCAACTCTTTCCGAATCCTCTCCACTGATTGACACCCAAACGCTCTGAAATGTTTGTATTGCAGCTTCCGGTGCGAATGTTAAGGAGAGCAGCATGCCTTTTTCTAATTTATGGCGGAGTGAATTGCGTCATGGTACTCTTTTTCTCACAGACGGTGCCCACCTGAGCCATCTATAGTTTACAGTCGGCAAAATCAAAAGCAAACAACGCCAATGCGCGAAATTAAAATATAAAATGGTGAGAGTTTAACTATCACATGCAGTATATAATAATAATAATAATAATAATAATAATAATAATAATAATGGACTCTCCCATCGGTTACGACGTATGAGGATCTGACAGTTTATTGATTCAGTTATGAAAATTTGTGCGATAATCTTATGTGGCATTTAAGACCCGCTAGTGATTTACAAAGGAGGCCACATATGATGCAAGTGTGAGGATTGTATGATGTGATCACTGTTAGATTGGCTGACCTTTTAGATCTTGCTCTCGGTTCTTGAAGATGATTCAGACAAGCAGATATAAAATTGCTGAGTCCACTAAAACACGTTGATCTCCATTCTACCCGCTTCAAGTCTAAGCGCTCACGGATGTTATGTGGTATATTGACTGCTGATACGTGGCTTTTCAGCTTGTCTTTGTATCTTAGCCATGGGCGTCCTACATTTCTGTAGCCCTGATCTAACTGGCTGTATATTAGGATTGTGTGGAAAGGAACGAATCAAATTAAACCGCCAGAAAACCGACTCAAGTGATTTGATTAAAGTGGTGAAGGTTTGTGTAGAACCATCTAAACTTTTCGGAACTATTGATACACTTAGTCGGTGCAATATATATATACATATATAAAGAGTTTCAAATGCCTATCCCTATGTCAGTTACACTGTAAAAATTTAAAACAATCTAGATATAAGCATAATAATAATAATAATAATAATAATAATAATAATAATAATAATAATAATAATAATAATCAATAAGATATTGAAATCGAAATCTCAAAAATGTGGCACATGGGAACATCAACAATCCTCGTTGTAGTTTGAGCCCTCGGACTGATAGGAAAAGATTCCAGTAGACTAATTGAAGGGATTCCTGGAAGCCCATACCTTAAAGAAATACAAAATAAAAATGTTCTCATGAGTACAGCCCACACCATTATGAAGGGCTTTGTCTATGTAATTTTTTCTTTCTCCGGTGGAAAATATTATGATCCCGGGAAGAAATGAGTACACATCAGAAATCAAAAGAAATAAAATAAAGATAATAATAATCATAAATAAAATGATAAGATGATCATGGATGAGATTGAAAGTATTTGGGAAAATGAAAAAGTATAAGGGCAGCTACGACATCTTTCTCAATCAATTTAATTCTAGCATTATACAAAATGTCCGTGAATATGGGAGGATTTAAATAAAAATGAATAGACATAATATGTCGAAATTCAACCATAGTAGCTTGATATAAGGTATGCTGTTTAAACACACACACACACACATATATATATATTAATAAATATACATAATGTTATTTAGCACTGAGCATTGTTTTTCTTACACCAAAGGACACACACACACACACATATATATATGTATGTATTTCTATTTAAACATTCACACGTCCATTTATTTATATCTATCTATCTATCTATCTATCTATCTATCTATCTATCTATATATATATATATATATATATGACCAGTTTCGTCCATTAGGACTTCATCGGATTCAATTTGACGATTCACAAAAATATTTTGCACTTTGTCATACATTTCCCTCAGTATTTTTCCTGATATATAAAATATACATCATTATATATATATATATATATATATATATATATATATATATATATATATATATATATATATATATATGAAGAAAGAAACAGTGAAACAGAAATAGCAATGAACGCCTTAACAAACTACGTCTCTTTCTCAGGCGCCAGTGGCAAATATGTGGACAGGATAAAATACAGTATTTTACATCCGGATTTTCAAGGTAGGTATTTACTACCGTTTACCATTCGACTTGTGTTGCTAATGGATAAACTTATGAAATATGAATAATATCTGTGAAAAAATCCCAGAAAATGTAGAGATCTAGGAAAGAATTGAGAGAATGCAGACAGTAGTTTTCTTGGTGTCATGACAATACTGGGAAAAGTGCGAGAGATTTTAAGCGATGTTTTTGATACTTGATCCCCAACAGAAACCTCCCAGATAGATCTGCTATAAAAATAGGAAAAAAAAAGAGAGGTAAACAAAAGGGAGGTAAAAAAAAATAGAATTTGCAGATGAAGCGCTACATATGTGGATGCGAAGCGGAAATGTAAAAAAGAGAAAATTAATTCTTGTTAATGGAATAGAGAGGGATTCTACCAGAATCAGCTAAGATAGGAAAGGAGTAGCCAAATTCTAAATGTAAACTTCGTGGACGACAAAATTAAGCAGGTGTAGACATTTAGATATCTGGCTAGTGTTATATCAGACGACGGAAAGGGTGACGCAGATATCCAAAGGCACGTAGAGGTAGCAAAAAAATGCCTTTCAGAAGCTAAGAAAGATGAAATGAGAAAACAGTGTTGAACTGCTATGTATTATCTCCATTATGACAATAAATGTTGAATAGTCACCACCCAGGGGAAAATTAACTACAACAAAAACAGAATGCATTGTTATAGGCACCCAGAGACCACAGGGGTTGTGAAATACGAGAGTAAGTCAAATATTATCTGAACTTTCGATATGACATTTCTTTAGAATGAAACTGCCGTCTGCTCATGCGTGCTTATAGTTGGTACTAGTGTGGTCACGTGATCAAAGCTTGAGTTTAATTGCGCCAGTTTTTTTTTTGCTTCTGTTACAGTGTAAACATGGCCGTTCCACTATCAGTGTCTACCAAAGAGGGAAAAGATTAGTGTAAACATGGCCGTTCCACTATTAGTGTCTACCAAAGAGGGAAAAGATTAGTGTAAACATGGCCGTTTCACTATCAGTGTTTACCAAAGAGGGAAAAGATTAGTGTAAACATGGCCGTTTCACTATCAGTGTCTACCAAAGAGGGAAAAGATTAGTGTAAACATGGCCGTTTCACTATCAGTGTCTACCAAAGGGGGAAAAGATTAGTGTAAACATTGCCGTTTCATTATCAGTGTCTACCAAAGAGGGAAAAGATTAGTGTAAACATTGCCGTTTCACTATCAGTGTCTACCAAAGAGGGAAAAGATTAGTGGAAACATGGTCGTCCAACTATCAATGTCTACCAAAGAGGGAAAAGATTAGTGTAAACATGGCCGTTCCTCTATCAGTGTGCACCAAAGAGGGAAAAGATTAGTGTAAACATGGCCGTTCCACTATCAGTGTCTACCAAAGAGGGAAATTATTAGTGGAAACATGGCCGTTCCACTATCAGTGTGTACCAAAGAGGGAAAAGATTAGTGTAAACATGGCCGTTCCACTATCAGTGTGTACCAAAGAGGGAAAAGATTAGTGTAAACATGGCCGTTCCTCTATCAGTGTCTACCAAAGAGGGAAAAGATTAGTGTAAACATGGCCGTTTCACTATCAGTGTCTACCAAAGAGGGAAAAGATTAGTGTAAACATGGCCGTTCCACTATCAGTGTCTACCAAAGAGGGAAAAGATTAGTGGAAACATGGCCGTTCCACTATCAGTGTGTACCAAAGAGGGAAATATTAGTGTAAACATGGCCGTTTCACTATCAGTGTGTACCAATGAGGGAAAAGATTAGTGATCCGAACATGCTAACTCATCGATGATAACTCGCCGGTACGCCATTATCATCTTTCGAGCTTGCAGAAAATTCTCGTCTCTAGTGAACATTGACGGGTGCCCTGTTCATTCTTCGTGTGTCACGCTTTTCCGGTCACTTATAAACTTCTCAGGCTATTCATACACACTTTTACGCGGTAGTGCACTATTGCATTATTGTGTTAAAAGTCTTCGATGAACAACTTCCGACCAGAGAAAATCGGATCACAGTTCTTTGTTACTCCTTGGTGCACACTGCTAGCGGAGCGGCCATGTTTACACTGTACTAGCAGTAAGAAAACAGGCACGATCAAGCTCAAACTTCGATCACATGATCACAATGATACCAAGTATAAGCACCCGGGAACAGGAAGCAGTGTGATAAACCTAAAGTTATATTATGGCGAAAAATAATCTTTTACTTATCCTCGTACGTATTAGGATTGCAAAAATTCGAAAGGTGTGGGAATATGAAGGAGACAGCTGAAGATTGTATAGAAAAGAATAGCTTTCAAAACTTGGACAACGTATTAAGGATTCAGAAAAACAAAGAAAACATTCTGGTTAGTTATGTAATATCTCCACTGTAGCAATAAATGTTGACAGAGAACCATTAACTGCAAGAAGACATAGTGTTTGGTTATCAACAAAAGAGACACTAAATCGCGTGCTACATATTGGAGACGTCGGTGATAACCAGGTACCGAATTTGAACTATCTAGTTTCGACAGAAAATGTAACAGATATCCAAAGGCGTAAAGGCATAGCGAATTATATTTCCCAGAAATAAACGAAGTATTAAGACATTGGAAAATATTGTTAGAAAAGAAACAACATTTTGCTGAACTGCTATGTCTAATCTAATCTCTTATACGACACTGAATGTTTGATAACTTTTCATTCGTTCGTTTTTCTTCCTCTGTACATCCTTGCATCATAGGTACTTTGTCGTCTGGATTGGGCTGAAATGATTTAAAAAAAGTACTAGTATACAGTGCAGATCATGATTTTTACGAGTAGTGTCGTTTTTAATGAAATATGCATAAAGGAAGGATTGCTGCCTATATATATATATATATATATATATATATATATATATATATATATATATATATATAGACACTCTGAAGCAATGCCGTATTCCCCGTTCCTTCCTGGGAAATCAAAGAGTCTGAGGAAAGGAGCTGAGGCATGTCCAGCTTCTCATCTATAAAAAGGTTTGAGTGAGGCCTTGCTGTCCACTGGCGGAAGCATGTAACAATTGATCCTCAACCATTCGAGCAAAATGGCTTAACGACATATTCCATTTGTGTAAAAGTTTACAAAATAGGCACATTCAGTTCATAAAAGTTGGACCCTCTTTATTTTAATGAGGGTAAAAGAAATATAGAAATAAATAAACGAAAATAAAAAAAAGAACAATAGAAAAAAAGTAGGAATTGACACTAGAAAGGAAGAAAAAGAAAAAAAGAAAGAAAGGAAATGCCAAAGAGAAAAAGAAAAGCTGAAAAGATATAATAAGAATGAATGAACGAAAGAGTGTACGAAAGAAAGAAAGAAAGAAAGAAAAAGAAATAAGTAAAAAAAGAATGAAAGAAAGAGCCCAAGAAAGAAAGAAAGAAAGGAAGAAAAAGAAAAAATGATTGAAAGCGAATGGCAAAGAGAAAATAAAAGCTGAAAAGACATAATAAGAATGAATGAAAGAAAGAGTGTACGAAAGAACGAAAGAAAGAAAGAAAGAAAAATAAATAACGAAAGAAAGAATGAAAGAAAGAAAGAGCATAGGAAAGAAAGAAAGGAAGAAAAAGAAAAAAGAAAGAAAGGAAATGGCAAAAAGAAAAAGAAATGCTGAAAAGATATCATATGAATGAATGAACGAAAGAGTGTACGAAAGAAAGAAAGAAAGAAAGAAAAAGAAATAAGTAAAAAAGAATGAAAGAAAGAGCATAAGAAAGAAAGAAACGAAGAAAAAGAAAAAAGAAAGAAAGGAAATGGCAAAAAGAAAAAGAAAAGCTGAAAAGATATACTAAGAATGAATGAACGAAAGAGTGTACGAACGAAAGAAAGAAAGAAAGAAAGAAAGAAAGAAAAAGAAATAAGTAAAAAAGAATGAAAGAAAGAGCATAAGAAAGAAAGAAATGAAGAAAAAGAAAAAAGAAAGAAAGGAAATGGCAAAAAGAAAAAGAAAAGCTGAAAAGATATACTAAGAATGATTGAAGGAAAGAGTGTACGAAAGAAAGAAAGAAAGAAAGAAAGAAAGAAAGAAAGAAAAAGAAATAAGTAAAAAAGAATGAAAGAAAGAGCATAAGAAAGAAAGAAAGGAAGAAAAAGAAAAAAGAAGGAAATGAAATGGCAAAGAGAAAAAGAAAAGCTGAAAAGATATAATAAGAATGAATGAACGAAAGAGTGTACGAAAGAAAGAAAGAAAGAAAAAGAAATAAGTAAAAAAAGAATGAAAGAAAGAGCCCAAGAAAGAAAGAAAGAAAGGAAGAAAAAGAAAAATGATTGAAAGCGAATGGCAAAGAGAAAATAAAAGCTGAAAAGACATAATAAGAATGAATGAAAGAAAGAGTGTACGAAAGAACGAAAGAAAGAAAGAAAGAAAAATAAATAACGAAAGAAAGAATGAAAGAAAGAAAGAGCATAGGAAAGAAAGAAAGGAAGAAAAAGAAAAAAGAAAGAAAGGAAATGGCAAAAAGAAAAGCTGAAAAGATATCATATGAATGAATGAACGAAAGAGTGTACGAAAGAAAGAAAGAAAGAAAGAAAGAAAGAAAAAGAAATAACGAAAGAAAAATGAAAGAAAGAGCGTAAGAAAGAAAAATAGAAAGATAGAATGAAAGAAAGAAAGAAAGAGTGTATGTTTTTCCTTTCAATGAAGTTCTTTGCCAGGAACTTCTACACAATCTGTCTCTAGACTCACGAGGAAATCGTATGGTAGTAGCCATTGCTAAATATGCAGGAAAATTAGTCGGTTCTTTGTACCACAGCAGTAAATGCCTGACTACTTTTGTAAAAAGTAAATCCCTATTTTACGTATGAGTAGCCAGCCAGGACTCGTGATTTAACACCCTGTGACATTTTTCCTTTGGAGTGATTAAAGGAGCAAATCTACTATACCAGACCAAGACTTTGGAAGGGCAAATACAAGAAGTTATGTCTTTCATACCACAAGAGTTCTTAGTAAAATCGGTTGACACGATTCCTAGGCGGCTCGAGAAGCTCGCAGCAAAACCTCGTTCCCATACTGCATTTTAAATAAAACCTCATTCCAAACGCTTTCCTCTCATATTGATTCCTTGTAAAAATTATAGTTAATAAATAAATTATAAGTATTTTAAAGTGGGGATTGACTTTTCAATCACCCTGTACTTTTACAAGAGCCAGATCAGACCGAAAATACACATTTCCTGTCATATCTAGAATGAAGCTATCCAATCCTTTCTTTGCAGAGTTCAAAAGTGTTTATCCCTTAAAACAACTTAATTCAGTAACCCTATACTTTTACTGGCTCTTAGGCCTTATAGTAGGGTAAGAATAATATAAAATATTTAACGAGGAACAGTACCGAGGAGATTTCCAAAATGATCAGAATTGAAATCCTGTGGAAGATGCAAAGCTTTCAAAATGACAGCATTATTTTTGTTTTAAATCAGCTCATGCATGAAGGAAAGCATTGCAGACTGGAAGAAACTTGCTGTTACTCTATTTTCAATGATAGCCACCTTGTACTTTTGATTCCAAACACCTGTCACCCGGGAGACCACAAAGTAGATATGAAAGTTAAAAGATTGATATGTATGTCGACAATGCCACAGAGTTGATTTGTTTGTTTGTTTGGGTCTTATGGCATTTCAACCACTGTGGGTTATTTAATGCCAAATTAAGGTATATATATATATATATATATATATATATATATATACACACACACACACACATATATATATATATATATATATATATATATATATATATATATATATATATATATATATATATACACATACATTCACATATACCTATACATATATTAAATATACAGTACTATCAAACATATAGCTGGCAAGATTATTTTTTTTTCAAAAACGCATATCTGGCAACATTATTTTTCCAAAAAACGTATAGCTGGCAACATTATTGTTTCAAAAACGCATACCTGGCAACATTATTGTTTCCAAAAAACGCATAGCTGGCAATATTATTGTTTCCAAAAAACGTATAGCTGGCAACATTATTTTTCCGAAAACATTATCTGAAGCCTTGTTGTTGGACGTAGTTTATCGTCATACCCAGGACGCGCCACAGAGTTGAGGAAGTTGTAGAAAATAAAAATGAGAGTTGTCCCAGTCATTATTAGAGCCCTGGGAACGGCCCCGAAGAGTCTGGGACAAACACTGTGAATCTAGAAATTCGAGGGAGAGTTAGTAGGTATAAAAACAATTGAATTATTAAGTTGTGAGCTGAAGTATTATGAAAACTTGTCGCTTAATAAATACCAGTTACGATTGGTAGGGATGTTCAATAAGTATCGAAAACTATATCACAATTCTTTCCGGTGTCCATGTATGTTTTTAAAATCGATATCTTCGCCTGTCTCAGTTTTCCCATTAACACGAGACAGTTCTCTCTAAAGAACCCGGCTTTGGATGTATTTATTTTTTATATTTTCATGTTTTGCCTATGGTCGATTACAATAGGCTAGCTCGATTCTGCTGAAATCATTCCCTGATCACCGATCTCAGAGCAGCACGAACTGCTGATTCTCTCTTTTGGTCGCATGGTGAGGGTCCAGAGATGGCAACCAGTGTTTCAGAAATATTTAGTTTGAGATATTTATGTTAATTTCACCAGCCTCTTTTTCCGTGCTTTGGATTAAGGCGACCCCACCCAAGCCAAGCACCGAGAAAAGAACTGGAAGAGGGTGTCGTTCCCCCGACAGATTTACACGCAAGTATTTATACACATGGCATTTTTAAAGAAGGTTTTCCTCGTCTATACGGTAGTTTTACTCGCCTTAGATCCTCATGCTTTAATTTTTATATCGGAGGTTTTCTTGAATTGTGCATCGTCTTCAGATTCTCGTGTTCAATCGGCAATTCTTCAGTTCCCAGCGCTACGGCACACATTGAATGAAGCGCACACCATTTTTTTAAAAGGAGATAGATGACGGATATCGGAAAGTTCAGTAATCGGTTTGGCATCGCCAAGTGCGGCTTGTCGCAGCACGCTAAAAAAATCTGCGGAGTGGTTAGGCGTTTTCATTCAATTGCTATCACCATACTGAGCATTTTCGGGTGTTTTGGGATTATATTTTAAAACTCAAATACAATCCATCACTGCCAGAACTCCACACCCAGTTCGGTATGTCAAAGATCTGACCAGTATGGAAAGGTTTGCCACTTAGGGCCAGCCTACGCATTCTGTAACAATTTTTCTTCTAGACAGACTATGGCTATAAAGACTCACATATTCATATATTCCACTTCATAGCGGCTGGCGGGGTAAATTAGACGTTTGCATTCTCTTTTCAGGCTAATAGGTTCCATATATCCGATTTAAACTTACGGAACTTGACATCCCCACTCGGTCTCCCATCTAAGTAATGAACAAACACAACGTTGCTTAACTTCAGAGAGTGGATGCGAATCAGTTAATACAGCGCTATATAGCTGTCAGCTATTCGTATGTACTGTGCATTATTTTAATAATCTGTTTAATCGCATCTGTTAAAATATATGTTTCTTTAAATGTGTATACTTAAAAAGCGAACTTGGTGTCTATATTAAATCCGATACCAGGGATGCGGTTATTACACAGTAAACATACAAACCTTCTGGGTTACACCCGGCTCCACCCAACAGACCCTGGTAAAAATGCGCTTCCTTTTAAAAAAAACTGGGCCGTAGACAGTGGTACGCCCATAGTCGTCACATCCGGTGTTCATAACAGTAACCGCTTCTTAATAAAAATAAGTAAATAAATAATGTAAAGAAAAAAAAGAAGAAAAATATGAAACGTATATAACATACGTAAATAAAAAGGATTTTTTAAACTGTCAAATACACAATGATTTAGTCTCTTGACAGATATCAGAAAATCTAAAACTACTTGCAAAGGCGCGTATGCACGGACACTTTCAAGCACGCATGCGTGGACTTGAATGCTTGTCTTATGCATGCAAGTCAATCGTCTGCACAAGCTTCGGAATACAAAAAATCTTTTGCTTCAGTCATAAACGGAAGCAATTCAATTGGAAAATTCTGGTCAGGATTTTCACCAACTTATTTTGGTTATAACATCTAACCTGATGTCGAATCAAACACATTTCTTTCGTATTTCAAATGTATGGCGAAATTCACACTGAGGTAGCTTTTTTTCTACGACCGGCAACTTTATGAATAGGCTCCAACATGAATGTTGTCCGAAACATTACGGCCACATCACAATGAAATATCGACTCCCTTACGATAACCTATAAAGACTCACATATTCATATATTCCACTTCATAGCGGCTGGCGGGGTAAATTAGACGTTTGCATTCTCTTTTCAGGCTAATAGGTTCCATATATCCGATTTAAACTTACGGAACTTGACATCCCCACTCGGTCTCCCATCTAAGTAATGAACAAACACAACGTTGCTTAACTTCAGAGAGTGGATGAGAATCAGTTAATAATAAGAAATATCAGTACCTAAATGGGTGACCGTTTAGGAAGACCGAATGCTGTAAGCTTGGATGTACGGTGGTATAAGGGCTTCGAATTGTTAATCGGAGAGCCGAGTTCCAACACCGGAAATGGGGTAACGAGACTCATGCCATATTCAAGCGCCCTACGAGGCTGGCATCTCGCTCACACCCTTTCACTGCCGAAACACCTAAATGTAGCCGTCTTTTCTACTCCAATAGCTTCATGCCTCGCGCCTCTCGCCTGTGGAACTCTCTTCCCTATTCCAGTTTCCCTGAGAGCTATAATGTCCAACTATTCAAATGTAATGTCAATCGACATCTCCAGTTGCCTTGATCTATCCAATACCCTTCTCCTCATCCTTTCTTCTATCATTCCTATCTGATCTTGCTCTAAATTTTCTATAAACCCTTGCGTCCTAGTAGCTTCTCGCCTTGCTTGATGTGAAACGCTTAAAAAAAAGAAAAATTAGAGCTGCCCGTTGCGAGAGAGTTTAGGAGGAATACTAAAATCAGCTATGTTCAGTCCAAGCTGGAATTAATAATAAAAGACTTGTTTCCTATGAGTTCTGGAGAATAACAAGGTACGTTAAAGAGTCAAATCATATGCGCCCACTATTAGCGAACGATTATTTCTTTAAAGTATTAGGTTGGTGCAAAAATAATGACGTAGTAATGTCGTTTTTTGACGTATTTTTTAACGTCAAAAAACGACAATATTACGTCATTATTTTTGCACAAACCTAATAGAAGGCTAAATGAGGTGTGCCATATGAATGAAATAAGGAGTGCTACTTAAGTGACGATTATGAGGATAAGAAGGAAAGATAACGATTGACGCTTGACTTGAAGACGACAAAATTGCAGTGTTCAGATTGATTCGTTTTCTACGACTTATCAACTCTTTGCAGACAGAAAATATTTTTGGAGATTTTAGGTTGGTGCAAAAATAATGTCGTTTTATCACATGTGAGAAAACGACATTATTTTTGCACCAACCTAATAATAAGGATTTAGAGATACAAGTCTTAATAATTAACTTATAGCTGGGAGGAAGAAGACTTAGATTAACACCTAATCAGAATTTGATATGTAATAAATTATAATGTGGATGTAAAGTGAGGGATCAATTCTATATTACAATCAATAGATGAATTAATCCCTCAATTTGAAACAACGGTAGTTTCTGTGCATTTATATCCCTGAGAATTAAAAAAAAAAAAAACTATAACACATGGCTGTATAGGTAATCATTTATATATATATATATATATATATATATATATATATATATATATGGTTGGATATATGTGAGCTTGTGACCCTGGGTTTCACGCTTTAGCGATCGTCAAAGCGTGAAACTAAGGGTCACAAGCTCACATCTATCCAACCATATATGTTAGCTCTATCTCTGATATTGAGCGCTTTCTAATAAGTACCGCGCATATAATATATAAATAATTATACACATATATATATATTTATTTATATTTATATACACACACTTTTCACACACACACACACACACACACACACACACACACACACACACACACACACATATATATATATATATATATTCATACATGTTTCATTAAATAATATAGACAAGTGTTGCCTATTTATTTTATGTAAATTCTTCTCATAACGTCTGATAAGCTTAATAACATTATCATTAAACGAAGAAAGAAAATCACAATATTTATCCATATTTTTTAATCCAATCTGAGCTTTTGGCTTACATAAGCCATTAAAAAAGATGTCAATTACTGTACAATATATTAAGCAATAAACGGAGAAGACAGTGATGAGAGTCTGTTATTGTTTACATGGATGATTTTCAAGCAACGATAAACACGTGCATATAAGACGCTAGAAGCGAAAATCGCACCGCAGCTCATGACATCACACGTGACCACGCGAGAGTGAATTCAAGAAGTATTAAGTATGGGAAGCCGTTGGTATAAACCAATGGCTTCTGTTACCAATTATAGACATTTAAGGATATTTGTAGAGATTCCATAGTTGATTTTGTTTAGGTTAGGTTTTAACTGTTTGATGTATATTGCTTCAAGGATTTTTAGGTTTTGTTTATTGTTTTAATGTTTAAGTATAATTGTGTTTTCGACAAGGATTTTACGGAATTGTGTGTGCGGCCAGTCATGTTGTTTTAAATGCCTAAATTTTCATTCAAATGTAGTGTCAAGCGTCGTAATTATATATATATATATATATATATATATATATATATATATATATATATATATATATATATATATATGTGTGTGTGTGTGTGTGTGTGTGTGTGTAATGCGTAAATACTATACAATAGGTACAAATAACCGCATTCAGATGCACAATTATTTCTACTCAATGAAGTCTATAATAATTTGAAATATAGTCATAACCGCCGACCCATTATAGATCAAAAAATGTCTTCCTTCAGAATGGCTTCTAAAATCAATAGCGGTCAGAAGAAGATAGAATCTAATTATCCCTGGTAAAGATAAAAATATCTGAACTGTAGAAAAATTAAATGAAAGTAATTCTGATGAAAAACTTTCGTCGATCTTCAACCAAACCCTACACCCGACACTTCCCATCTATATATATATATATATATATATATATATATATATATATATATATATATATACATAGAGAGAGAGAGAGAGAGAGAGAGAGAGAGATAGGGAGAGAGAAAAAAGAGAGAGACAGAGAGAGAGAGAGAGTTTAGAATAATTTAAAGTATAACCGCTCCCACCTATCAAATAACTGTTACGATAACAGATTAAACCACAAATGTCTGATTATGCCCCATTGACTAGCATATATAATTGCTTGAACTACCACACATCAGACATAGCTTTGGGCATTAAATAGACTGTCGCAAAACGGTGTTGACCTGAACGTCCACTCTTATAGATATACACGCTCTATCCTTTATACTGAACACTTTTGCCCATAAATATAGCATACCTTAAACTATAATTTTATCATATGAAAATGTGTGTGCGTTGAAGAGGATTTTTTTTACAAATATTTAAATTAATATAAATCTCACACGTATATCTATATCTCTCTTTACACTATTTACATTATTCGGACTGTATTCACGACATTTCGACAGTTGTACGCTCCGGCATTCTTCAGGTTATTTTTACTGGAATTACATTGGGTATCTCCGTTTTAGTTAATTATCCTTGATAACTCTGTATGTTTTTGTTCAAGTTTTTTTTTCTCTCTGCTGTGGCCAGGGACTGAACTCACAACGGTTCGGCCCGAAACAATCAACCAACGCTTTTATTCACGGGTCGATGCGGAGTACAACACTCGAAACGTCGTGAATATAGCAATAAATGTGAGGACAACAGACCGGACAAAGTAAATAGTGTAAATAGTTACAATACCTCATCTCAGAAATATAGACTATAGTTCCCTATTCTTTATTTTATATAGGCTATAGTTCTCTATTCTTTATCTTGAAAATCAATAGACACTTAAATAATATAGTGTTCATTGATCAAGCAGACACTATTGTTTTAGGGAATTATGTGTGTCATATGAATGAAAGAGGGGGTGCTATTAAGTGAAGATTATCAGGATGAGAAGGATAGATAACGATTGACGCTTGACTTGAAGACGATAAGATTGCAGTCTTCAGATATATCGTTTTATACGGCTTATCAACCCTTTGCAGGTTATTTAAAGCCAGAAAATATATTTACATTCTAAAAATATAATAAGTGTTTAGTGATACAAGTCTTATTAGTTAACCCATAGCTGGGAGGAAGATGAGGTGTATTCATACATAATCAGAATCTGATAACAGACAAGAAATTAAAATGTGGATATAAAGTGAGGGATCAATTCTAAGTTACAATCAATATATAAATTGGTCCCTCACTTTATAAATTTGAGGCAATGACTCATTGATGGGAGTTTCTTCCCAAAGTCTCTAAAATCGCAATGGTTATTTTCGACTGAAGTCGTTATCTTAATTTCTTTCTATTTATATAAAAGTGTTTGTAAATGTCTTTTTGTTAACAGTGATCGACATATTGCTCGTAACTCTTATCATACATATTCGCAAGTATAATGCTTTTCAGTTTCAATGGGTACATTGCTATAACATTTGTTATGATTTTGCCAAATAAGACATAGTAAGTGATGTCATACAGGCAATACGTAATACATGTACGCGCCAGTGCGTTAAACATCTGGGAGACTTTTGTTTTGATCAATTAATCCCAAACTAAGGTTACTAGGAGTGAAAAGGAAAGACAACTCTTTAGTGATAAAGGACAATAAAAGAATAGAATTCAGGAAGAGAGTGAAGATGGCGAGTGACGTTGCATTTAAGGTTTTAAAGATTGTATGTGCCAGAGAAGCAAGAAAACGGAAGTGAGTTCTACAGGCAAGAAGTACGAGAAAATAAACTATTAGAATAGTTACATCTATCATTTTCAACAGTACTACGATGAGACGTAGTAGATAATCTACTACTACGCTTATCTTTATGGGGTCAGTGTACCAATGAAAAAAATCTAGTAGAGCAATTGCCATGGAAATATTTACAGATAAGACATAGGTAAGCGACGTCATCGCGGTGGGAAAGTGACTGAAGTCTAGATGCCAGGCCAGGCCAGGACAGAAATCATTGAACTTTATAAACATCCACTACATGTCAGTGGAAAACTTGAGACCAAGAAAGCATCTATATATCTAAGCTACTGAGCATTTTACTATCTATCTATCTATCTATCTATCTATCTATCTATCTATCTATCTATCTATCTATCTATCATAAGTAGTTAATATTTATCTATTTATCTCTGGATATATCTATATATTTACGTGTACATACACACACACACGCATATATATATATTTTATAAATTCATGAATCATTCATACAAAAAACAAATATAGAGGTTAATGATTTAAATGGCGAGAATACTTCGTCGCAAATAATATAAATAAGATACATCAACCCCGAACCTGTATATGAATGATATGATCCCCGTTTATAATATACAGGTTCGGGGTTGATATATCTTATTTATATTGTTTGCAATGATGTATTCTCGCCATTTAAATCATTAACCTCTATATTTGTTTTTTGTATGAATGATTCATGAATTTATAAATTATATTTGCACCTTTTAATTGAAATATATATATATATATATATATATATATATATATGTGTGTGTGTGTGTGTATCATGGCTAGTTAATATCTATCGATCTATTGTAGCCACTTAATATCTATCTATCCTATACTTTCCTATGTATGTATGTATGTATATATATATATATATATATATATAAGGACCAGTTAATATCTATATATCTATCATGTGTAGTTAATATCTATCTATCTATCATGTCCATCTTTATCTCTATATATATCCTGGCTAGTTAATATCTATGTATGTATGTATGTGTGTATGTATATATATATATATATATATATATATATATATATATATATATATATAATGAACAGTTAATATCTATCTATCTGTTATGGGTAGTTAATATCTATCTATCTATCATGCCCATCTTTATCTCTCTATATATCCTGGCCAGTTAATATCTATCTATCTATCTATCTATCTATCTGGCTGCTTGCGGGTGTGCATGTGTGCGTGCTTATTCTCCTGTTATTGCAACTAATTATTCTTGTTTTTTCGCGTAAGACGTATCCGAGTGCAAAGATGATTGCATTCAATCGGAATAAAATACCATAAAGTAGCGTCCGTTATTATGAAATGCGTTTTACAAAGAACATTTACATGAATAGAACAGCAAAAGTGTTAAGGTGATAATAAAATAATCTTCATATATCTAATATATTTCATGTATTCCATAATTAGATCATAACAATTTTTTTTCCATGAAATATTTGTCATTGATATATTATACAATGTGTCTTTTATTACTTAAAGTAACTTGTAACATTTGTCATCTTTTTCTATCTTCGTTCTACGATCCATTCATACAAACACATTAAGTAGGATACTTACTGTTTTTCCAGTCCTTCTTCTGCATTTACTACGTCCTGCGTGTAGTAGATTCTCCAAGCCTTGTTTCCTCTTACGCGTCCCCTTAAATTGCAGCTCTCTTATTATGATTTTAAATATAACCTTGTTATTTCTAATTTCTTTAAAACGTCATCTTTGTTCAGATGCTTTGGCCATGCTATTCAAGACTTCTTCATCTTTGAAATGATTGTCACTGATTTGCTGCTGTATAGTAGGTTAGGTTATAAGTGTGAGTAGAACTAATTTCAACTTGGAACTAATTTCAACTAATTTTATTTGCAACAGAAAATGAAAGTTGCAGAAAAGATGAATTCTGAATTATCTTATTTAATAAGGATTTTTAATGCTAAATTAAAAAATTATTACCAACTCATTGCATCTTGTTTAGGAATTTATGGAGATTGATAACTTTGATTGTAAATGGAGTCGAAATTAGTTCCAAGTTGAAATTAGTTGCGAGTTGAAATTAGCTCCATGTTGAAATTAGTTCTGAGTTGAAATTAGTTCCGAGTTGAATTAATTCCGAGATGAAATTAATTCCGAGGTGAAATTAATTGTGAGTTGAAATTAGTTCTGTCACTCGGCTATAAGTAATGCTCGTTTTGGGGAATTAATTGTAATGATTGTATCATCCTAACTACTAATCATACGTAAGAATTAAGAACATATTTTGAGTGCAATAGAATAACTTAGTATTTGCAGACAGTGGAAGCGTACATGGTGGATTAAAGGGACAATATTCTTCTCCATGACAACGCAAGACCGCATATTGCAAGAAAGACACAGGGAAACAAATTTGGAACTTGGCTGGTCTGTTGCGGAAAAATATTCAAATCAAAACCTGTTGAGTTATAATCAAACTACATGCCATTGCACACCTGTCCGTGGTATTCTCAAAATCCATCGATAAACTACTACATCTCTCTCGCTTCAAGTCTCTTTGTCATCCCTGAAAAGATTGTGACGCATTCATTACCATGGGATTACATATAATATAGCAGTTTAGTACTTTTTTTCTTTGTTTCTAACGAAATTCTCTCATCACATATTACTTTGCTTAACGTCTGGAAGCCTATTCTGAAACGTTTTCGCATTGCTGTATATAGTTGAATTTCTGCATCTACTTGATTTGACCTTTCCAAACTTAACCCCTTTCCTTTCCTGACAACCATATATTCTGTTTTCTACCTGTTAACAGAATTTTCTTCTCGCTTTCTTTTACAACTTTCTCTCTGAATTATAGCAGTTCCTTGTCTGAGTCTGTTATTAACACAGTGTCATCAGCGTATCTTATTAAGTTTATATCAAACGATAATAAATCATGGTGGGTTACTTAAGGATTATCTTGCTGCATACATTAAATAAGCCTAGTAAGAAAATTATTACTCTTTTTATTTTTAAAAATAACTTTAGTGATTGTTTTTCTTTGCAATTTTTTGTGGACCTTGAGGTTGCTTAGTATTATGGGAATGCGATTTACATGCAAATCCTTTACAGCTTCACGAGGTTTAAATCCTTCTATAAGTTTCTTTAGAGTAAATTTTGTAACCTCATTCAGATGTTTAACTCAGTCTGCTGTGTTATTTTAAGTCTACAGACATTGATAGAGGGAATGTCAAAAAGCTAATACATTGGCGTCATCGTCGGTTTTTATCTCATATCCAATAATTTAATTTTTTCTTCGCTGATTGCTTCCTTTATGAGGATGGTGCTGATGACTACATTCACCGCCAACGTGCAGGTTCAGGACTAGAATCTTGCAGTTTCACCAAAATCTGCTCCAGTCGTCCATGCCTTATCGCCGTTAGGCTTTGCAAGAGTTGGTTGAAGTTGAAAGAAAATCAGAGTAGAAGAAAATGCCAAAGAGATGAATTTATTTAAGGTGGACCTCAATTTGCCAGGAAGTGACCTACAGCATTGATTTCATGACCTTCCTCTGCGGCACATATGGATTGAGTTATGCAGAATCCAGTTATAAAACTGCAACGGACAGCCGTTAAATTGGTTATAATTTCGAGTGCTGCCTTCTGTAGTATGTTCGTCACTCGTAGCCCTCTTCATCCGCGTGTTCAACCGTTGAGTGAAAACATAATTACAGTACCCTGATTATACGTTGTAATTTACTCAAACATACAGGCAACACGACTGCAATACAGAAAATAATAATATATAGGGATAAATACTGTGTAGGCTCCAAAATAAGGGGTTTATCGACAGTACGTATATAGACTCACTATATTCTCTTTATGATTTAACACCAATCAGCAAACTCTTGTACATACAATCATAAGGATTTCACGCCCATTTAACCAGTAGGCGCAGTACAGGTGTTAACTGAATTAGTCGAGAATCATTTCATACAGCCGCGCTAACTGAACGAGCTCGGGGTATCATTGCAGGAGAGACGTGCTATCTGAAAATGTTAACCATCATTTAAGTACAGGTGGGTTATCTGTACGAAACAGGCGGCCTCACAGACGGGTGTAACAGAAAAAGTCAAGACTCATTGCAACAAATGTGTGCTAAGTCACCGAGTCGGGCTTCATTGTTCTATAGGTTTGCTGTGTTGCGGATTTGAATCAATCCACAACAAAGAAAAAGGTGAGAAAGCTTTTAAATATAAAAATAGGAAATATTTTTTATTTTCTCAGCGTGTCTGAGTGTTAAAGTTTCTTCATTGTAGTTGTTTAGTGAGATGAAAAGAAATGTGATTTCTTCGCGTGTATGCGTGCGAAAAAAAGAAATAAGGGAGAAAGTGAGAAAGAAAGTTTAAATGCCACGAAGCTTGATGCGGAAGAGTGTAAATGTCACATAGCTTGGTGAGGAAGTGTCACGTAGCATACTGAAGAACTGTGTATTTGTCATGCAGCTTGGCGAGGAAGAGTGTACGTGTCACATAGCTTGATAAGAGAGACGGGTGAATGAGTAAGAGAAATTCTTTAAATCGCGCCGGCCGGCGTGAACTGCTGCCGATTGTTGCCGTTCCTTGTCCTTCCTGCCTTGTCTAGTCTGGAAGCTTTGCTTATATGCTCTTCAAAGGGATCAGCAGGTTTTTATTGTCTGTGGAAAAGCGACCCATTGGTTGAAAAATAATAAATATTTAATTTCACAGGATTAATTTATTAATCGGAATGCTCTGACTCAAAAAACTTTTTTGTTATTTGTTGATTGACTGTCTTGATATTTATATTCGTCTTCGCTTCGCAACTGTCGAATCACAGTACAGAGGGGCTAACAGAACAAGTCAAGTGTCATCGCAGTACAGGAAGCCTAATTGAAGCAATCAAGCGTCGTAGCATGACATGTGATAAATAAAGGAGTCATGTTTCATCACCTTCCATGTATGGTAAGTAAACTAGCAGGTCTTATAGCAGCCAGGTGGGCTAACATAACGAACTATTAGGTTGGTGCAAAAATAATGACGTAATAATGTCGTTTTTTGACGTATTTTTTAACGTCAAAAAACGACAATATTACGTCCTTATTTTTGCACCGACCTAATATTTGTCATCGCATTAAATGTGTGCTAACTTTATGTGTCATGTATCATCCTCGCGCAAAGTGGCTAATTGAACGAGTCGTCTTCCGTATATGTTCAATGGAAAACATGTCTTGCTTACTTGCCGATCGGGGGAAACTGTCAAAAATTTTCCATATAATGATGAGTAGATATCATGCAGAATAGGGTATTATCTCGCTGGAAATTGCAGTGAGAATGTTTTGGACCTATACCACTGTTCAATGTTCCCTGCAGAAACAGCAAAATAAGGGAGAGTTCTAACCCATATCTCACACATTGCGCCGAGGACCCATAAACTCTGGAAGACATGGCTACGTAAGTTACTTCAAATATACGAATAAATATCATTTTGATGAAAGCAAAACTTGCCCCCATCCCTGAACTACAGTGCATCATTTCATTCCTTTCACATCAACGATCAATCCTGAATACCAGTTTTTAAATGTAACGGGGATGATTTAGCGACTTTTATCTTCACTATGTTCCACATAATCATAGACTTGTACAAGTCTAAACTTAGTAAAAAAACATTTGGTTGGTGCAAAAATAATGTCGTTTTCTCACATATGTTACTATGTGAGAAAACGACATTATTTTTGCACCAAACTAATAAAAGAGCAAAGGCGTGATGCCGTGGGTTCATAGTGAATAAATAGTTTAGCAAAAGAATGTCTTATATACTCGTATAGTGCAAGTTTTTATGATCAGATTTTTACGCAAAAAATAGGGAGCACACTATACACAGGTAATAATTTTGAAGAGGTTAAAAATCATGCATTTTCGGAAACTAGCTGCACTATACACAGGTAAATATTTTATGAAGTTGTTAAAATACATGCAAAAATATCAAGGGTCGAAATATACATAAAGTCGGCTTATACATGAGTGTATACGGTATGTGTCCGAAAAGAGAAAGAAAGGAAGTGAGAGGAACACGCAGTGAAAAAGAAGGAAAAAAGTGAGAGAGAATGACAGAAAAGACGGAAAGCATTATGGGGAAGATAGAAATAGAAAGGGGGGAAATAGAGAGAGGGGGCGGACTGATTAAGAGAGAGGTGGGTAAGAAAAAAAGCGAGGGAAGGATGGACAAGAAAAGAAGGAAAGTGTTATTAAAAGAGATAGAGAAAAAGAGTGTTAGAAAGAGGGAACGTGATAAGGAGAGAATGCAAGAGGGGGAAGAGAGAAAGAGAGATAGATAGATAGAGATAGAGATAGAGAGAGAGAGAGAGAGAGACGGATGCATAAAGAAGGAGCCTGAAATGGGAAGGAGAAAGGGGGAAAGACAGAGTGAGAAAAGGGAAAAAGAAGGATAAAGAGGGAAAAAGACGGCATCTTTCATTTTTTTTTTCCTTTTCTTGTTTCTCTGTTTTTATCCATTTAGTTCAGTCACCTTCTCCCTGTCTCCGTTTGTTCTGTCATTATCTCTTTTCTTTCTTCCTTACAGAGAGGACCACACAACCATAACAACACACTTACAGGGGCACGCGTTTCAGTATTAGCAACTCGGTTCTCTTAAATGCAGGCATGTGCATTCTAGAACACGTGCTCTGCTCTTTTCTCAAGAAAAGAGAGCAAGTCTGCTTTTAAACTAAATTGACATTAAAAAGAAAACAAAAACGAGTGCTCCTTTCGCTCATGTAAATAAATGAGGATAGAGAAAATGCGTTGCCAAGAAAGTAAGCAAATGCAAGGTCATTGTATGTTTTAGAAATCTATTTTTTATTTACAGACGAAGAAGCTATTCACAATTCTGTATTTATGACTTTTTCCATTTACATTGAGCATTTTTGTCTGAAAATTAGAAGCAAAACGAAAGCAAACATCTGAGAAGTTAAAAAATATTAGAATCATTAAATTTCTATATTAGCGAATGCGTTACGCCTCAACATTGCCTCAGATAACCAATGAAACATTCAGTTGGTTGGTTGATTAGGTTTTTATGTTTTGTCAAAACTTTGTGAGTTAAGACAAAACATATTGTGTATTGTAAAGGTAATAATATTGCATTATCACTTTTAATTGTTTTTATAAATACGATATATTAAGGACACTATTGTTGTAAGAAAATTTTTTTCGATCAATAAAAAATTTTCACAAGAATTTTTTAATTAGAAAAAAATTATTAAGTTTTAAATCTTTTAAAATTCTGTATTAATTTCACCGTTTTAGATAATATTAAGTAAAAACTTTATTCACTGATCATAAATGGAAAAGCTCAGTATATCAAACGCCAATATTTTAAAAAAAATATTGATTTTTTTTGTATGTGTATAAACATGCCGAATTTTTTTTTTTAGGTATGGACGTCTGTACACGACATTATCAGAAAGTAAGACCGTTAATTATAGTAAATTTAAACCAAAATATCTAAAATCCAATAAAACGTTAGATTACGGAGAATATTTTTCTATTTTTTAAAAAGATTACTGAATATTTAAAATGTTTATATATTAAGCGGTCACGTGATATTTTTCAATTATTTTTACGGAAAAAATCTCCCATAGAACAAAATTACATATAAATCAATCTGTCATCCATCTGTCAACACATCAACAGATTAAATAAACAGCTAATGAGGTGATAAAAAATCCTTTCTACGATATTTATAACTTAAAGTAAATAATATTTGTTTCAAATCAGATTAATTATACTTTAAATCAGCTAATATACCTCAGATAGAGTTTCAGAAAAGTATATTTTATTTTTTAAAATCTTTTTAATAAAGAGAATTACATTCTGATGACAAGTGTCTAAAAATGGCGTGAAAATAAAAGAAATCAGAAATTTCAAAACGAAGACTTTTTCAGTCAATTTAAAATAAGTTTAGAAATAGAGCCAAGTATTTTGCTTATTGAAAATATTAAATATAAATGCTTAGTTTGAAATTAAAAATAGATAAAATCTATAAGAAAGAATTTTCATTTAAAAACATTCATTTTAAACTTTAGGTATCGAGAATCAGTGGAGGTACCTATTAAAAACTCATTTTCAAAGGAGTAAATATTCATACACGCATACACAGATACATACACACATACATACACACATACATACACGCATACATACACACATACATGCATACATATATATATATACATATACCTATATATGTGTATATATATATCGTCGTTTCATCGCTGAAACAATAAAATGTAAATTTTCAAAAATGGTCTAATATATTTCTTATCCTATCACACACACACACACACACACACATATATATATATATATATATATATATATATATATATATATATATATATATATATATATATATATATAAGTATTAATGTATTTTTTATGACTTCAAAAATAATTATAGGGGGTGGCAGTCTGAGGAATCAAGTGGCCAGATATAAGGGGTGATGTGGTCACAGAAATTGTTTGACAGGCATGACTGTGTTTGATAATCCTTCAGTTGTTGACTTGAACATAATCAACAATCTGCCCCAGTCTGATGTTATGCATGAAATGGCAATTCTACCAATCTATGAGCAGGCTAGGAATACGATTTAAGAGGTCAATACTGGGAAGGCACCAGATAGAATACCTGTTGAGGTGCTCTTACATGGAGGAAACGAAATGGCAAGAAGAATACACCATATAATATCAAACATTTGGAATTGCATACATGTCAGGACTGGATTGATGTCATTCTTGTGCCCCTGTATAAAGGTAAAGGTAAAAAATCAGATTGTAGCAACTACAGGGAAATAAGCTTACTTGTTACCAAAATCTTGCTCAATCGCCTCCAACATTTTGTTCTGAAGTGATACAAGAGCGTCAATATGGGTCTCGACTAGTAGAGGCACAATGGATATGATCTTCACATCTCGGCAACTGGTAGAAAAGTGCATTGAACATTGTATTTACACTCCGTTGATCTAACTAAGACGTTTGGCACTGTGAATAGGGACGCCTTGTGGAGAATTCTAAGAAAACTAGGTTTCCCACTTGAATTTATCAGGATGCTTAAAGAGCTTCAGGGTAACATGAAAGCTAAGGTCGAACTTCAATGATACACTGTCTGAACCAATTTCTGTTGAGAATGGTGTGAAGCAGCACTTTTTTGCAGTGTTGCTTACACATGCTTTTAGAAACTGTAGCATTGGTGTTTATTTGCGTTTCCGAGCTACGGGGAATGCTTTTGAGGCTTCCACAAAAGTGTTTCAGCTATTCGTGAGTGATGATGCCGACCTCGTGGATGCTACCGAAGAAGATATACAACCGTCATGAATCTTTTTTCTAATGCATGTAAGTCTTTGGGGATTACTATCAGTTTGAAAAAGACCAACGTAATGTTAACACCACCTCCTGGTTAGCAGTATCGTGAACCAAAAATACTTGTGGATAGCAGGAGGCTAGAAGTGGTAGATACCTTTGTATACCTTGGAAGAACACTATGGAACACGAGATGCTGAAATAAGTTTTTTGCATGCTTGAAAAAGCTTGTATGATCTGACGGAAACATCACACTTAACATCAAGGTAAAGGTTTATGAGTCATGTGTTTTGACTGCCCTTTTATACTCTTCAGAAACATGGACCTCATACAGATGTCTTATTACCACCCTTGAAAGTGTACACCGAAAGTTCCTCAGAAGAATCACGAATATTTCATGGCAGTCTTTTTTTACCTGACACAGAAGTTCTGGAGAAAAGTTAATATCTCCATATTGAGAAGCTAATCATCCTCAATCAAATGCGCTGGGCAGGTCACTTAGCGCGCATAGATAACTCAAGTTTGCGTAAACGTGCTTTTATGGTGAACTATCTGCAGGCAAGCGACCCAGACAAAAGCCGAGAAAACGATTTAAAGATTGCATGAAAACCAATCTCAAAACTCTTGGTTTATCAGTAGGTACCTGGGAACAGGAGACTGAATGTCGATCTTCGTGGAGAACGAGAGTTCATCAAGGTTGTAAACAGTTGGAAAAGTACAAGGTGGAAAATGCTAAGGTTAAGCGCAGTTTTCGTAGAGGTAATCTTGACGCACGTTTCTTTCATCCTAACCTTACAGCATGTATGTAGTTCATGTGGTAATTTTGCTCTTTCAAGGGCGGGTCTTCAAAGTCACCTTAGGTTTCATCAGGCTCAATCCACTGAAAGAAGACAAAAAGCAATACTTGTACCTTCTTGTACACTCTGACATAAAGTATGGTATGCAAGTCAGTTTCTGGATTAAAAGTAAACATGAAAATTCACGTTGATGGTGTGCCTGTTGAGCTTTGGGGTCTCCCTTTCAGGTGCAACAATTGGCGCAAAAGCTTGTAAAAGTAAGGCGAGTTTAAAAAGTCATCTGCGCTCTCGTGATCGATGAGTCTGAAATTTAAAAAAAAGAAAGATGGTCTTCTTTGTCAAGAAGTGATAATCACCACACACACACACACACACAGACACACACACATATATATATATATATGAGGAATTGGAAAGCCGAGTTCAAATTCCAGTCGAACTCATTATATTCACTTACGTGCTAATACCCTTGGGAAAGGTATTAATCCTCTTCTCCCTCCATGGTATTAATCCTCTTCGTCTCCCTCTATGGGTAAATAGCCTTGGATGAAGAAATTCAAAACCTGCGGAGAGGCGTTTGGGGACCTTGTAGCATGTGCACCAGGTCTCTGTATTCGGCCCTTCAAAAAGTGTGGTTGGTTCTGCTAAAAGCCTTCACCACTATAATAAAATCAAATGTGCTGATGTCTGGCTGTCGGTTTCTAGGAACTGATCTCCTTGACAGTCATACGTCGAATACCACGGGAGACTCCACCATATAAATATAATATAATATAATATAATATAAAATAGACCCAGACGCTCTCACATTCCTGTAATCTTTAAAACAAATTGTCAGGATGCACAAAGAGTATAACAATTATCGACGCCGAAAGTGAAATATGCAATCAGAGTTCAAATTTCGTCTTTGTCTATTGTTTTTCCGTTCTTCCCCTAGCTATGAATGAAGTAGGTAGATTCGATCCTCTAGCCTTAGGTGGAAACCTTTGTAAATTAAGAAAACATCACCGTATATAAAAAGAAAGCTTGCAATACATCTGAACATAAATTAAGGAATCAAAAGACAAAACACTCTCTCAACCCCTTCACGAGTTTTTCTTCTTTGGCCATTTCGTATTACAGAAATATTTCTCTACGGCTTTAATGTTATATTTTGTTGCAATAATTTCTTTTACAAGCAGACACACACGCCAGTTACTTTTCTTTGGCTCCTTTGTATATCGGACATGCTTTACTGATGTTTTTAAAATGTGGAGAAAAGCGAAAATCCCAATAAAAATCAACAGAAAAGAAATGTCCTGTTCTAAAAAAAAGTCTTTTAATTCCATTTTAATCCTGAAGACACTAAAGTACAGATGCTCGCAAAAAATAGAACATAAACCAATATGTTTCCAATAATTACAAAGTACGTCTACAAACATAAACATTAACGAACCTAATGGTGAGAAAATTAAGAAACCTATTAGGTTGGTGCAAAAATAATGTCGTTTTCTCACATATGTTACTATGTGAGAAAACGACATTAGTTTTGCACCAACCTAATATTAAAAAAAACTATGGAATAATAAAGAATATTGACATTGATGCTGAACTATTTAAAATAGCTTATTCTCTCCTTGAACTCAATAACAAGTTTCTCAAATTAGGGAGAAAGTCTACAATGAGAAACGCATGTCAAAAAATGCTTTAAAACACTATGGAAGCAAAATGGTATCCTTTAGAGACCTACATACATACAAAGGTAACACAAATTGTTCCATTATGGTGAAAGTATTAATAAACATTGTTTTAACTAGGTTCTCATCAATTTATGAAAATCAACTCCCCACAACTCAGTTTGGTTTTCGTTATGGTATGGGATGCAGAGATACTATATATGTTATCAAACAACTCCGAGAAATTGCATACCTCTTTAACAGGAAATAGCAGACCTACTTTGTCGCCGTCCCAGAAGCATATGACCTCATTAATATAGACTTCTTCTTCTCATCCATTAGAATCCACCTTCTAAGCTCTGAATCTACCTAATGAATCGATTTAATAGGGGAACTACATCAATCTACAAAATCTTTCATGTCTAGCGAGGACCCTTAAAGCAGAAACATTTCACACCACATCACGACATGGAGAAAATGACATCACCAGTCTATTTAATATTTTCATAGATTATACCCTGAACATTTACAATCCTAGACGTGAAGAAATAAGAACTGATCATTTCAGCATACGATATCACATCTCAAATGAATCAACTAATAAAAGACAGTGACTTAACATTCACGCTAGCGGCTAATGTACTGATGCTGAAGTGGTCTATTCCTACGTCAAAAATATTTATAGTTGGGATAAGAAATTATCTTGAAGAGAAAACCAACATCCTCTACTAAGTGGTCCATAAAATAGGACACAAGATAAACCTCTCAAAAAAGAAACTATGATCTTGAATGAAAGCAGTGATGGCACCACTCGAATTTATCATATAAGATCAGGAAGAGGAATTAGTAAATACAAAAGACTGTTGTTCATGATGACGGTTGTCTTTGAGTATAGAATCCAGAGGTTAGCAATGAATATTTCGAAGACAGTAGGGAAGCGTAGTTCAGGTTAGCCGTGGATATCCGGGTAAAGTAGCAGAGCGTAGTTCTTCCTTCTGTTCCTCTTCGCCTGACAAGCTGGCACTGGACATTCGGATAAAGTAAACAAAATTGGCCGCCTTTATACACGCCGGATTGAATATTCTACGTCTTCTGATTGGTTAACCTTCTATTGGTGGACTGTAAAGTGAGTCAAGTCATTTCGCAACTGCAACAAAGACTTCAAATACCTCGTTGTAGGGATCAATAATTACAAATTTAGTATAGGAGTGAAAAATTGAACATTGAATAATCTACGCTAGAATTAGTTTCGCCTAACAACACAAAACCAAAACAATAACCTGAAAACTCGTGACATGTTCTTAAAAAAACTGGTTCGCTAGATAATTTCACATGGGTATCATACCTGGCGGCTAACCATGTAAAAAATATCTAAACTCTTAGCTGTATACAACCGCCTTCTCAGACCAACAGTTAAAAAAAAAGATTTGCACAAGTGAATCGAGTGGGTTTTGGCGAAGACGAAACCGCTTTGAACCTTATGGATTGGCGCTACATAATCACAAACAAGGAACTGTACAAGATAACAATAAAATCACTTGAGGACTTTCAACAACAACGAACACCTAAAACGGATATCACATGTAACGCGAAGAGGAAATACTGATAAAAATAAGATGCTGACGTTCCACATTACTTCAAACAAAAGCCAAGGAAAGAAACCACCATCACTACTGAAAAGAGCAATAACAGTTACTGGACTTCATAAACCTTTTTTTACAGAAAAAAAATTGTTTAAGAAAAAATATATAAATTTCACCTGACACTGGTACTGGCTGTTCAATCAAGGAATGCTCAGTATTTTCTTATAAGGAAACTGTTCGTGTTATTGTTACAATTACCATAATCTTATGTTTCTCAGGTTAGTCTGCCATGAAAATGCCACCAAAACTCGTCATTGTGTCCGATAGACTATTAGGACTCAGAATTTTGTTGTCCTTATGTTATGGTCATAGCTACTTTTGAAATAAAATAATCATGATAGAAAAAAATAATTTTCTCTCTCATCAAAGTTTAAAAAATGAACGAAAGAGTAGTCATTAGGTAAATAAACAGACATTGTGGTGGTTGGTTTAAATTATTTGAGTTGTTTGTCACGAAAAAAACAAAACAAAATAGCAGCAGAAATGTTTTACAGAAGAATACTGAAAATTTCATTACCAACAAGGAAGTCTAAAAGAAAATGGCAGCAGAAAGAAGACTTTTATTCAGAATCAGGAAGAGACAGCTCAAATTCCTTGGCCTCATAATGCATAGGGCTCGGAAAACTTAAACAAAAAAAGGGCATATTAAGCAAAGGTGAGACAGGGAAATGCAGCGAGCCAGTTACCTGACGAGCTTGTATGAATGGATGGCGGAACAGGGATGTGGCCTTATCAAAGAGAGAAAACTGTGAAGAGCCACACGGAATTGGAAGTTGTGGAGAGCCATGATCACCTATATCATGAAGTGACGTGTCACATACGGGAAGCAGAAGTCACGAAGTTATAACCTTTTTGTTACCTATTAATTTTTCTTAGTCTTTGTTATAGTCAGCCATTGCTGAACTCATACACAACCAGTTTTTTTCGCATCATCGTTACAAAACATTTAGAAGTTATTCAGATCAGCTCATCGTCCGATTCTTTCTTGGTGGCCACAATTTCGTTTATGGTTTTTAAAAAGCCACCTTGTGAGTTGCGATGTCGTCGAGTAGTCATTCAACATGACCTGCTCATGGCTATTTAACTTTGACCTAAATTCGAGCAAAAATCATAATCGTAGTTGATACGCCGGTGGGGGGCATAAATGTTACTGATGTGCCTGAGGAAAAAAAAGGTCTTCTAGAAGACATCTTCCAAGTTATGAAATGGAATTTAATAGTTTAGCGATTTTAATCAAGCGACTTATATTTCAGTGTGTAAGTGAAAATTGGGTTAGACATTGAGCTAAACGTAATTACTAGTTTCATGACAAGGCCAAAGTTATTATTTTTGAAAACATAAAAAAAAATACAGATTGATTCTGGAAACATAGGTTTAATTTTTTCTTTTCGTTTTGGGAAAAAAAAGGCAAAATGTAGCGTTTTTATTCCGTTCTTGTGATATTATCAAACACTCCATTCATTGTTCCCGTATTTTTTTAAAATTATAATTGTACCCTACTCTCTCAGCTTTCCGGTTTATGAATAAAAAAAGAAGAAAAAAAATGATTTTTTTTTATTTTGAAGTAATTTGTATGTTCAGAGGGTAAGAGATCCAATTCCATGTGTTTTACAGCTTAACTGTAAACCACACTTTACTTGCTTTCGGCAATGACGCCAAATTTTGTACAATCGCACATGTTGGTACAAAGAAAATTACATCGAAACAATCAATAATATACACAAGTTTTCCTACCCATAAAGATATATATGTAAGAACGCATACATATGTCGATATACATATATGGCTCTTATAAATATATGTGCCTACAGACACATATTTTTTAAAATCATACACCCTAAGGCAATAAAGCCACTAAGTTACTGCGTGTGAAATAATCTGATAAAACGAAAAACAATATGAAGATAATAATAAAAGAAGAGGAATCATGAAGGCTGATAACGACTGACATTGCATTTAAAATTATTTTTTGTGAGGAATGTTTTGGCTTTCCATCAAATTGGTATATTGATATTTATTAAATTTAGATTAGGTTTCACACAAGACAATATCAATGAAAATAATACTAAGAAAAGTGTACCTCTCCAAACCTCTATCTAGGGAACGTTTATCAGCCTTGAATCCCAGAATTCTAAATAATTCTGATTTCATTTGGGATTATCCATCGACCACTGGTGCTGTTTGTAATTAAGCAACTAACATATCAAACAAGCCATTTTATTTATTGTTTTAATAATCTTCGCCCAAATACAAGGCTGAAAAGCCACTCAAGGTAGAGGGATACCGAGTGAGGCTGTTGTATGGATGTAAAAGGAGGAAATATGTGAATATTATAAGAATATGTAGGATAGATAAGAGATGACCCTTGACTTAAAATGACTAGGATTGTAGTTATTTGTGAAAGCATCCTCTCGGTAATTTTTTAAAACTAAAAACAAAGTAACGGATATTTATGTTTTTGTCTTTTTTAGTTTTTTTTTTTTTTTAATCATTTCACCCCAAAGAAGGTCGTAAAATGACTAAGATGCAAGGGGTTACTAAGTGTAAAACAGAAAAAAGAGAAACATTAATAAGGAACGAGAACAATAAAAGAAGATGAATCAAGAAGACAGTAGATAACGGTTGACATTGCATTTAAAATTATGAAGATCAAATTTGGCTGAAAAGCAAAAACTGAAAAGGGCTAGAAAAGAATCCGTTAGCACAGAACTTAGAGTTAAATCTATCAATTTTAATACAAACTGGGACCTAAGTGCTAAACTAGTACTTCGCTTAAATTCCTCGAAGTCGTTGTAGAAAAGAGGAAAGCTCACCAGATCTTGGTAAAAGATATGTATAAAAATGTATGTATCTCATAGATACAAATATGCATTTAATTGACACAATATATTCAAACCTAAATTTTCTGCTTGGTGGAAGCGTTTCATTCAAAAAGTTTCCCTATTAATCACACAGACCAAACAGCAGAGAGGAAAAATATCAGATTCATATTCACCAAATAACGATATGTCATGCTTCAGACTTACTGATCCTTTCTTTCATATGTGTTTATTTATTAAGACACATGTGTCTATCTTTGTATCTGTGTGCTGTTTTTTTTTTTTTTTTTTTTTTTTTTTTTTGCGTGTATGGGTCTCTGTAATAACATTCATTCTTAACCATTTCGCTCCAAGCAAGGCGATAAAGCCTTTAAGATGCAACGGGGTGTGGGGCATTGAGAGCGTAAAATGTGAGAAGATTTTAGTGAAGGAAAAAGACAATAAAAGGGCGGTCTCCAGGAAAACTGATTAAAGATCGTCTCGCATCAGCGAAACAGCTATCAACATTTGCATATATATACTCGTAAACACATGACTTACACACACACACAAACACACACACACACACATACACACACACATATATATATATATATATGTTATACATGTATATGTATGATATACATATCATACATTTATATGTCATACATCTTTCTCTCGTAACTGTTCTTGATATATCAAAATTTATATATCGTTATTCCATCAAAATTTATATATCGTTATTCAATATATATATATATATATATATATATATATATATGTCGGAGTATGTGTGGATGTGTGTAGGTGCGCGTGCCTGTGTGCGGGTTTGTTTGTTTGTATGGTGTCTTTAATCTCATACACTCATCATATATACTGTTTCGATTATGCGGGTCGATATTTACATTATCGAAACACGTACCTAAATTTACATACATATACTCAGAAATACAGGCGTCATATGTGTGTATATATATATATATATATGTATATATATATATATATATATATATATATATATATATATATATATATATATATATATATATACATACAGATGTTTATGTGTGTGTGTGTGTGTATATATATATATATATATATATATATATATATGTCTGTATATATATATGCACACACATATGTATATATATATATGCACACACAAACATCTGTATGTATGAAGCATACAGATGTTTGTGTCTGTATATATATATATATATATATATATATATATACATATATATATATATATATATATATATATATATATATGTATGTATATATATACACACACATATGTATATATATATGCACACTTAAACATCTGTATGTATGTATGTATGTATATATATATATATATATATATATATATATATATATATATATATATATATATGGGGTCTATACTGATATATATATATATACATATATAAATATATATATATATATATATATGCAAGAATGTTATAGTTACACAATGACCTGCATTCGCAGGAGAAACAAATATTTACAATGGTTCTCTTGCATTCAAACGCATGCGCATTTAAGCACACAAGACATATACAGATGTAATTTCAGATGGGAGTGAAACGTCATTGGTTGTATAGCCCAGTGTAGGTAGGCGGGTCCACGTCTACACGAACAAAATGTTAAAATAAAAATAAAAAAAATTCAGAAAAAACATCTTGAAATTTGCTTTTAAAAACATAAAGAAATAAAAATGCTTCTGAACACTAAGAATATGATATCTATTTACAGACTCACCAAGGAAAAACTCCCTGTAACATACTTGTAGATTAGTATTATTTAATATTCGTTTAGTAAATAATTAATCTGTATCATTAATAGAAATAATATGTTAAATATTTTCTTTCATCCTAATTATGCAGTTACTTTGTTCTATTGCAAGTTTAGTTGGATCGTCGATTTAAAGTAGCGAGCAAACAGCGTTGATTGAAAATAATGAAATAAATATTTCCTGTGAGATTCGAACTCAATCCCGCCTCGAGTAAGATTGCTCTTTACCTGCTGCTCTTATTTTCTGAAAAATAAGGCAAAGGCGACCGTAGTCGGGATCATCGAATCAATGCGAACGATCATTTTCTTAGGTGCATTGTGCGTCACCAGGGCTACATACTGTTTTACATTTACAGTTTTCCTCCTTCTAGGCCAGTTGGTACTCAAGGCTATAGAAACCAATCTTCCGTGTTATTTACCCTCAGCTAGAGAAGGAAAGAATAGTTGGATTCCTACCTTTCCTCAGGGTATTAGCACGTAAGTGAAGGTAATGATCTCGACTGGAATTCAAACTCGGCAATGAATTGAAATAAAAATGCTTTGCTAATTAATATCTACTTGTGCTATTGCTTCTTTTATAACCTCAAAATTCATGATGTGCATTTTTTTTTTAGCATTAAATGCATTTAGTTTTAACCAACCCTCTAAAATGGTGCGTTTTCTTAAAGTCTGTCTATTTTTGTTTCTTTATGCTGATATTGAAATTTGATGAAAGAAAGCTACATTTTCAACATATTTTCCTTTTAATTTTTGGAAAGGTCAAAATGCTATTGAAACGAAAAAAAAAATATAAAGATTTATGCAGTTTTTCCGGAATGTACTTTAAATGATCTAACATGTAAAAAAGCTATTTGCTGCGTGTTTCTTAAAGTGGTTTCTTGTTTAACGATGCAACATACTCCTCCTAGAAAACAGTTGAGCTTGTTATATGTCAAATCAAACCATATGGCAGCTAATATATTAAAGGTAACGAAACTAAACGTTTGCAATGACGCGCTAATGTTTGTCGATTTGAAGCTTACCTTCCATCTAAATTAAATCTTCGTGGATTGTATTTTTTCACCCCGAAGCAAGGCTATAAAGCAACTAAGACGCAAGGTGCTACTCGGTGTGAAAGATAATTAAAATACTCTAGAAGGAAGTTAATCCCAATCATAATCAGCAAAAAAAAACAAAAAACAAAAAAAAAAAACAACTAATAGTCTTGTTCAAAAACCGGATTAAAGGCGAATCTATTTAAACCGGATTATAGTCGAATCTATTTAAACCGGATTGAATTCGAATCTATTTATTTATTATGTGAATAAGCAGTATGTAATTCTGCAGACATTTGCTGAGAATATCATGAACATAACATGTGAGAAACAGGGAAGTTTTAAGGAAACTGGGAACTTCAAGAAAACCGATGACAACAAGTAGAAAGCGAAAGTTGACATTTCTGGGAGACATGATTAGAAAAAAATTAATGTAAATGTCTTATATGGCAGTGAATAATTGACATTTTCCTTAGAGATGCACTAGGGTTTTGCAGTAAGAGAGATGTAGTTCTACCGACGAATACTTGGAATACCACGGACTGAACATGTGAGCAACAATCAATTGTGAAGGAAAACAAAAACTACTATAAAACTGGTACCATTAATCAGAGAAAGTTGACATTTCTGGGATACATAATGTGCAAAGAGGGCTTGGGTGATTTAACACTCACAGTGTATACAGAATACAAGAGAACATACCTACCAAGTCTGTGTGAATGAATATACAAGAAAGAACAAAGGAGTAAGTGAAAGTTTTTTAAAAAGTTATTGCGATCAATAAAGGAAGATTTTGAGAGGCATATGTTTCCAATAATATAAAAAGAAAAGGTTCAAAATGATAAACAAAAGAGTGTAATGGGTTAAACGTTTACAGGATATATTAAATAAAAATAAGATTTTTTTTAATATTAAATTTATTGAAGAACGTATTTGATGATTTGTTTCGCTATTTTCTTCCAACTTTCCAGTAACTTTAGAATTCCATCCCCCAAAAAACTGTTTGTCTTTCTCAGTAAGTAGCGACTCTTGTTACCTTTTATAGTTTTCATGGAACTCGTATATGTTTTCATATAATAAATAACAACGTGTTAAAGTTTCAAGAGTGCCATTGGAAAAATTATTTTTAAATTCAAACAAACTGGGTCGGTGGCAGATGTGAAAATACTATACTGTGCTCGTTCAGCTGAAAACATTGCTGCAGTGCACGAGAATGTGGCCGAACATCCAGACACCTCTATTCGTCATTGTGCGCAGGAATTGAACCTCTCCACAATAACGTTACATCTTTTCCAATTACACTCCCAGTTGGTCGATTATCTTGACCAAAAAAAATCGCAAAGTGCGCGAAATGCATTTCTGTTTGAACGTCCATTTTCGTAATAGGCTTCGATAACTTTAACACGTTGTTTGATTGCTAATCTTTCCAGGGTTGAAATTACCAAAGACTTAAGTTGTTAAATCTGAAAGAAAAAGAAAAAAAATCATTAGCTTATACTTAATTCACATTTAAAATCGGTCCAAGTTATAGGAACAGCATCGTTATTGAACAGGAGACATTTGTATTCCAAAGTATATATCCAAGAATTAAATATAATACTCACCGAGCCCGAGTAGTCTCTGAATAATAATGAATGTTTCTACTTAAAAAAGAAAAAAACGTTGAGACATGTATTGGGTCAGAAGTTCAACTTTGACCTCAAGTGGAATACATATATACAATCTATCTTTTTTTAAATGGAAAAAATTGGTTCATTCTGTCGCCCCAGGAAGTAACTGATTCCTTCTTAAAAGCTTTTTTTTTACAAGAGTCAGATTAAACCAAAAATCGAATATTGTTTTCTTATCTGTGCCCGAGTTGTTCAATCTTCATTTCCCATGCTGGCGTTCAAAAGCATATACGCGGTCTTGTGTGGAAATGCACATTCTCTATTGTCCATCCTCTTGCAGACGAAACATCATACGATTATCACTATTCTATCGCTCTTTCCATTTTAAATATTGATCGCCATTCTTTAATTCAAGAAAACTTTTAAAGCTAGGACACGCTATGCCACACCCACAAAGTCGATTCACTCATATTTTCCCCGTATTCCAAATCTAAGGATAAATTTCTATCCAGACGGGTCTTTCTCAAGAACTGCTACTTTGTAGAATAAATCCTCGCAAGAATGCTTTCTGGGTGCAACAATGCTAACCTTTAAGTCAAGAGTCAATCGTGATGTAACCTTCTTATCCTCATAATCTCCACGCCCTACAACCTCCATTTTTATTCTTATTACGCTCCTCGTTCATCAAAATCATTTGAGCATTAACCCTTTACCTTGCGTGGATCTTGTATTTGGAAAACCAACGAGAAACATTCTTTCTCCTTTATGCAATATGTCCCTTCATCATGGCTAATTATCGGTCGCCACAACTTCCAATATGTTGCTTCTTTGGCTATAAACAATACCGTTTTCTTCTTGTTATGCTCTCAATTCACACAAGTGCGTTAAATTGGTTTGTCGTTGTTCTCGCGTTGTTCTCGTGTTGTTCTCGCGTTGTTCTCGCGTTGTTCTCTTGTTTTTACTATTTCCAGGCCCTCTTTCCACATCATGTGTCGATTAAAATGTGTATTGTGGTTATAAGTTAAAATTACCATGATATAAAGGAATTAAGTGTAGAATTTTTCCTTAATCTATTGTTCCCCAAATACAAGGCTCAAGAGCCACTCAAAGTGTTGTTTTACTGAAGTTTTTATTATTATTCGGTCGAAGTATCTTGGGCATTCATGAGTCTATCACATCAATCATCATGGTCTTGCATCACAGTAGGAAGGTCATTAGAGTAACTCTCTGTGTCATATTATAGCTAGTCAATGTAGTTAGTTGCTGGGCGGCAAACACGTCTTGTGGCACGGCTAGGTAATCTTACAAAATTTCCAGAGCAGTAGATCCCTCACGAGTTCTTGTTTTGCTCGCCAGAAGTGTCCTGCAAAGTACATTCTGCGTCTATGTCTGATTGTAGAATTATCAGGGATGGGCGCATAGAGCTGTGATTTAGTTGAATGTTGTCTCCAAGAGATGTTAATTATAGCTTTCCTCATCCGAGGTTAGGTTCCATCAAGCATAGATACTAGTGTTTAAGTTAATATTCAAGCAGTGGCATCATACAATGGCACTTCATCTACACGAGTTCGAAAGAATCTTCGCTTGAATTTAACTGGTAGATCGGATTTTCCGATTACATGCATTTTGTTCCAGGCGGCCCAGTTTTTAGTTATGTGAATTTAATTTTAGATTATGAACATACGTAAGGTCGATAATGGCTGGCCGTAGACTTAAGATAAGATTCTATTCGTCGGGCAACCATCTGTGAGGAGTCTGTGCGACAAGTAGTAGCTCTTTAGAAGAAGCTGTCTGAAAAGAACTTTTTTTCTTTCTAATGGAATAAGAAGGGAATGGAAATGGTTCGCTCCTGTGTACATATCATGGCGGGCCCTAGCTGTAAAGGCCTGTACTGGTGGAACTAAGGAATGTAGCCCATCAGAATATATGCCATTGCAATAGCGTTAGAGAAGCCATAGGCTTGCGATGTTATATCTATGAGGGGTTGTAGGATGGAAAATAATTCATCAGGCCAGATATGGCGGCAATTCATAAGGCCAGATATGGCAGCAATATCCCATTTTTCGTCTGAGATTACTCAGATAAAGCATGGTAGGTGGAGTAATGTTCTTTATGAAGCCGTATTAAGTGCCGACTATTTTCAAATGTCTTTAGCGGTTGTATATATATGACCCACTTATAGGTTTGAGCGTCTATGGGACACAGGTAAACCTGTGTCCCATAGACGGTTAAAACATTTTATCCTGACTGGAGAGAATGTTGAGGACTGCTCTCTTGTGCTTAGTATGATTGAGAGTTACAAGGCAGTTTCCTCAACCCGTTGTGCTTTTAGAACTAGATCAAATGAGGCATCTACTGCTTGTCTCTGGATTCCTAAATTTTTGAAGGTGCACAAATAAAGTGTTGTTTCACCTGCATAGATATTTACTAACGATCTGAGAATTATTTTAGGCAGATTGTGAATATAAAGCAGAAAGTGGACTGAACCAAGTAGCGAGCCTTGGGAGAGCTATATTGAACTCATAGGCTTCAAACACTTAACAATTCCCAACGACCATCAAGGCCTTACCTGCAATAACGTACAGAAGGGGACAGAATGTGTTACAGCACTGGGCATCCATATCAAGATGGCATCCAATTAAAGGGTGAAATAAAAATTTAGTTTTGGGAAATTTGAAATTTTCACTGTTAATTTCGTTATTCAAGCGCTCTAAAGCCCCACAAGCTGGTGCGAACGTGGATCCGTGTTTTGAGAATGGAGACCCGAGTAGAAAATCTGTTACATGTAAATACGGTGCATCATGCCGATCAAGATAAAATAGCGGCGCGTTACTTGCTTTAAATTTCGGAGTGTTTTTTTGCCTCATTATATTTGTAAATAACTCCTTAGATCATTTTTGCCAGGTCGTACATGAAAATCTCTTGCCTTTTGGTTAACGTAATAGTGAATTTTTAAATGTAAATAGTCGAATAAATTTCGTTTATTATGTTCATGGACTCGTTTTTGATTTGAAGTTTGTAATTGCTTTGTACATATTTATTTTCTTACTTCATATGTCAGGGATATAAAGAAAGTGAAACCTCGTGAATGACAGAACAGAAAGCAAAAATGGGCCCGAGAGAAAGAAGAATCTTTTCAAAGAGGGACATTAGATGCCTGGGTAAAATGAAGTACGCTACCTGATTGAAAAGAACTGATGACTGCAATAACTCTTCCAGAGATTCCATACTTAAAGAATTCGTGCAGTAATCTCCTATGCATTATTTTATCAAATGCTTTTGAGACGTCTTGTGTGATCGGTCTCTTAATGAATTTACTATCGATGTCTCACTGAATTTGTCTGTTATGACAGGGCATCAATGCTAGATCTATAAGTGCGAAATCCATACGATGCGTTGCCCGGGAGAGCGAAGGGTTGATATTGAGAGCGGTATGAGCGGCCCCAATGATTTTTTGAAGACAGGAAAGACACAATGACACTTTCCATAGACTTGGGTTGAAGTAAAAGTGGATGTAGCTTTAGTATTTATCTAAAAAAAAAAATGTCATCATTCCTCATTTTCTGGATAACTTGAACCTTGAAGATTACTATTGATGATTTTTTTGGTTCTGTGTTACGGTAAAGCCAGAGAGAAGGTGGCTATCTTCCGTTAACCTTGCAAAATCTACGGTAACATATCCCAAACCCAGAGGCATTACAATTAGCAATTAGCTAGTTTCGATGAAACATTGGAAGAGAAAATACCTTCTATTGGCAAATAGTGATTTTGATGCATTTTAACGCCCCTCCTCGTGTTGCAAACGCGACGTAGCAGCATAGAGATAAGAACGGAAGTTTTTCAAAATAGAACGACTTCTCCTTGCTTTTCATCTTTAGAATATCACATGCTTCGCTGTTTACTTTAACACTGCGTCTGGTTCGCGTTTCTATAAATATTCAGATATACAAGAATCCATGGAAAAATTACTTAAGAATGTCCCTTTTTTATAATGAGGGAAATAGGTGATTTAAAAGTTAGCCGCAGATCAGAAAAATCTATGGGAAAATACTTTGCTGACTGAATAATTATGCCAAGAATTTATTTTATTAATGCAAATTCTCTAGAGTTTTGTGTTCCATTAAAACTTATAGATCTACAGCGACATTACATTTAATAGTAATGGTAATTAACCGTTTCCTTATAAGGAAATAATTGGCTTTCATTGACCGAGCAGACGGTACTGCTTTCGGTTGAATTTTTTTTAATTCTCTCTCTTAAAACAATTTTTCAAGAATAATGGTTTCTCAAGTCCATTTGTTGTTATCACCAGTAATGATTAGGTTTTCCTTTTATATGAAGTGTTGTGGAATGTCAAAATCTTGGTTATGTAATTATTTTCTCTTCCAGTTACATGTGCTATCCATTTTAGTTGTTGCTGTTGTTGAAAGTCATAAAAGCGATGTCGTTTCTGTTATTTGGTATAGTTCTTTGTGATTCTTTAGCGACAGTCAACAAACTTTAAACGAATATGGTCATTGCCAAGATCTATATACTTCACTCGTCCAAAGGCATTTTAACCATTGATCTGAGAGAGTGTTTGTATACAGCTAATAGTTTAGATATTTATGGACAGGTTTGTTGCTACGAGTGACATGTATATGAAAGCCTCGATTTGACGACACTATTGAAGATAATGACTAAAATTTCCCAGTTTATGTTTTGGCTTTGTAGCAATTGTTGAGTGAAAGTACTTCCAGCGTAGCTTATTATGTACACAATCATTTTCTCGTATACTAAAGTTGCTAATGATAAACATTAATATTAACGTTATGTCTACTAAAAATATTAATACTAATTATAATAACAAACCAATTGGAAATATTAACTTATCTCCTACTAATAAGGTCTGCAGAGCGTTTTACCATGGTGCGATGTTTAATGATGTTATCGAGTGTGTAACTGGTTCGATTTTTACTGAGTTTCCCAATAATTGTCTTCTTATATCTAAAATAAACAACGTTCTGAAGACAGTAATATGACCTCAAAAAGTAAAGATGTCTCCAAAGAGGAGTAAAAGACGAAATTGTAAATCATGTAAATAAATACTGACAGTCACTCTGCCTGAAAGGAGGGTGGTTCAATGTGGATTAACAGTTATCTAAGCTGATAAGTGAGTTCGATTATCATTAGAGACCTCATACTTGTGATCTTGTGCCAAAGTAAAGTAAGCTTGATAAATTAAATCCATGTCCCAAAAGAGTAAAAAGAGAGACACAAGTGGGTAGCGAAACATTTTTGAGTGGAAACCGTGCAAATGATTTATTTACAACCATAGAAACAAACCAGCTTGGGAACCTTTCCTCAGAAATCTAGAAAAAAGATTCTTGGGCATTTTCAAATTTAATGAAACACCAGAAAAGTAGGCATACCTTTTTAAAAAGAAAAACATAATTATTCCATTAGAAATAATGGAAACACATGAATTAATATGAGATATACTTTTTTTTGGCAAACATTGACAAACGTGCCCTTCATTAAGACGTATTGCCAAAAGGATCATTTTTCACATGACACTGCTTTTCTAATTACCTAAGTCTCCATTCATTTACATACAGGGCCTCTGACTCAACACAGGGACCTACATCAAGTGCCTTGAGAAGGTAGTGTTGCCCTGGGCCAAGAGGGTAGCTATGTCTGGCAACAGGACTCTGCACTATGTCACACATGCAGGAGAACCATTTAGACAATTTCTGCAACCACATCAACTCTTACATCTGGTCACATACTGCATTACCCTTGATTATTTTGTGTGGGGTGCAGTTAGACGAAAAACAAACAAAACACTATGGATGAACTGAAGGCAAGTATTATACCGTTCACAAAATTAAACAAGGAACTCTCCAGATAAGATGCAAGAATTTCCGAAATCATCTTGTGGCCGTGCTGGAAGCCAGTGGCGATTTTATTGAATAAATTTACTCTTTAGTATTTCAAGATATTTTTGTGTTATTCTGGCCAAAATTGTATTAAAATTGAAATGTCAGTGTTACTTTAATTTTGGCAAAGTTTAGACGACAATTTATCCATCGCACACTGTAGATAGACGAAGATATTGAAAGTGACATATATTGAACACACATACACACGCACACACATATATATATATATATAGACACACACACACACACACACATATATATATATATATATATATATATATATATATATATATATATATATATATATATATATATATGGGGAACCAACTGTTATGACAAATGTATCATCCTAACGACTAATCATACGTGTCAGTTAAGAATACATTTGGATTATACTGACATTGCACGACAGTGGCAGCGTACAGAGTGGATTAAATTTAAAATGTTGTTTTCCATGATAGCCCAAGACTGTATATAGCAAGAATGACGCAATAAAAAATCTTTTTTTTAACTCGGTTGTTCGGTCCTACTCCACCCACCATATTCACCTGGCCTTACGCTAACTGATTATTACTTTTCTCGGCAGCTGGAAAACGCTTTGATGGGAGAAAATTTTTCTAATGAAAACTAGGTTGCGAAAACTTTTTCACATGTAAAATTTTACTCAAAACCTTTCGAAGAGCTGCGTGATAAGTGAAAAGTCGTTGAAAATAACGTGAATATTGAATAAAATGCAATTGTACTTCAATTTTTGAAGTATAAAATTTATAAACAAAAACAGAAATTAGTTAAGACTTAACTTACTAGATTATTATTTACACTATTTATATTCGGACACTTGTCCTCATCTTTGTCGTTCTCATCTTTGTCGTCCTGGGTATGACTCTAATCTACATCCGCCTTCTGGGGAAAGATGATAAACTACATCCTCGTCCTGGATAAAACGATAAACTACATCCGACAGCAATGCTTTGACCAGGTTTTGAGGAGCATGGAATCACCCCTTAATTGCTGGTGTTCTCAGGTCCATCCTGACCCGGGGTGGTAGCACCTTTCAGGATCCCAGCTACGGGCGAATAGTTACACCCCCAAAATGGTCAAATCACTATGAAATTATAAAAGTAGGTTTTACTACTAGCAATACCTTTTTGGAATTATTATTACTAGCAATAAAAATCTTATCGGCATTAAAATAACCCATAAAGGTTGATATGCCGTAAAACAAGCCAAATCAAACCAAGCCTCATCTTTGTTGTTTTTATTACAACGTTTTGGGTGTTGTGCGCTCGGGCCCTCCTTATTAAACCCGTTTAGAAATAAATACAATATGGGTGCTGTTAATAAAGAGAGAAAGACAAATGACAGTAAGTCTTCAACTGTCGCAGAAGCAATCAAAACATAGGCCGTAGCAGCAGTCAAATCATGACGGCCATTAGCAGCAGCAGTGGCAGTGACGTGGCAGTGACGTGGCAGCCTAATCAGCATTGAAGTTTAGATTTAAATGCTTTAAGTCTACTTCAGCAAACTGCAGCGGTTCCCAAACACATGTTCGCGACCCTATTATGTGTAATTTACGATATTTTATTACCATACAGAGAATAGGAAGTTAACCCTACAAAATAAATTTCAGAATAACACAAAATTTTTGTACGCAGGTAGGCTTGACACACTTTTATTGTCTTAATTCCGATCAGATAATTAGATATTAAATATATGAATTTCGAACCAGTAAGATTCATTCCCGCCCGAATAAAAGTTTTCTGTGATCCAATTTTTATTTGTCCTGGGCTATAAAACACAGAAAAAAAAAAAAAAAAAAAAAAAAAATAATCAGAAAATATCCTGACATCTTCCTCAACTTCTCTGCTACAAGACGCCACGCCACTGTCACTTCTCAACACGCCAACCCTTGTTTTATCCTGATGAAAGATCAGCAAGTGCCCAAATCTTCCTCTAAATCTATATTCTATCTTGGAAGATTCGTCAGAATTATCTCTTACTGATATCACAAACATTTTCGAAGATCGTCTGAAAAAATCTTCAAGAAGAAATGGACAAGTATTTTCCAGAAACTGTTGACATCAAGAAGCTTAGCTGGATCAGAAATGTTTTCAGTGTGAACGTCATTGAAGTTGGTGAAGATATTCCAGGGTTTCAAGAAGAACTTATAGACCCCCAAGAAAATCAAGTACAGAAACGCTTTAAAAATTTTACGTATTCAGAATTTTGGATTTAGCTCAATGATAAGCCAATTCTAACAACGGAGGCTGGAAAAGCTCTTAAATCTTTTCCAACAACAAATCACCGTGAACTTAGGATTTTCAAGTCTTGTTGCGATCAAGACGAGAGCAAGGAACCGCTTGGATCACCGGCATGACTTGAGTTATGCTCTGGCAATCGACATCAAACTTAGAAAATCTCTCTCAAAATGAAGAAATTCCCTGGTAGTCACTGAAAAACATTTTTGATTTTGTGACTTTTGATTACCAATTCATGTATTCAAATTTTTGTAATGAAAATTTGTTTTTTTTTTCAATTTTTTATAAAAAAAAAACATTGTGTTAATAATATGAATTTACTCAGTAAAAATATACAATTTTAAATAAGTGTAATGAGTCAAAGTTTATCATCACATGTTGTATATACAGTGTAGATATGTTATCTTCTTGGCTGTTTTTGGCATCTCAATTTTGAAAATTTAAACTGGAAAATTTGTTCATGGTATTTTCTGAAAAATCTAAAAGCGAACCAGCTACCTGTTAGGTATTTCCATTTTTATCATTTTTGTGTAAATTAGTGAGTGGGGGAAAATAGTATGAAAAATTGTATGAAAAATTTCCGATATAAATGTTTGATTGTAAAATTACACGAAAACATAAATCCTGAAAAAATTACTAAAATCGGGTTATTATTTGATTTTTGGTGGATTTTCGAAAAATACTGACGATTCAACCGTAATGAAATAATTATTTGCCCTGAAAGTTTAAAATCTCAAATTAAAAATTTGCTATTTTTTTAAAACTATAAAATAAATAATTTTTACATAAGATTTTTTTCAATCTTTCCTCTTAATAATATATAAAAATTATGCTGAACTTCTTTCATAGTTTTGGTGTTATGTTAAATTTTAATTCAATTGTAAAAAACAACCGCAAAAATTTGTCATCTAACATACAGGGTAGCCAGATCAGGCAAAAATTGTATTTAGGGTCACGGGCAAAAAAGTTTGGGAAACACATGCCTATTGAGTAAAAACGTTGATTTGTGAATTTGGTGACAGAGTCGTTGTAAGTTCATGGGTCTGGTAGTGTGTTCTTGAACTCAGCGTTAAAGAACGAGCAATAACTGATCAGTTCTAAATAAAATTTAAACAGGAGTAGTGGAACGAGAACAGTCTACCACGTAGATTAAATAAAGTGTTCAATTCGGAATTTCCTGTAGATTACCCAGATCGATAAACACCTGAAGAATGTCGGAGGGCACAACGACCGAAACGTTGTGACAATAGTCCGAATATAAATAGTGTAAAACTCGTCATCTCATTACCCTACTACACCGGCTCCAATGCGTGTTAGCAGGAGAGCGGATGTGATACACTTGGGCTATCGAGTATATTTTTCATTCATGTTCGCCCAAGGGTATTTGCACGTATGTGAATGTAATAGTCGAGGGGTCGGTGATTAAATCGGAAACCGAACGGTACAAAAAAAAAAAAAGAGCTGTTATAGATCCAATGAATTCCTTGGAGTCCACGTCCATCCACTCCAACTCTGGGTTAAATAAACTCACCAATCCGCAATCGGCCAAGCATGTTAAGTACAGCTATACACCGAGTGAGGGAAAGCTCTTGATCTGGATTTGAAACGAATGCGAATGCAATTTGAACTCGGTTCTCCGATTATCTTTTCCGAGCCGTCATTACCTACGCTACTTGCATAATGCATGTCCAGACTAACTGCATTAGGTTTTCCCAAGCGCTCACCCATCACGGTACTGACCAGGTTCAACGTTGCTTAACTTCAGCGTTCTGGCGATAACCAATGTTTCGACGTGATATGGCTGTATGCTCTTGTTAGGTTCACACGTGCACAAATATCATTGGAATCCATTGAATCCATTATGAATCAATTATGAATCCATTATGAATCAATTATGAATCCATTTTCTCACCTTCCGGGTGTAGGGTAGGGGGGTGGTAATTAACAGAATTGACTGACCTTGAAGTCACAACCAGTGGACGAGACGGGGATTCTAAATTAAAAAAAAAAAAAATCAGCCTGAAGAGGGATGGGCTCCGTCAGGATATAACTGCCCTAGACACACCACTGTTGCTTTGATTGCAATCCAGGTGGTTCTCCTTTGACTCTGATGGGTTGCGGGATTCGTATCTTGTAGCTGTTAGTTTACCATCATGGATTGTCGGATGTAAAATGACGAAAATGAGGAGAAAACGAACGGAAGTTAGCATTTTCAATCGTGGACAAAACTGATATTTATTTTAACTTGTTTACTTTCAAAGCTCAAAAGCTTCTCATTATAACCTGGAGGGCATTTCGCGTCAAGCGCAGAGTTGACACATGACATCTTACATTCTGTCAACCATCAGTAATGTGTTATTTCCTTTACGCATTTGGCTTTTGGGGAGCGCCATGCTTTTCTTCGTCACATGCCGCAACCGGTGGCCTTCGTTCGATATAAAGTCACTGATAAAATGTCTATTTTAATTATTTCAAAACACTAATTATCAATATAAGCTTAATTATTTTTTACTAATTAATATTAAAATATCACCATCATAATAAGTCACTCTTACTAACAGAGGAGAGTGTAGACGGAGGTCGGGTGTGGGGCAAAAATTCTTACTTATTTTTCTCTTAAGGGACACCACTCTGTGTAATATTTTTCTTGGTAAATGTTAATGGTAATTGTAATATTAACTGTTAAGTAGACAGTTTTAATTGATCGAGCGACCAGTGTCACTGTATGTTGAAATTTATAAAATCTTTTTCTTAAAACAATTTTTCAGGAATATATTTTCTCAAGTCTAGTAACTGTTATCGCTCTTTCCAATATATATTAGGATTTTCTTCCTAACATTTTATTTGAATTAGTGTGCAACGTTAACATCTTGGTGATGTTATTTTTTTTCTTCAAGTTTCATGTGCTATCCATTTTCATTGTTGCTGTTGTTGAAAGTCTTCAAGTGATGTAGTTTCTATTATTTTGTATAGTTATTTGTGATTCTGTAGAACCAGTCGACACGGTTAAAAAAAAGGATGGTCTTTACCAAGGCTTATATAAGTCATTCGTTCAAAGCTATTTTAACCAGTGATCTGAGATAGCTAGTATTTAAACATCAACATTGCTTTATTCTCCAAACATTTTACTAATATTGCTCTAACAAAAACCGATGTGTCGTTTTTTTTACCATGATGCGCTTAAAGCACATCAACACGCTTAAATCGGGAGATTATAATATAGATAAGATTAGAAAACTGAATAATATATGAATAAATACGTATAGATTTTGAAAAAATATACTAATTATGTGTGAAGTACCATTATCTTAAGCAGTATTAAGTATAACTCGATGAAGTGTTTTTTTTTTTCAAGTTTAATCAGTTCTAAATGGGTACGGCAGTAGTGAACAAAAACATAAAGAGCTAAGTTAAAGGGAGATAACTGAGAAGAGGCATAGCACATGGAACTAGGAAAATCTACCCCGGTGGACGAAATAAAAGGTTCAGTTCGAAATTCCAATCACCTGAAGAAGGCCGGGGCGTACAATGTTCCGAAACGTCGTGAAGATGGCTATAAAAATGAGGAATACAGTCCAAACAATGTAAACAATGTATAGAATGGTCTAATAAATGAAGTGTGTGATATGAATGGACAAGAAGGTTGAAAGTGAAGATTATGAGGATATGGAGATGAAAATTCGCCTTTGGCAATTCTCCAAAGAAAAAAAATGTACGAGAAGTACTTAAATTTGGAATATGGAGGAAATGAGGGTGATTCGACTGCGTGGAAGTCGCTTGTCATGGTCTAACTGTAAAAGCCTGAACTGGTGCAACTAAGGAATCCATTTGAACAATCGCCATAGAATTAGCAAGAGAATAGTGATAGACTTGCAAGCTCTGGTACCGAGTAGAGAATAAGCCTCCCCACCTACCATCACCACCAAAAAAAGGCCGCGTAGACGATTTTGAACACTGTAAAGGCTTGAAAGTAAGGATTGAGCACATCAAGCCAATACATGGCTGTAACTCCATTTTTGTTTTGATCTGCCTCTTGCAAAGATAAAGCATAGCAGAGGGAAGTCAGTTCATTTCTGGAGTGTTAGAATAAGCTGACCAGTCTTCCAGCATCTTTAGCAATGGATTGCACAGATGTATCCCACTTGAGGTCTCGTATGAACTTATGACCCAGTAGTATAGATCCTTATTGGGATTACAACCATTCATCGGGACTGAAGAAAAATCAGTTTCTGAAAGGGTGGCTTACACATATTTTTCTATAGATTCAAATACAGGGTGCGAAGATAAATTGTCCTCTAAATTACGTAAAAATGAAAAAAAAAACATATTGAAATAATAAAGAGTAAATTTATCAATAAAATCGCCATCGCTTCAACAGCGGTTTCCAGACGACTTGGGAATCTCCTGCATCTCTTCTGGATGGTCTCCTTGTTTAAGTTGTTGAATGGTACCCTAATGTTTGCCTCAGGGCATCTTTGATGTTACAATAAGTTTTGTTGGCCAACTATGCCCTAGTCAAGGATGTTGCAGTCCGTGTAGATGGAAGGGGTGATGCGGCAGCAATGACATGGTTATCCTGCTTGTGTGGCATGGTGCAGAGTTATGTTACCAGACAGGGAGTCTTCCAGCAGCCACGGACTCGACCCAAGGCAGTACTACCTTTTCAAGGCACTTGTAGTCCTCCATGTTGAATCTGAGGTCCCCCAACAACAAATTCGGTAGTTAGTTTCTCATCAGAACGATTAGAGTGATTATTCCGAACTGCCGAACTTTGGTAATCACCATTAAACTATTTCCAAAATATTTCCAAATCGTCTGCACTGTGCTCAGATTGACACCCAAACATTCGGAAATGTTCGCAAAGGAGCTTCCGCCGCGATGCCACTCAGTACAGCATGGCGTTTCTAAATTTCTAGCAAAGTGAATTGCGACATGACGCTCTTTTTCTTACGGACGGTGCCCAACTGACCGTATTATATTGTGCAGTCGGGCAAATCAAAAACAAACAACGTGAATGCACGAAATTAAAAAAAAATATAATATGGCGACAATTTACCCATCGCACCCTCTATATCTATATAATGAGTATATAATGATTGACACTGTTAGTCGTTAAGTGATCATCAAACAACTTTCACACTTGACGTGAGAAAATGCTAGTCACAATTCCATGCTGATTTCCATGTTCACGCTGTTTATAAAATCTCTAACAATTTGGTATATATTGAATTAGATATATTGAGCACAAAAGTGTTGGCCAAACAGAAAAGGCGTGTTGTACGAAACAAATATCGGAAAAAGCTCAGTCTGTATAATACGCATCTTGAATATATAAAAAAAAAAAACTGTCTATCGTCGCTTCATGATTCACTGCTGTGCCAATTTTTCAACCAAAATGTGGGTGTTTACATTCAGCAAATCACGTGTTGATTGCCTGGCGGAGAAAAATGCGTCTACTTCTAGAATAAATCATTTAAACCTGCCAATTAGTTAGTATTTCGGCGCGCAGTAATGTTTTCTTTTTATTCTAACAATTGCTAATAAAGAATTGACTCACATTTTCTTCGTCTTGGATTTTCGTAATAAATCCATTTTTCGTCAACAATACCTCTCTTGTTCAAAAAAGGATATTTTTTCTGTGTTGAGTAAAACGATAAAGAAAATGTTTCCGCACTGACAGATTTTTTTTTATTCCTGTCTGTAAACGTGAAACCCATTTTCCTAGCTTCAGAAGATTTTCCAAAAGTTAGATTGGTGGATTTGGGAGCATATCAACATTTTCTGGATAATTTAATGTTAAAGTTTATTTTGTTTACACTTGACTCCATAGGAAAACATCTACTGGGGTTATACACGAGTTTGCTGGCAAACAAAAGTTATAATTATTCATGGTGCGATGGGTAAATTGTCGCCAATTACATATATTTAATAACGTGCATGCGCGTTTGTTTTTGATTTTGCTGGCTCCACAATATCGTAGGGTCAGTTGGGCACCGGAACACCATGACGCAATTCACTCCGCTAGAACTTTGGAAACAGCATGCTATACTCCTTGACATTCGCCCCGGAAGCTTCAATACGAACATTTTAGAGTGTTTGGGTGTCAGTCTGAGGACAGTGCAAAGGAAAGTGTTGGATGAGTCTAATGGTGATTACGAAGGTGTTTGAGGTGGTGGCGATGTTATGCCTTCATTTATCTTTCTACAGGGCCCCGGAATCAACACAGAGGCCTACATTAAATGCCTTAAGGAAGTTATGCTGCCCTTGCACAAGAGGCTGTCTGATGAAAGACCCCATGTCTGGCAACAGGGCTCAGTCATGGCTGTCAGATAATTTCTGCGACAACATCACCTCTTATAACTAAGTCTCCAGACTGCAACCCCTTGCTGTGTTGGGCGCAACTGAGCGAGAGGCCAACAAAACTCCTTCTAACACCAAAGATGAAGTAAAGGCAACCATTATGATACCATTCAACAACTTAAACAGGAAAGCCGTCCAGAAGAAACGCAAGAGATTCCGAAGTCGTCCAGAGGCTGTGTTTGAAGCAAATGGCGATTTTATTGAATAAATTTATACTTTAGTAGTTCAAGATATTTTTGGTGTAATTTTGTAAATATATATTAAAATTGAGATCTCCGTGTTATTTTCATTTTTGCATAATGTAGGGGACAATTTATCCATTGCTCCCTGTATATGATGAAATCTCCCGTTGATTTCGGCGACCTCATTTAGTTTGTGTCGGACGTGACACTCCAGTTCAGCTAGTGACCTGTATAGAAGTACATATATTGTGTAATAGCGATGATATCGGGACATAATATTTGCAATATTTGTTGACGCTTTTCGGCGTTGTCTTTCGTTTCTTAGCCGGTCAATCCGACTGATTTCGAAATTTCTGAAGTTAGTATGAAGCACATTGACTGCTGAGAGGTTACACTTTAGCTTTCTTTATATCTGATCCCCGAACGATAAACACTACTTTGTACACTGGATATCCAGACATAAATACATATATACACACACATACTTACAAATATACAAACATAATACACAAAGTTTATATATATATATATATATATATATATATTGACATACTTATGGGTTTCGGGGTCTGAAGAGACCTGAACCCAGAAAATCACAAGTACTTTTCTCAATGGATTAGAAGGAAAACTCACAGTATATATATATATATATATATATATATATATATATATATATATATATATATATATATATATATATATAGAGAGAGAGAGAGAGAGAGAGAGAGAGAATGAGAAAACTTATCTTACCAGACTCGTTTGGTCCTCTGAGATACTTTATCAATCCAAATTTGACTTAAACTACCTAAGGAGCTCAAAGGAGGAAACACATCAGCTCTGATAAGTTTTCTTTTTGATTTTATTCATATTGTCCTTTTACAGATATATATATATATATATATATATATATATATATATATATATCTGTATGTGTGTGTGTGTATGTGTGTGTGTGTGTGTGTGTGTGTACGTACGTACGTATGTGATTGACGGCTTTCAACACCCTGAAAATAGATTTTCTAAGTCCGACGACTCGACCTCTTGTTACCCTTTCCTGTTATTATTCTTTTTTTCTTTATTTTTTTTGTCTGGATAATTAGAACCAATGTTTGTAAATTTATACCATTTACATCTTCGGTCTGATGAGACTTAACGGTCGAAATAAATCATGATCGATTACCGTATTTTCGTGATGTGCTAAGCTTTTCTTCGATGTATATCATATTGCTCTGCAGTTGATACATTGAGCTCTCTAAAGATATATCTTTTTTTAATATTTTATATTAAAAAGAACCACTGGGATTATCCTTTCCACTTACGGATTTGCTATTTTCTCTCTCTCTGTATATATTAGGTTGGTGCAAAAATAATGTCGTTTTCTCAGATTGTAACATATGTGAGAAAACGACATTATTTTTGCACCAACCTTATATATATATATATATATATATATATATATATATATAAAAAGTCGTGTAATGGTTAGCAAGCTTGTGTCGCTAGAGTTGTGAGTTCGGCCTTATGTCGCATCTAAGCCTCTTTTTTATGCACCGTAAGACGTAGCCGATTATGGCTCTCCACAATTTCCTTTCACTTCTAACTGTTAATAAATTTTGTCTTTTTGTTATCTCTCTTTAACCCTGTTCTCCCATCCGTTTACTCAATATCATGTATATCACGCGTTGTTTACCTCTTTCCCTTGATCTATCCTCAGAGGATCAGATTTTCCAAGCCCTCCTTCATCATTCTATACCCTGTCTCTTACAGATAATAAGTATAAGTTTCCTTTTTCCTATTTTCTCTAAAACCTCATTGTTTCTCACATATTCGGTCCATGGTATCCTCATCATGCTTCAGTAGAGGCATATTTCTGTTGTTCATCTTTGAAGAAACTATTCAGTATTCTCTGTCATATAGGAGGACAGATATCATGTAACTGTTTATTGTATAATGGCTCAACAAGCATGTCGCGCCCTCTAAATTACGACTGAGCAATAAGATCGTCACTGGGTACCTTATAATTGTGAACTCGTGCCGCATCTAAGGTACACCTAGTCAATAACTAGTCTCGAATTTGTGGGACTGTAAAATGTCCTTGTATATGTCATTATGCACAGCAATAGATGATTTAATTTACGTTTTTGTAGCCATGTATTGGATATCAGCCCTCATGCAGTGCCATTGTAAGAGAGAGAAAGAACTTGTCGCAGATATTTAGCAAAATTAGCGTGTCAAGTATCTCACATCGCCTTTATTTTTTCAGTAAGAAACTTCTGAGTCGACATGACAGATAGGATCTTTCTTTCATTTTATGCGTCATGTCCTTTCAGGACGTAGGCGATCATGGCTCTCCACCCACTCTATCCTTTGCAGCTTTCTATAAGTTACTTCCCTCTTCTGTCTCCCCCAGATCACGTTATGTCATCCACTTGGTTTGAGTAATGGATAGCGGCTCGGATTGAGGAATCGGAGAGCTGAGTTCGAATTCAATTCGAATCCATTACATACACTTACGTGCTAATACCCTTGGGAAAGGTATGAATCCTCCTCTTCTCCTCCCCAGCTATGGGTAAATAGGTGGATAGACCGTGGATGGCAACTGGTCTACCGCAGAAAGAAATGGCAACCTACTGCGGGAAAAAATCTGCCTTGTCAGTCATGTATCGAAAGATACATGATCGCCTAAACGTGTATCACGCATGGTACATTACTGACTGACTTTATATTGTAAATTCACATCATGCAGTTATTGATCAATGTTTTTTGGCATTATATCGAACTATGTCTCCATCTTTCTTTATTTCTCAGTCCCTCTCTTTCTAAATATAAATATGTGTGTATGTATGTATGTGTGTGTGCGTTTCGTTAAATAAGACTAACAAGGTAGATATTTTTTTTTACTTTTTGTTATTATATATTTCTTGTGCTTTCTTTCCTGAATTTCTTTTTTTTTAAATCTCTTCTACTTTTACGTCTCATGTCCATTCAGGACTTTGGACTCACATGTCTCTACACATTTTCCTGCCCGTTGTAACTTTTAGTAAATTTTGTCTTTTTGTTATCTCTCCTAATCTACCAAACATTTAAACAAGCTCCTTAGGTAGGTTATGGGTCGCTTTATTCTGTCCCGCTTGCTTTTAATATTAGGTTGGTGCAAAAATAATGACGTTTTCTCACATAGTAACATATGTTAGAAAACGTCATTATTTTTTCACCAACCTAAGATGTCCTGTGAGTGTCAAATTTTCCAGGTCCTCTTTCCTCATTATCTATCCTAGAAATTTAAACTGTCTCTTTCTGATGTTAAGCATAAGCGACATTTTTTTTCCCATTTTCTATAACACTTCGTCATTGCTCGTTTTCAGTTTATGGTATTGTTAGCATCCTTATGTAGAACCACAATTTTATGTCTTTGGTCTCTTCTTCATCTGTGGTGAGATTATCCAGCACTCCCAGTTAAGTACACTTTGCTTTGTTTCTAAGGAGATTTCCTTTTTTCTTAATACTTTGATTAGCTTTTGGAAGACATGTTTCGCTACCCCGATGCGCCTTAGGGATTTCTGTGTCTCATTTTTCTGTCCTCTGTGAAAACACTTCCAAGATATTTATCAGGTCATCACATAAGTTCTGTCGGAAAACATCGCAAAGAGAAGATCGAAGAATTGTTAGAATATTTACAAAAAATCGTTTTGAAACTGCTACATCAATTGCCCGTAAATTTAATGAAGAGACAGATAATAAGATCTCAAGGAAAACGGTTGCTCGCAGGTTAAAAAATGCAGGATTGCATACCCGTATTCCAGCTTCGAAGCCTCTCATTTCAAAGCGAAACCAAAGGGCACGCCTGGAGTATGGGAGAGAACATGTTATTTAGACTGACGCACAATGGGATACAGTTCATTTCAGTGACGAGTCCAATATTTGGTTCTGAGGGCAAAATTTACTTACGCCGTAGAACAGGTGAAAGACTGTCTTCTCAATGTGTCAAGAAAACCGTTAAATTTGGTGGCGGCAGTGTGATGGTGTGGGGAATGATTTCATCTGCAGGAGTTGGTCCTATCATCCGCGCACATGGCAATATCAATGCTGAGACTTACAAAAAGCTTCTTCAGCAGCATGTGGTACCAAGATTACACCATAATCTTTATGAATCTCCTATTATCATGCAGGACAATGCACCTTGCCACAAGACTCAGAAGGTTATGGCTTTATTTGAAGAAGAAGGAATCTCCCTAATGAAGTGGCCAACCCAGACTCCCGACCTGAATCCAATAGAAAATATTTGGAAGATAATTGGAGAAAGGGCTCAGAAAAGAAACCCGAAAAACCAGAATCATCTATGGGAGTTATTGAAAGACGAATGGGAGGGAATTACTGCTGATTTTTGCAAGAAATTAATTAGATCATGTGGTCGACGATGCAGAGAAGTCATTGAAAATAAGGCGATGTTTACCAAATATTAAATTTTGTTGATATTTTGTTCACAATCAAGTATTAACAAGATCGTTCCTTAACGTTTGTCCAGTAGCTTATTTCCTTTGTTCCATTTAATCTTCATATTTAAAAAAAAAAAACTATTATGTAAATGTTTGTAACTTTGTATAATATGTATGTATTACACTCTAATCTTTATTCGGTAAAAATTCCATTGCTAATCATGCATTACTTTTTAAGTAATACACATATTTATGTCTTTGTTGTTTCCGTTCCTTATATTATGGCCGCTACTATACATCCGTTGACATTTAATTTGGTTTGGTTTGTTTTATGGTATATCAACGTCAATGGATTATTTAATACCGACAAGATTTTTATTGCTGGTAAGTTTTATTTCTTTATTTTCAAAAATGTATTTCTGGTAATATTTTTTCTCTTCAAAAATGTCTTGCTGGTAATAATGTATTGCTGGTAATAATTATTTAAAAAATATATTGCTGGTAATAATTATTTAAAAAAATGAGAAAATTTTTTTCTCAAAAATGTATTGCTGGTAATATTTATTTTCTTCAAAAATGTATTGCTAGTTTGGTTTGGTTTGTTTTACGGCATATCAATCTCAATGGGTTATTTAATGCCGACAAGATTTTTATTTCTGGTAATATTTTTCCTTAAAAAATGAATAGCTCATAATATCTTCTTTTTTTTAAAAAATGTATTGTTGGTAATATATATATATATATATATATATATATATATATATATATATATATATTTAAGTTATAAGGAATTTGGTAAACCGAATTGGTAAATCCAAAGAGGATGAAATCCTGAGAGCTCAATGTTAGGACAGAGCTAATATGTAATGAAAAACAAACCACTTTAATGTACCATTACGATAATTTATTTCACCTTGGAAAATTTACCTGATGATCCTGAATCCTTAAAAAAGGATTTAGGTGAAATAAATTATCGTAATGGTACATTAAAGTGGTTTGTTTTTCATTACATATATATATATATATATATATATATATATATATATATATATATATATATATATATTAAACGTATTGCTGGTAATAAATTTTTTACGAAGTATTTCTGGTATTAAAACCTATTTTTACACTTACATAGTGTTTTGACCCCATTTTGCGTTATCCATAGTTGGGACCCTAAGAAGTGGTACCAACCCGGGTCAGGGTGGACCTGGGAATACCAGCAACTAAAAGGTGGTTCCACGCTCCTCAAAACCTCCTGATCAGAGGCGTTGCTGTTGGACATAGTTTATCGTCATACCCAGGACGCAGTTTGTATTTGTATTGCTATTTCCGATATAATTCTAGGCATAAATATCAAATTACTTGTTCTAGTGTATATAAAAAAACGTGAAAATTATATTATGAAACCATTGATTTGCATAATGTATATTCTGACATAATTCTGAATACTAAATTATATATGCATGTATATGTATATCCTGTTTTTAATTCATTTTATTTACATATTTCCTAGTATAAATAAGGAGCAAAAATAACAAGATTGTATGCCGAAGACCAGAACGAATAAGAGCAAAAGAATTCACATGAGTTTTAAGAATTCCCTAAAAGGTAGATCGAGAACTCATATTTTATTTCAACAGACACGCTTGACGTAAGCACTGCTGTAGAAACCGTTTCACACTTATAGATTGACTCCAAAGGTCTACGAAGGTTAATCTCAGTAAGATCAAATCTACTGGGACATATTTATATGTATAGTTCGCGGTTTATGTTTTGGGAGAAAGATACTCTTCGGAAAAAGATTTTCATTCCTCAAAGAGAGAGCAATTTTAATGACTTTATCGCTGCAAGTCCACCCCCCCTCACACCGCAAACATACATATCAATTATAATTCTGCTTTTCCCTTCCTTCGTTAGTTAGTTCGCATAATCGTTAAGCCCAGCCAATGCATCATGAGTAACAGACTATTCGGTTTTGTCCGTTTGAAAATACGGAACTGATAAAACAGAGACGCTACTTGGTTTCAATGAGAAAGTGAAATAAATAAATAAGTGAAGATAGAAGTGTTTAACGTCTGTTTCGAGTGAAATAGAAAAAGTTGTTAATTTCATTTTTTTTTCATTTGTACATACTTATTTATATTTAAATTTATTAATAATAAAGGCAAGTTTTCGGCTAGTATATATAAGTATGATGTATTTAGGCAGCAAATATTCTTATAAAGAGTTTTGTTTTTGGTTAAATTATATCGACAAGTTCTGTCTATTCTATTTTATTACTAATTTTTTTTTCAATTTTCCGAATTAGTTGTTTTATAAAATCGGTAAGTTTACCAAAGTTAATTTTTATTTTTTATTTTATGTTTTTTGTCAAGTATTATATTGAAAATAAATGTAGCAACATTCGAAAGTACATGGGAAAATGTACTCTAACTAATTTATAGTCACACTGCTTAAATGAATAAATTTTATGTTTAATATAAGCAAAAGAAACCTTATACAAATATAAACACGAACAAAAAATATTTTTCATTCACAAACAACCTATGTACCATTTCCTGGAAAGTTAAGTTCCAACAAGGTTTTCAATCTCACTCTATACAAAACTGCATAGTTTCTCATCGTAATATAGACGCATGACCTCGCATTGTAATATAGATACATGGTCTCTCATTGAAATACAAACACATGGTCTGTCATCTTAATACAGACGCATGATATCTCATAGTAATATAGACGCTAGATCTCTTATCGTAATATAGACAAATGATCTCTAATCGTAATATAGACGCATGATTACTCATCGTAAATATAAACACATATCTCATCGTAATATAGATAAATGATCTCTAATCGTAATACAGATTCATGGTCACTCATTGCAATATAGACGCATGGTCTCTCAGCGTAATATACACGTATGGTCTAATATAGTAATATAGCGCGTGATCTCTCACCATATTATAGACAAATGGTTTTTTATTGTAATATAGACGTATGTACGCTCATTGTAATATAGACACATGGTCTCTCATCCTAATATAGACACCTGGTCTCTCATCCTAATATAGATATGTGGTCTCTCATCCTAATATAGACATGGTGTCTCATCGTAATGTCGGCGCATGATAACTCAAGCATAATATACACATATGGTCTCTCATCGCAATATAGAAGCATGAATTCTCATCGATGCAAGGACTATCGTGATATAGACGCATGATCTCACATTTGAATATAGACGCATCAAGTCTCCGTAATATAGATACATGTTCTCTCATCGTAATATAAGCGTGTGCTAGCTCATCGTGATATAAACGTAAGGTCACTCATTGTAATATAGACATGATCTTTCATCGAAATATAGATGAATAGTCACTCATCGTCATATAGACGATGGTATCTCATCGTAATATAGACACATGTCTCTTAATGTAGACGTATGCTCTGTCATTGTAATATAGACACATGGTTTCTCATCGTAATACAGACGCATGATCTCTCATTGTAATATAGACGCATTGTTTCTCATTGTAATATAAACGTATGTTCTCTTATCGTAATATAAACACATGGTCTTTCGTAATATATACGCATATTGTCTAAACGTAATATAGACGCATGATCTGCCGTCGTAATATAAACATATAACCTTTCATTGTAATATAGACATGCGGTTACTGATAGCAATATAGTTGCAAGTATTCTTATCTTAACATAGATGTATGGACTCTCCTCATAATATAGATGCAAGAACTTTAATCGTAATATAGACGCATAGTCTGTCATCGTAATATAGACTCATGGTTTCTCATTGTAATATAAACTTATTGTTTCTTATCGTAATATAAACACATGGTCTTTCGTAATATATACACATATTGTCTAAACGAAATATAGACCTATGATCTGCCGTCGTAATATAAACATATAGCCTTTCATTGTAATATAGACATGCGGTTACTGATAGCAATATAGTTGCAAGTATTTTTATCGTAATATAGATGTATGAACTCTCATCATAATATAAATGTAAGAACTCTAATCGTAATATTGATGCATGGTCTCACACCGTAATATTGATGCATGGTCTCACATCGTAATATAGACGCATGGTCTCACATCGTAATATAGACGCAATTTTTTTCATTGTAATATAGAAGCATGGTCTATCACCATCATTGGTATAACGTTTTTTCTTCACCTGTCACTTCATTTAATTTGTAACTATAAACGAATTTGTTTTCTGAATTATTGAGATTATATTATCTGAATATATTATTCATATCCATAGTGTTCACGGTATTTTAATTTCTATATCATATCGAAATCATTAGTTCCACATAGCCTGGGGTTATATTACAAATTCAAACATATGTTTACCAATTCGCCATTCCATATGTTCTGGATTAAATGTACTTTCCACTCTTTAATTATTGTAATCCTTTCGTCGAGTTAAAGGTAAGAGATAAACAAGATTTGGTAATGACTTTTTGCTGGCTAAAGTTGCTATTTTTTTTTGCTTAACGATTGCTAGCGTTATGGTGATGGCAACAGATACACAAAGGAAACTACAGAAACTCATAGAAAAGGTTGTGAAGGAAAGCGGAATGAATATTAATTGCAAAATGGCAGAAGCCATGGTTGTTAGAAACGAAACAGCCCATCATGCAAATTAAAAATAGTAAATACCAAACATAAACAAAAGCAGCAATTTAAATATCTAGGAAGTGTTTTAACAGAAGACGGAATGTGTGACAATGAAATCCGAAGGCACATTGGGATAGCGAAAAGCACATTCCAAAAGCTAAGAAACATATTAAGAAACAGAAAAATATCGTTAGAGACAAAGAGTACTAAATAGGGAGAATTGATATTAATACAGGATTCTCACAGATGAACATCTCTCATGCAGCAACAAAAACGGAGCGATGCTGAGAATACCATGGGACATGTGAGCAACAACGAAAATGGAAAGAAAAAAATGACACTTCTGTTTAATATCAGAAAGAGAAAATTGAAATATTTAAGACACACAATGAGTAAAGTGGGTTTGAAATAACTGATACTCACAGGATAGATTTTAATAGGCAAAAGGGACAGAAGAAAACAGCGCATAATGCGCCTAGCGAGCTTGAGTAAATTGATGGCGGAACTAGGTTTCTTGGGGAGATCCATGGTCGCCAACGATCTGTAGCTACACAGAAGAAGAATCATTTTTTATATGTAATACATCATGTGGAAACAGCTAATATTACGATCTATTCGCCTACTTTTGCTTTCGCAGAAATTCCTTGTGAAATGGATGCATCTGGTTCTTCTACTAGCTATTAATTAAATAGCCGGGTAGACTTGTACCTATAGTCTTTGGTGGCAATCAATCTAAGAGATGAAACATTCTTACAATAGAAAAAGCAACGGGAAACCAGTTTAATATATTATCGAAGAATACAAGTCAAAGGGTATTAGGTATTAAATAATCTGTGCAAATCTTGAAAGGATATTGCATATTTTAAAATTGTTTCATTGAATACAAATCTTAATTTTATGACTTGTATTTTTTCATTCATATCTTCATAAGCAACATGCTGGCAGGATAAACCCACTTGATATCAACAGGAGATACCGATTTATTTTTTATTTTTTCATCGTTTCATCCCAAGCAAGGCAAAAATGGCATTAGGAACCAGGAAGGAGGTTACAGGAAAGAGAATGAGAAAACTGAGGATGGAAGAATAAATGGAACATGAATTAAGAAAACAGAATATGGCGATTGAGGCTGTATTTATATTTTGTAGTTATCGGGGAAGCAAGAAATTGTAAGGGAGTTGCATGGGTGAAAAGAGACAGGAAAGAAACTTTTAGACTAGAAGTGACGATTTCGTAGCTAGTTCAACGGTAAAACGACGAGACCTAGTTGCCATTCTAGTAACAAGATTAGTTTCACGTAATCGAGGTACTAAGGGGAAAAAAGCTCATCAGAACAGTTACCATGAACATATATTTAGAAAATACAGATGAGAGCCACATAACGTCGGTGATAAAGTGACTGAAGTCGAGATCTTGCATGAACGAAGCGATCAATACCGTCCTTTAGTTTCCGCAGTAATCGGTGGGGTCATAAAATTACCTCGTAACTAATATGTAGCGAGAGACGCTGGAGAAATGGCCAATACCGCCCTAGAAAGGACCTGGTTCCCTCCGCTATGCAGCAGGAATCAGGTACTTCACAAGAGCTAGATCAATGTGGTGTACTGTTGACACATCTGCACTGCAGCTGTGCAATTCAAACTTTCCAGGTTCAGCAGCGTCTGCGTTTCCTTGTCGGTAATGAATTGTAAAGATGCAAACTTTACGAAGAGCTACAAAAGACGGGAAATTATGGAAAGCCATAAACGCCAACATCCTGAAGGGACACGGTACATAGAAGAGGAATGTGTTAATTTTATTTGATACTTATAAGATTGAACAATCTTGGGTTTATTTATATTTGATAATGTTACATTTTCATGTAAATATCGTCTGTTAGAAAAATAAACAAAGCCGTAATGTAGCCAACCATTGGCCATATTGCAATATTCTACATGGCTTGATCGTTAAGTAACGAACTGTAAAATGCGAGGTCGGAGCTCGAAGCTCGAAATCTTTTGGGAACCATTTTTAGTCTTGAGAAACTTCTCGAATATTTGGGTTAGTATCGCACACACATACACACACACATACACACACATACATACATATATATATATATATATATATATATATATATATATAATATATATATATATATATGTATATGTATATTTTGAACAATAAAAACATATTAAAAAATTTAAATCTTCAGACACACTGGGTTGTAGATTAATATTCTTTCGTTTTTTTAGTATTATTTCATTTAGATTCCTCGACTAGTTTCGGCCAAAATGGCCATCGTCGGGAGGAGAAATATTTCTGTTTGCTGGTAGCAGCAAACTACAGAAATGAATGTCTATAATGAATATATATATATATATATATATATATATATATATATATATATATATATATATATATATATACGGGCAGTAACATTTCTTTCGTTAAATATGACAGACAAGGAAAATCTCATTAATTTTTTATTTAGTTTTCTCGCGTTCTTATATTTTTTGGTTTGGTGGGAGTACGGTAGTGCAAAAATTATCCATATTATTCATTGCCCCAAGTGCTTTTGGACACGTCTTTAGCCATTTTAATATATATATATATATCTATATCTATATCTATCTATATATCTATATATCTATATATATATATATATATAAATATAAAAGTGAACATAGAAGTCAACACTTAGAGGCGACAGTCTGTTTCATGCTATATGCAATGACGATTGCATATAGCATGAAACAGACTGTCGCCTCTAAGTGTTGACTTCTATGTTCACTTTTATATTTACACACGCTCTATCTCTGATATTGAGCACTTTATTCCATAAATATAGCACACCTTAAGACTATACTTCTTTATATATATATATATATATATATATATATATATATATATATATATATATATATATATATATATATTCTCAAACACATGAAAAGCCAGCTTATAGAAAGAATACTATCATTCCTTAGTTAAGCATACATATAAAAGCAGACACACACATACACACACGCACACAACCCTTTCTCAATTGTTCCTTACAATACATTGGGGAAACTCGTAGGACTTTAAAAAAAGACTTAAGAAGTCTGTACACTAAAATTATCTTATACTCAACAATTTATCCAATATATTAATCATACACAGAAATTAATTCAACTACAATATATATATATATATATATATATATATATATATATATATATATATATATATATATATATTCGTACATAATTTAACAAGGTAATATAAAATATAAAAACTGATCCACAAAAAAGCTAATAGACCTATTTCTACCGGCGAAAACTTCGTCAAACTTATTCAACTGCGGTTTATAGACCGAAAAATTCAACCGTGACAGCTGTCGAACAACTAATACAGAATTTATCCATTTCAATGTTTCAATCAAACGAAAGGCAAAAGACAATGGTTAGGGTGTGTCTGAAAGTTATTAGCTTTAAAGGGAAGGATTTTTTAGAGAATTAAACCCGAATATTAACAGTATGACGTCAAATTAGGGTACATATAAATACTGCAGATTAAATTTGAAACTAGCAAAGGAACGAATAGTTATTCAACATATGAGGTAATTTGGGATTTTATTGTTTACTATATATATATATATATATATATATATATATATATATATATATATATGTGTGTGTGTGTGTGTGTGTGTGTATATATATATATGTATATATATATAGGGTTTTGTACTTAAATGATATACTTATTGTGTAAATTTCAAATGATATTAACCGTTTTTATTAACAATATTTACAATTATTCGTTGTTGTGAGATTTTATTTTATTTTTTAATCATTTCACCCTAAGCAAAGTGGGATTGCCACTAGTATGCAAGGGTGTTACAGAGAGTGAAAGTGAGAGAAAAGACTGGGTATAGAGAGGATTGAGAATAGATGAATTAAGAAAGGGTAAAAGAAGACAGAAGATGGCGATTGACGTCGCATTTAATGTTTTGAGGACTGTAATTTGCAGGGAAGAAAGTGAACGGAAGGGAGTTCCACAGGCGGGAAGGGTGAGAAAATAAACTGTTGGAGTAGAAGTGGCAGTTGCATTTATCTCTTTCAACAGTAAAAGGGTGCAACCTAGATGCGAATCTAGTAGCACGCTTAAATTCATGTAGTCGGAGCACTAGGGAAAAAAGCTCGTCAGGGAAGTTGCCATGAAAATATTTGTGGAAAAGACAGAGGGAATCTTGATGTGGATTTCCTCTGTCTATGAAAAAGCGACTGAAGTTGAGATACCAAATCAGGATTGATTACATTGCAGATCCTTCTTTGGATTTTGTCAAGATCCTCAAGATGAATACCAGACGTAACAGACCAAACATGGCAACAGTATTCAGTGCATGGATGAATGGTAGATTTGTAAATGTGCAAAATGGATTATGATGAGAAAAACCTTCTGACACGACACAGTGACCCAACTTGCATTGCAGTAGATGCAGCTATTGATTCAATGTAGAAAAGTTGTACGACTCAGGATAGAACCTTGAGGGGAGGTACCCGCATTCGTTTGAAAAGATTTGGAAGCGACCCGCTTCAAAACAACCTTCATTTCATGATTTGCTAGTGACCATTGGATTAATTCAAACAATCGTCCTATAATATCGTAGTTCTGAAGCTTACGTAGAAGACCGATGTACCAAACCCTGCTAAACACCTTCGAGATATCTAGAGCCACAGCACGAGCTTCACCGTTATTATCAAGAGCTTGATATACATATTCAGTGATGACCGTTAATACGTCAGCGGCAGATCTGGCAAAACGGAAGCCATATTGTTTGTCAGACGGTTAATCGTGAAATGTAATATGCTTAACCATTTCAGTATTGATTAAGGCCTTGAATATTTTCCCGGAAAGCGGTAGGAGACTAATAGGGCCATAGTTAGAAGAGTCAAATCGTTCTCCAGAGTTCTTAATACGGAAGAGGACCTCCAACAAGCTGAAAAGTAGGAAGCAACAGTTGTAGAGTTTGGAGAGAACTGAAGCCAGCTCCGGAGCACATTTCTTTATGGCGATAGCGGAGATTCCATCACTTCTACTTGTCTTATGGGAGTCTAATTTAGAAATGATGTCCGAGACCAGTGAAGGGCTTATATTCATATCACTTAGTAGAGCATCTGCTCTATAGGGGAAATCATGTGCGGGTACTCCAAATGAGTATAGTTGGAAGAGAATTTTCGAGCAAAGTTTTCAACCTTATCTGCTGTAGATGTCAAGACATCGAATTGATTGAATAGAGGAGGGATTAAGATTTACTGTTGTTCAGCACACACTTATGGAGCCGCCAATAATCCCTAGAATCGAACTTGCGAGATGCTATACGTTGTTTCATTCTATCAGCAAACAGTAACTGCGCTTCTTTGAAGACACGCTTGCACGCTCATGCATCCTGCAAACAGATGTGTCGCTCTGGTACAGCCGGAAGAAGTGATTCCTGTGGGCTATAGCTGCCCATCATGCAGGTGAGAACCAAGGAGACGAATGCAGTTTAGCTTGCTATTATCCTTGCTGGAATGAGACAGTCATGATTCACCTATAATTTCATGATTAAAAACTTAATTCCAAAAGGACGTCACAAAGGAAATCACGGAACGAATCCCAATCCGCTCTTTCATAACAGAAAGATATTCTGTTCGTTGGAGGTTCTTAACTGTTGGGGACGAGGAAAGAGATGTTTATAGACACTACCGCATGATCAGAAGAGAAACGTGTCCGTCAGGCTTGCTTGTGAAATGCGTGGGGAAGTCCACCACTTGCGTGAGAGAGTGCGTGATTGAGAAGTTCGGAGTTTGGATGCCAGCAATGTCAGTGACAGGGTAGTTAAGCCAAAATTATGATGAAAATTTATGCATATAATTTATTGAGTTCATTCAGGCTTTGTCGGATATAACTATTGAAAGCCATCCTAGGCAGACGATCGGTATGAAACCTCGATGAGTACAAATACTATTTCATGGGAATTGCAGGCTTCTGTAAACTTCTATTAAATGGCGTAATATCCAACAATTTTAAAGTTCAGGTTAAATTAAGAAAATGATGCATCTTCAAGTAGATTTACGGAATCAGGATAACAACCAACATTTTAGGCGAAGAAAGGAGGGAAATAGATTAAGGGTTTATGAGGAGAAGGTCACAGGATGCAAGCATGAAAACAGAAAATTTATGTTCCTTTATTTAAAAATAAACTAAAATGTTTTTTTTTGTACTGAATGACCTTAAAAAAAATCGAGAACGACATTTTTCCCGCTTTTAATAATCTCATCTGTAAATAATTGTCCTGTTTCCAGGAAAGGAGATACCCCTTTTTCAGTTTTTGATAAGCATAATGATTTTTAGGTTTACGACCACATCACGTTGAAACAATCGTCGAGCCTGGTCGTTACCTAGATGGGTGACCGCTTGGGAATACCAGTGCAGAAAGCTTGGATGTGTGGATGGTGTAATGGATACTGACTCGGAATTGTTAATCGAGGTTTTAAGTTCAATTTCTGGTTGGGTCCGTTATATTCCATTACGCACAAATGCTCTTGAATCCACATCTCTTCCAGTTAAGGATTAGTTATTGTGATTTGTATCACTAAATCATTATTATCTCCAAAAAATATATTCTTACAACCTAAAAATATTTTCTGAGATTAAGTAACATGCCAAGTATTGATAACCCATAAAAAACGAATCCGTCAAAACAAATTAATTTTATCTTCACAAGGTTTTATTTGTTTAGAAATGACCCCAAATGGCACAACTACAGTCTTAGTTTCTCAGTCTGATAATAATTCGCTGAAAATTTTCTTAAAATTCGATGCAATTTCGAGTACTTAGTGCTTTAAGAAAACAATTTTAGCCAGGGAAATTTCTTTTTTCAGAAATTAATCACCTGACAAAGCGTGAGCGGTGGGTAGCGGGTTGGTACAAATGTTTAATAGTTATAGTCTCATTGGATCTCTACAAGTTAAATTCGCGTTTAGTCTCTCGAGAATACTGAATCCAAATTGACTTATCAAACCTAATTAACAATTTCAATTTGTTCTTTATCTCCATTGCACTGGTTAGCACTTGATCCGTTGCAACTCGTGTCATGAAAACTTTTTCTTTTTTTTTTACTTTTCTCTTCGCTTCTATTTCCATTAAAGCAGACTCAATGTACTTAACCTTCAGTAACCGACTACCATCAAGCCTCTTTCTGAATCTACTTGACTCTTACGAGTAGTGACAACACTAATCTCGTAACCCTCTTAGTGTGAAAACGGATCGAAATAATAGACTTGTTCTATTCGCAATGATGTTGCCTTATTTCTATTGGAATGGTCTCAAACAAATTACATTCCTTAGTTCCACCAGTTCTAAACTTCACGGCTAAGACTCTGATACTCGTCATATTCCATTGGTGAGATGTAATTTCCACTCGGACAGCTTCTGCCTACGAACCGCTGCTTAATGGAATCTACTCCAAAAAGGTTGCTTCCTCGATCAATACAATCTTAATCTGTTCAGGTCGTGAGTAGTTCAACGTCTATTCATTTTATGGTTAATAAATACTTGATTCAATGTATCACTTTCATTAATTCATGAAATTACGTGAGAACAAAAATAAAAAGTTACATTTTTTTCTAATTCTTTTCGTTAAAGGAAAATATTTGAAAAATTGTAATTCAAATCATTGTGTTAAACACATCATTTGATGTAAATCGCAATTTTAATTGGTGATTTAAATCGAAACACCCCCGGTTTGTAAACACTCTGTAGGTGAATGATAGCCCCCCGAAGTTTAGAATTTCATTTTCATCGAGAAGATGAATAGGGAATGCAATCAGAGGCTGGTGTCGGTAGCCTGATGAATTGCATGGTTTCGTGATCAAGAAACTTTTATTGTGACCGACCGTCAACGTCAAACTTCAATTTTTGGGATATATATATATATATATATATATATATATATATATATATATATAAACGTTTGCGGTTTCTCTCTTTTTTAAATATATAAACTTTTTTCTCGTTGAAACAACTATAACCTCTTCCCTTTATATATATATATATATATGTATATATATATATATATATAGAGAGAGAGAGAGGGAGACAGAGAGACAGAGAGAGGGAAAGTGAGAATAATATAATAATGATATTTGGAAAAAACATCTGATGTTTTTATATATTTTTATATGCAATCTTTAGAATACATGTATTTATACAGAGAATTATTAAATTAAATTAATTATTTAATTACTAATATACCCGTGTCATCAAAATTAAAGTCAAGAAGGAACGTATTATAAGTAATATGTAAATATAAGTAATTTTCGATTAATCGAGATACAATTTTGTAATTTAAAATAGTTCGCTGTTAACGTTAATTGTACAGTGTACAACTTATAAACACCTAAGGAAAGATATCCGTATATTATCCTCATAAATTTGACATATTTAAAATCAAAATTATGTTTACTGCAAAAGTTTCCAAATCATAATATTTTTGTGTAAATTTTGGAAGGTGTGAGTAATCTTTGACATTTCGTAGATTCAATTTGTAATTTCAAAGTCTCCTTATTTCTCGTCTTACTAAAAACAACGTATCAGATATTTTTCTTTTTAATTTATATTCCCTCCACATTTTTTAAATTATAATTCTTAAAGTTTAAAATGAATTTCTAAAAATGAACAAATCGTCCTTGAAGATATAGGTGGCATATTATATATACGAATCCTCTTCGATAGCGATATGTGTGTGCAGATGTCTGTGTTCTTTAGGCTGATATATAGGTTGATATTTTTCTTTTTGATACTCGGAGTATGTGGATATTTGTTTTGCTTTTTTTTTTTACTACTATTGTTGATTAAATTTTGAGTGAAATTTCTTTTGATGGGTATTTTTTAATCTATTCTAGTCTGTGGTTTCTTGTTGGGTTTCAGGTTGTTGTACAAATTCGCTTAGCAGGCTTGAGTTGAACGTTTCGGACGAGAATATGTAAAAAAAGAAATAATGTCTAGAGTTAGTACATTTAAAATATATGTCTCCTTCTAGTTTGTGTTTATTTTTTTAAATTAATATGTCTAAAAAAATGGGGCTTTTGTTGTTGTAGTCCATAATAAATTGGATGCTAGAATTTATATTATTTATGACTACTTAAAAATCCTTAGCTCATCAAAATTTTCATTTTCAGTCATCTAGATATATTTTTCAGTTTTCTTTTATATAATATCTGAAATTATTGCCATAGATTTCTGAGGCTCTTTCATAGATTTTTAGTTCCTGGTATCCCATGACTGGGTCACGGATATTTTTGAACAACCTTTGTTCCCATGGATATTCTTGATTTTTGTCGGTAGAATATTTAAATGTTTTTAAGATGAATTCAAGGCTTTCTATGATGAAATTTCCATTGATACGCTCTAGTAATTCATAAGGGAATGCTTCTATCCAGGATTTAATGGCGTCTATTCTATAGTCGTGTGCGATGTTGCTATATAGGTTCATCCAGTGTAAATGTTCTGGTTTACTTCGTTTGGTAGAAGTTTGAGAAAATCTAGGTCATCTCTTATGAAGCTCCGAACGTGTTTGATGAGATTTCAATAGAATGTCTAGGAAATTGCTTAGGCGGTGTTTCCCGTAAATATGGGTCATCCTGTTATTTTTAGGTCGGTTGGTGCGGCTATATTCACACAATCGACTTTCGTTATTTTGCATGTTTCATTGATGAGTTTATTTTTGTGTACTTTAGGAAGTCCATAGATGATGCCTGTTTTACACCTAAAGTTGGTAAGATAGTCAAATTCCTTAGAAGTTAGACGGCCTCGATATGGATTTATTAAATTTATTTTTCATCACTTTATAAGGTTGGTATTGTCTTGTAGCATATATATAATCTGCATAATGTTTGTGTATTGTTTTGTATCTATAATCACAACGGAGTTCACTTTATCAGCTTCTTTTATGACAATATTTTTTCCAATTTCAGATCGTTTGGTTCATTCGATTTTTATTTCGTTAAGTTGGATTATGTTTCGGGAATTTCAAATTCGTCAAACGGGAAATTCAAGATGTCATCACAGAATACATCAAAGGCCGCCTTTTTGCCTTTTGGGAGTTGGTATTCTTTTTGGTTTTTAACTAATGTTTTATTAATGTTTTCTTCTTCAAAAATTGTTCTGCTAGCCTTAGTCTTCCACGGAAACCTGAAAAAACATCTTTAATTTCTGCTACACTTGATTTGGGCGATGTTGCAATAAATTATAGTCCTTTACTTAGAATTTTTACTTGTGTAGGTGTTAATGAGTTTTGTGAAAGGTTAATTACTTTCGGTTTCTCGTGGCTATGGACCATTCCGTGGCCATATACTTCTGGTTTTTCTCTAAAAAAACGATTATTTGGGAGGGATTCATCTATATTATTCCTATTGTCGACATTTTTTATATTGTATTCGTAGTTATTGTCGATTTCTATATTGTATCTGTTGTTCTGTTCCTGGTACTTGTTCATAGTGCGTTGGTTTTGGTTTAGTCAGTGGTTATTTCTGTTCTTCCGATTGTGTAGTGTGTGCTTTCTCTGAAGTTGCAGTTTCTATTTATTTTTCTGTTGTTATATGCATTTTATTTGTGGTTCTTTCTTTTGGGCTGGCACTGGTTTTGTCCCGAATTATTTACGAACATCTGAAGTTTGGCTGTGTTATTTCTAGTTGTTGGTTTATTTGTGCGTTGAAATGATGGTCGTTATGGAGAATTTCTGATTCACCTTTTGTCAAAGGTTTGGGAAGAATTTTCTCTATAATGTGATTTCCATTGATGACTTAAATATTGGAGTTGCTGTCATGTGGGTGGTGTCAGCTTGGGTTTTTCAAGTGGTTGTTTTAATTTTCTTAGAAAATGGATTTTTTTCGCTGTATTCTAATTTAAATTGTCCTTTATAGTTTGAGAACCAGTTTTTGTCTTTCTTCCATCTCTGTAGTGAGATTCTCAGATTCTCAGATTCTTGTTTCCATTGTTTATAAATATCTTTAAGTGAATCTCCATCGTAGATTTGGAGATTTCAATTCTAATATGTTTATCAAAGCCTTTGTATTTTTGTTCATTTTTGCTTGCTTTTCGTTTCATTAGTTCGGTTGCGTTACGCTTTTATTCGACTGAAAAATTTTGTCGTTCTTGTCTTTGTGGTCGTGGTTCCTCGTTGATCAGTTTTAGTAGCACCTTCTGTTGTAGATTCCGGGATGAAATCCGGTACCAATAAATAACAAACGCCAAGAAGGAATATAGGAAAATAAATGTATTAATGTAATAATACAAACTGGTAATGCAGGTTAGTAGTTCCAGGAATTGCGGGTTAGTAGCAAAATATATATACAGTCTTTGGTATCGACGTATCACTGTATGACTTCTTACTGAGTCTACGTGCTTGGTCACCGTGACTCTTGCTCGTTACGTTCGTTCTGGTTCGTACTCGTTCGTCGCTCTCGTTCTTCTCCCGGGTATTCACTGGCAGTAGTATATATATACCCTGGGTGAATCCATTTGTGTAAAAAGGGGAGAACCCCTCAACACTTTCCTAGTCACTCTTAGTGGGATTGAGTTTACGAACGTTCGTAGATATCTCTCTCTATATATATATCTACAGAGAGAGAGAGAGAGAGAGAGAGAGAGAGAGAGAGAGAAAGAGAGATTAATTCTAGCAACTGGTCGGCCCATTCATATTAACTATGCGAGTGACAACAATCGAAAAGACATGGTTTCAGTGATGAAAAAGTAATAATTCAAGACACACTAGCAATACCTGACAATTGCTTCTTTGGTTCCCATCACATTATGGAAGAACCAGACCCAGAGTTTTTATTATCGCCCATTTTCTGATTCACTTCTTCACTAATCCAAGACACCCTAACAATACCTCACAATTTCATCTTTTATTTCTCCGTTAGGGTGTGGGAATGCCCGATCTCTTTTTTTTGATACATATTATGTGTCGACTTTGTAATCAATTTATACTTGAATGACTCATTTATTTATCGCCGGGTTTAGTTACAGTCCAAACCAAGCGTCCTGGGTACATTATATCTTTTTACAAAGCAATAATTGTTGTTTGCAAATAAATTTATCTCAATGCTAAACGTCTACTATTACAATTTTCTTCTCACGTTTTGTTCAAGAGAAACTTTCTTATTAAGTGAGGAACAAAAAATATTGGGTGGGATTGACTTCTTATCTCTGGTTTATTTGGGCAAACTCATGTCATCCGCCCCTTTTATTTCGTATTGTAAATGTTTATTTGTTTTAATAAAAGGGCGTGTGCAGATGTATACCTTTGTACAAAATACGTGTACATATGTTTAGTAAAACAAAACAGTGGATGTAGCCTTTCGTATATTTGTATGAGTGTGCCTATTTCTAATTGTGTGCGTACGTGATCATGATAAACGCAAATCAAACATATTCATAAATTATATACAGTGGGAATTGAGTTTAAATTGTAAAACATATTTAGCAATAACTAAATGCTCTCTCTCTCTCTCTCTATATATATATATATATATATATATATATATATATATATATATATATATATATATATATCTTATAATTATTTTTAAAGAGACTTCAAAATTGAAACTTCAATCCCAAATTTAATTATAAAAATTAAACTTAAAATCCAGAGTTTCGTTCCATTGTCAAGCGATGCTAAGATAAATAATGTAAATCAATTTCTGATGAAAGTTATTTTCATCAGAAATTGATTTACATTATTTATAAGCGTAGACAATCTTAATATTTTGAGTTGTTAGGGTTAAGCTGGTGGTTGGGTTTTAACTCATGTATTCAATGTATTTTGATTACAAAGTATGCTCTACTGTTGTATCGAGCACTGATTTTATAAAAAAATTACTATATATTAATTGATTCATCGATTCTGATAGAAACCTCAGGAAGCACTGGGCGGCCGTTTCGTCCTATATTTGGAATATATCCACTACCGATGGAATCGAAACCCCGACAGTTAAGTTGGCAAGCGAACGCCATACCAACTGCTCCACCGGGCCTTGATGACGAAGATATTGCAAATCAGACTCAATGTAGCGCAGCTCACTCCCACATTCCGTGGTGGAACTCAACTGAGATTCTCTCTGACCATAGGACTGAGCCTCCTGGAGCCACGAATACTCTCAACTGGAGCATTAGAAGCTGGTTCAAGCGATGATAAACACAGATAGTAATTAGGAGGATTTGATAATTATATTAATTGATTCATCGAGTCTGATAGAAACCTCAGGAAGCACTGGACGGCCGTTTCGTCCTATATTTGGGACTCATCAGCAGTGCGCATTCACTACTGAGGGAATCGAAACCCCGACAGTTAGGTTGGCAAGCGAACACCATACCAAACTGCTCCACCAACGAAGAGATTGCAAATCAGACTCAATGTAGCGACCCGACCCCGTTTTATACGTGGTCTACGGGAAATTTTTGGCCCAGCCTACGGGCTCGGATACCCCACATTAAATTCTGTCTTGAGTCACATCTGACCGCGTGGGGCGGTCGGTAGATATCCTGCAGTTGGAGATTCGTTCAGTAACCTTCCCTAGGTTAGGACACATACATTAGAATTCGAAATCAGGAAAATGATTAAAAATGAAAACAAATAGTGATAGAGACTCATAGAATATCACCCTAGAATACCGAAACTTTACGGTTTCCCTAAAACCCACAAAACTATGCGCCCCATCATTTCTGGAATAGGCGCCAACCACTCTTCTTGGGAAAATGTACATAACATACCAAACAATTCAGGCAACCTTGTTGAAAAACTAAGGAAAATAAATATGACTGACAAACTCATGGCTAGTCTAGATCTAAAATCCCTTTACACTAACATTCTGACTGAAAAATGCTTAAATTCTCTTAAAAAATCATCTAACAAAATCAAAGATAAACCTTTCCCTACCAATAGCTAAAATAATAAAAATCACCAATCAATCTTATTTCACTTTCAATAATAATTTTTACAAACAAAAATTTGGATTACCAAACGGATCCCCTTTAAGTGCAGTGATGGCATATATTTTCTTGGATATTCTCTAGTCTACTTCTTTCCGAAACATTTTACCTAAACAATCAGATTACTTCCAATATATTTGATGATACTCTATTAATATATCTCCGTAAGACTACCTTATCGGATCTTATAGATAAACTAAACAAATCTCAACGCACGATAGTATACGAAATAGAAAAATACAATATTTACCTTTCTTAGCTATCATGTTACACTGACTTAACAACAGGCTAGAATTTAGTGTCTACCGAAAATCAACCAACAAAAATGACTTAATAAACTTCTATTCCCATCATAACACAAAATAAAATCAGCAATCTTCATTGGATTCTATTTAAGAGCACTCAGAATTTGAAGCCCCCGATATTTACATAAAGAGGAGAAATATATTGAAGATACATTTAAGTCCCTTCAATACCCTAAATATTTCATATTAAATGCTAAACAAAAGGCTCATAAACTATTCCGAAATAGAAGAGCTATTCTTCCTGACAAACCCAACAAATAAAAAATATTATTCTAGCCACTTATTCTATCACAACTACAGTCAAAAAGAATTTATCTAAACTCAACATAAAATTTGTCAAAACTACATCCAAAACAATAAAAAACTTAATCAATAAAAAACAAACCAACCAGCCAAAAATTCAAGGCATTGCCAGAAGGAATACATTGGAGAAACCTCAAGAATTTTAATCAAGAGACTATATGAACACAAAAGGGACATTTTAAATAACAACACACAAAACTCATTGGTTGTTCACCGTAAGAAAACGGACCACAATTTTGTCACAGGGGATGCTATTTTGATTAAAAGAGAAAATAGTCCACTGAGAAGAAAATATCTGGAAATTGTCTTGATTGCTAGTTCAGCCAAGATAAAAATACATCACCATTCTTGATAGATTTCATATTGTGACATTGTGGGATAGTCATTGACAAAGGTGATGGAGAAAAATGAAAAGAAAAAAAGCATAGGGATGAATTTGGCTAGATTGAAAAAATATGGATTCATTTAAAGAATTTTGAAACTACCTGTGTCTCTCGTTTCGTGCGCATGTGTAAACGTGGCAACGTCAACAAAGCCAAGTTCGATGAAATCCTAACGGATGAAACGAGTCACAAAAATAGTTCCCAGTTTGTCATATTTTTCTAAATACTGTCTGACGATATATAAAATTATATATCGTTATATCACACACACACACACACACACAAATATATATATATATATATATATATATATATATATATATATATATATATATATATAACGGTATATAATTTTATATATCATCAGCGTGTAACAGCAAAATTGCCCAAATCGTATAAAAGCAAAATTATCTATTTTTTAGATTAAGATTTGAAATGTTGTATCTTAGAAATGATTAAAGATATCTTACTGGAATTCTCCGAGGTTTTTATAATACGTTTGGACTCTACTTTTAGCAATAAGAATGTATAATTACTCTCCAATATTAACAGAAGAATCGTGATGAAATCGATCATAAACAAAAAATGACATGTTCATCATTATTTAATCGTAGCTAAGGATCGGAAGCTTATGAAGGATTGACAAAAAGTTCAAATATATTATTCCAGGAACATTTTCCAACTTATTCAAGATGATCTTCTGTCCTTTCTAATCTCCTAACCTTATTTCCTGGAGCAATAAGGTACCTCGGAGACTTTAGGTACGATTTCGTTTTCAAGTTTGTTTTTCACTACTCTTTGAACTGTCATAACTGAAACTCTTCTCTCACATGCTAAACGTCTTATGCATTGAGTCGTTTTTTTTTCTTATTGATCCCTTATCTCTAAGTTGAAGTGAGGACCCCTCTTCCTGTTGTGATCTGCTGATCTATTTTTCTCTCTACTATTCCTTCTTTTTTAAACTTACTCTTTTGATGGTTTTTGAATAGACTTTGAACATGGAAGCCAGAGTATGAATGTTGGCATCATTACTGAAGGCCTGAATGAAAAAAAAAATGCGGTTATAATGTTTTGTGGCATTTACTCTGATCAACCAATCAAATATGACCTACGTTAAATTTAAAGCAAGCATAGAAGAAACATTTTTAAATTATTTTTTATAAATGGGTCATGAACCGTAGATTGTCAGCTAACGGCAGTCATACATAAACTAAAGCGGGCGCAAATGGTTACATAAATTATACAAACTAGACAATACTGCTTCCTAAGAAATAAAAGTGGCGTGAAAATGTCAAACAAGTTATATGCTTTATGGATTGCCTATATAATTTTTTTTGTAAGCAAATATATGGATATAGATCCGACAGTATGAAGAAAATATACGGAAAAACAAACAAAAATCCTTATATGCAATTATGCTGTTTTAATGTTAATATGTCAATGTCGGACGTTTCGGTCTAATAAACCATCTTCAGGACATATTCATAAAATATAATTAATATTATCAATTTAACATGACAAAGACGATGGACATAAGAACAAGACTTATCCAAACAGATAACTGAAAGATAATTTTTTTCTGTTTATCTTTTTATCTTTCAATTATCTGTTTGGATAAGTCTTGTCCTGAAGATGGTTTATTAGACCGAAACGTCCGACGTTGACATATTAACATTAAAACAGCATAATTGCATATAAGGATTTTTGTTTGTTTTTTCCGTATATTTTCTTCATAATTTTTTTGGTAGTTGATAAATAGCTTCTTAAAGAAACTAGTAAATAATTTAAACGTAAAGAATTATTTGATAAATTAATGCAACTGCAGTAGGTCATTAACATCTTATATGAAGAATCTCTAATTCTTCATATAAGATGTTAATAACACTAAATCATTTTAATAATCCGGATCATAATACAGGTCCAAGATAAATATTATTAATGATGCTGGATGCAATTGTAGGAATTCTGACCAATGCCTTTGCTAAACAAAACTAAATCTTAACTAAATATCTTGTTTATCTTTGTACTATCTCTACAATAAAGAATCCGACGACTGAAAAAATCTATATTGGTACTACTAAGACTTCTTTGAAGACTTGGTGGAATCAACATATCTTGTGCTTCACCAATAGTACTTGCAGAAATAATACATCATTTTCCAAATATTTTTAGAGTTTAAAAGATGAAGTTTAAAAAGGTTAAATGGAAAAGTTTAAAAACAGCAAAGACATGTAGATCTTTATATGAACCCTGTTTTTTTGATTACATGAAAAATTGAAACTTACGAGATTCAACAAAAATTCCTTATTAAATCAAAGATCAAAGATCAAAGAAATGAATTAATAGTAAATTGTAAACATAGTTTACAAATTAGTTAAGCTCTGGAATTCGATTATGTTTTTTCTTATATTTTAGTTGGACTGCGTTGCACCAAATATGACTTATCTTTCTATTTGTAAGATTAATTTGGATTTAATATAATTTTGTATTAATCTCCTGGTAGTATTAGTAAACCTCCTGTACGCTTGTATGGGGGTCTTTGGTTAATATTTCTGATATTTTACATTGATTGGTTAGTGTTATTAAGATCCTGCACGAGGAATCTTTAATCAACAGTTGCATATTAATTTAACAAATAAATCTATACGTTTAAATTATTTACTAGTTTCTTAAAGAAACTATATATTTATCAACTATAAGTAATTTATGTAGGCAATTCACAAATCATATAACTTGTTTAACAGTTTGTTAAATTACTTCTCCACCACATTTTTATTTCTTAGGAAACGTCATTGTGTAGTTTGTATAATTTGTGTAACCATTTGCATCGGCTTTAGTTTATGTCTATGCTTATTTTTAATTTTTGCTTCTTCGCTTAGTTTAAAGTCAGCGTAGGTCATATTTCATTGGTTGATAAGAGTAAACTCCACAAAAATTATAAACACTATTTTTCGTTTTTTTTTCTTAAAAAGAGGTTGTATTTGGTTTCGATATCTAAATAAATCATTAACTCGCCTGATGGAACGCATTGATATGCTTCGAAACACGACTGCAATTGTGTAGCGATTTTGACATGTTTTCGGTGTAATATCCTTAAATAAATAATATAGCCGTACTTTGTACTGAGCCCTCTTTTAAATGAAATTTTAGGAACGTTGGAATTCTACTCTATTAATTCTCATCTTACCTGGGTGTATATATATATATATATATATATATATATATATATATATATATATATATATGTATGTATGTATATATATATATATATATATATATATATATATATCGATCAGATCATATCTATCTCTATCTCTATATGTGCATGGAGTGCATTTGTTTTAAAGATATATGAACCAACGGATTTATCAATAGATAGATATTAAAGGACTGAGATAGATAGATAGATAGATAGGAATAGACCGAGATAGATAGATAGGAATAGACCGAGATAGATAGATTTGAACAGACTGAGGTAGATAGATACGAAGAGATTTATATAGATAGACTAGCATCATGGCCCGGCGTTGCCCGTGCTTGATTCAAAAATCGTACGAATCATACAGCAATCGCTATCACTTGACTTAAAATATTTTTGCCCTTTCTTGCCTTTAAAGGAGCGCCCTTTGCCGTGCTGATGTTGCTACATGCCTTACTTCTTGCCTATCTCACACTGCGAATTTTTCTAAGCTCTATACTAAACATTAAATCTGTTACGAAAAAAGAACTAAACAAAATGAATACAAAACGATCAGCTTTAAAAAAGGACTCGTAACTGGAAAAACCGAATGAAAAAAGAATGCTAACAATACTTTTTCACACCTAACACAGTTCTGCGGAATCATAATCAACGTTGAGTTTAAGCAAGCGAATGAGCCAATTGGAGTAAAGTGCCATGAAGATTTAATTTTTTCCCACTTGTGACGAATGCAGCTATCGATTTTTTTTGCATGCTAGCATGCTAGTTAACATTCGTGTCAGTCAGCTGTTGGCTTTCATGCTGACCAATAGAATCTTCCTGCCTATTCGTGGAAGCTGGCTATAGGCTCTCACTCTGGCCAGTAGAAAATGGCCGCAAACTACATGAAAACTGCAGAAAAACTGTAGAAGCAGGAAAAATCGATTATTTCCACTATCGATGGGAGCTGGGACATGCACAGTCGATCTTGGCCTTCCCGCTAACTTGGAGCATGTGCATGTAAATTTTGGTGCAAATCCGTCGAAAATTGCGGCCGTGCATTCGTTACACACACAAACACACACACGCACACACATCCTGCCTTTTATAGATAGACTGAGATATTAGGTTGGTGCAAAAATAATGACGTAATAATGTCGTTTTTTGACATTAAAAATACGTCGAAAAACGACATTATTACGTCATTATTTTTGCACTAACATAATAGATTTAAAGACTTAGATGGATAAATAGATAGGTATAAGAACGCATTGAAATATATGTATATATATATATATATATATATATATATATATATAGCGAGAGAGAGAGAGAAAGGAGGAGAGAATAACAGATTAAGATATGTATGTAGATAAATATAGAGATATGAATAGACAGTAACAGATAGATATGAAGCGAGTGAAATAGATATAAAGAAAGAGATCGAGTGAGTGTGAACTAGAGAGAAAATGTATGTTAAAACATTCTGACTTATACACTTGCTTTTCTTTTCTTAGGTATCCTCATCTCAAACGATGACGCTTTAATGTCTTTAGAACATGACTAAAGTGCAGTCAGATTCAGACGTAAAACTCTAGATAAAAACGAACAATGGCCTTTTATTAACTTATTGTATGTCCCGGCGTCGAATGATGATAATTTTTCACCCAAAATAACTCTGCAGTCCTGATATTTGATTGTTGTATTAACTTCATTTTATGCCTACTACTTTTCTCAAGGTTTTGCAAGTTAAAGCTAGCGAAGATGTTATTTTTTTTACGATCAACGAATTTTGTCGGTCGTAGTTTTCACTCAGTTGAATAATAAAAGTTACGTTGTCAAAAATCGAAGGATAGTAAGGAATTTTTTTTGTTACTACAACCAAATTTGGGATTTCTTTCACAAAACCTAAAAAGTCGTCATGTAAGTCAAGATTTCTAATTTAAATCCTTGTATTATGCTAAGTTATACGTCAGGATCTGTACTCAGTAAAGCACATGTGTTGTCCATTGTTCGAGGAATTTTGATGAGTTAACCAGTTAAATAAAAAAAAATATGATAAGCATGCACAAACATGTCGTAAAATCGAGATATATACGACACATAATTAAAAAAAAATCGATAGAAAATAAATATTTTCTTTTCTTTTATGAGGGTTCTGAGATGTCTTTTTAAATGTAGCGTGGGAAGATTCTCGGATTCTATCTATTATCCTAACATTTGAATAAATCTTCAATAATTACTGCAATAATCATTTTCTCCTTTCAGTATAGATCATAGCATATTTCATAAGGAAGGTACGAGAACAAATACCTTGTATGCAACCTAAATCCATACTACGATTCCCCAAAATTAAGCAACTAATAAACTATATCTATTAATAATAAACCTTAATTTAAATAGTACTCTTTATAAACAGAAGAAAATATTAAAAATATAAGTAACTAGATCTAATAAATAGAACAGAACCATATATATATATATATATATATATATATATATATATATATATATATATATATATATATACTTTAAAAAATAGATCAGTTGAATCCGCTACTTTGCGTTCAACATTGCGGTATACTCAGGCAATTTTTATCAATTGACCTCCCAACGAATGAACGCTATAATGTTTTTAAAAATCATATAGTGTTCATTAGGTTTCTTTTTTTTTTTAAAGTAATGCGTTGGTAGGTCAAATGATAAAAAACGCCTGAGGATACCGTAACATTGAAACAAAGGTAGCGGATTCAACTGGTCTCATATTTTTGGAGTGAAAAACTTTACATTTTATTTTATTTTTTCACACGTGTATTGGGCACTTATATATATATATATATATATATATATATATATATATATATATATATATAATTATTTATTTAAAAATTATAACATAAATATGTTATAAAATCACTACAAATGGCTGTTTTTGTAGTGAATTTATAACATATTTATGTTATAATTTTTAAATAAATAATTAGATTCGCTCTATTCTGTATTGAGCACTCTTTTAAGAATAGCAAGTGTTGGTTATTGGAATTTATTCCGTATAAACCAATCATATACTTGTATATATATATATATATATATATATATATATATATATATATATATATATATATATATATATATATATATCCTGCTCAGCTACTACTATAAATTGCCTGCAGGCGGTATCACACAAATTTCAGGCGTGTGTGTCGACCGTATGAAGATTGTGCTACAGTTATTTTTAATCGATTCACCTATAAGCAAGGCAGGATACATTGGATTCCTGGATGTAGAAGACTTATAAAACAGAAACATTACTAAGGAGTAAGAAAAGAAATGAAGAGTAATCAGGTTGACGGTAGAAATCTATTGACATTGCCTAGGCTGGGGAAAGCCTGGAGCCGGAAGAGAGTTTCACAAGCATGAAATTCGAGAAAAGAAACTTTTAACACAGGACTTACGGTTACATCTAGCCAATCGTATATAAGAGTGACCTCTAGCCAACTCAACTGTATATAATACCTTGTCACTAGTCTAGTACTCCGCTTAAATTCACAAAGTCTAATTACCCTGGCGAAAAGTTCGCCCGAACAGTTTCCATGGGCTTATTTATAGGCAGAGGGAGGGAAATTTACGGTGGTGAGAAAGTGACTGAAGCCGAGAAACCACGTCAAGACCAATAATATAGGGGATGCATCTTTGGATTTATTAAGGATCTTTAGATATGTGGTGGGAGCACCACACCATATGTGGCTACAATAGTCTAAGCGTGGGCGAATGGTAGATTTATGCATATGTAAGATAAATTCTAGAGAGAAAAACTATGTAGCACAACACAGTGAGTCAAATTTCTTAGCAGCTGACATGACAATGGATTCAATATTGTCTTTCCAATTTTCCTTAGCCCGAGAAGGCGCAAGGTATCTCTTTCCTGGAGGTTAGTAAAAGCCATGTTCATGAAAGGCAGAAAGGGCTCTCTTAGATGATTAACAGAGAGCAGTTTAGGAATCGTTAAAATTAATAAGCTGCCCTTTCATAGAATTAAAACACACTGAAGGTCATTTTTGTTTTACATTAGCCGCCATTTTTATCTTATAGGACCGACCAGACTTACTATCGAGACAGGAGTAAATGGTTGTGTTATCAGAATAAATAACAAGTTGGGAGCGAATGCCATCGGGAAAGTTGCTAATGAAAATTAAAAACAAAGTAGGACCAAGGATAGAGCCCTGGAGGGGGACACCTGAATTATAACAGAAGACTAACTAGCGAGAGTCCAGAAGAGACAATTATTTATATAAAGTATAATATACTTGCTCTGTCATTAGACGCTGCGAACTGTTTTCCCTTCCACGTTTTTGTCACCTCTTAGTGGGTTAATTTATAAAGTTAATTTATGAAGTACACGCACACGCAAACACGCACGCACACACGCACGCACACACGCATACACACACGCGCATATATATAATATCCCTGCGTTTTTATTAATTAATTTGTATTTTAGTCATCAATCTATTTTTCTTATATATTTCTTTTCTGACAGTGCAAAATCATCATTTTAATATTTAGTAACGTAATCTTCTGACGAAATGTTGGCAGAAAATATATATATTAGGTTGGTGCAAAAATAATTTCGTTTTCTAACATATGTTACTATTTGAGAAAACGAAATTATTTTTGCACCAACCTAATATATATAGGAAAAACTATGATCAGATGATTACTTTAAAAGTGAAAATAGCAACCGTTATACTTTGTTAAATATATCTATGAAAGGTACATTTTCGAAATTCGATATAATCATGCCGTCTCATTACAAACCAATGTTTACACACACACACACACGGGCACACACGTGCACGCATATATGGAAAGTTTGAAAAGTTTTCCTTTTGTCTATTCATATTGTGATTTAACAGATATATTTTGTTCATATCTGTTTTTGCATATACATATGTATACATATATATGTATGCATATATATGTATGCATATATATGTATACATATATATGTATACATATATATGTATGCATACATATGTATACATATATATGTATGCATATATATGTATACATATATATGTATACATATATATGTATGCATATATATGTATGCATACATATGTATACATATATATGTATGCATATATATCTAATTATAGATATATATCAAATTATATATATATATATATATATATATATATATATATATATATGTCGAAAGTAAATAGACTACACCCTCCCCCCACAAAAAGGAATATGGACACTAAAGATAATCAGAAAACTCCAGTTTTAGTGGGAGAACATTGTTTATTTAACGAATGCACGCGTTAATACATACTCGACACTCCCTTAGCGTCCTTGAGTGCCTTGACTCTGTCAGGCTTAGATGTGACAAACCCTGTAATTTTCGACGAGGGAATTTCTGCCCGAGTTGAATGCACAAGTTAAAGCAATTCGTCATGGGAAACAGGTTTCACCCGTTTCTTACGCCGTGATCTGTTGAATTTTGTTACAGCCAAACTCAGGTCAGTTTTATGCATGACGTACAGCACCGTCTTGCATGAAATATGCTGCATCCTTGTCCATCTATTGACTGGAAAAGTAGGTCGAAATCCTTCATAAAGTATCGTTATATATTTTGCACCATTAATCTTGTTAGCGCTTTCTACCAAGTATGTGCGACCAATGACCGAAATCACTCTCTCGACCATCACCATGTGGTTCTTTGCAAACCCCTCCAAATAACTGACAGAGAATTGGGGAAAGGACTATTGACCCGAGAAAATTTAACATTTTACATAACTTTTACACACGTAGGCGATCATGTATCTTTCGACACATGACTGACGTAAGTTGCCATTACTTTCTGCGGTAGACCAGTTGCCATCCAAGGTTATAGAACCCGGTCTGTCCTGCTGGGGAGAGAAGAGGATTTATACCTTTTCCAAGGGTATTAGAACTTAAGTGCATGCAATGGATTCGACTGGAATTCGAACTCGGCCCTCCAGTTCCTCAATCCGAGCCGCTATCCATTACTCCACCGTGCCCCCTTTTACTTTGCGAAAATGCACTCTTATTGTACATGCTGTTAGTCCTTTCATTTCTTTCTTAATGTTGACGGAGATGATCACCGGCTTGCATTTATTATCTCAAAGTTGTCAATGTAACAGCAAATCACAGTCTGAACTTAAAAAAAAGTTTTAAAAAAAGATTATATTAATAATTATCTATATTATATACAGAGATTATGTAAAAAGTAAATGAGGACATACCAAATTAGGGAATCAAGGATAATCTGCAAACCAGAATAATCAGCATTTTGCGAAATCACTCCACAGACCATCAACGATAGTTGTTTACAAGTGGTTCTTGAAAAAATCCATATGTCCCCTGGGAAAAAGATAATTCGTCCGTGAATATTACACCTTTCCAAAAGTTCGGACTCGTCATAGACACGGTATTAGCCCATTCCTTAGTTTTCTTAATGTAGGCTGAGTTGAGCAAATGCTTGCGTCCAGCAGTCCTTACCAGACAGTCAATTCTATGGAGATACCGCGTAGTCGTTCTGTGACTCACATTGGTAGCCTTGGTTATGTCGGTAGCCTTCACCCTTGGGTTGCTCACTGAACAGCTTAGAGACACTTGTATGAGGGACCAGGTCGCTTAGAGCTTAATGATACGGGTCTTTTCCTTCATTTCTAAATTGAATGATGACTCTATTCCCACTAGCAAGAGGGATATTAAGCTTTTCTGTGCTCCTGTCGAGTCGCAGACTCTTTAGAAAACTTGAAAATTCTACTCCCAACGTGTCCCAGACTCTTTAGGAAACTTGACCATTCCACTACCAACGAGTCCCAGACTCTTTAGAAAACTTGACCATTCTACTCCCAGCGAGTCCCAAACTCTTTAGAAAACTTGGTAATTCTACTCCCAGCGAGTCCCAGACTCTTTAGAAAACATTACAATTCTAATCCCAACCAGTCCCAGCCTCTTTAGACAATTCGTCTCCCGTCGAGTCCTAGCCTCTTTAGAAAACGAGACAATTCTACTCCAAACGAGTCACAGACTCTTTAGAAAACGTCACAATTCTACTGCCGTCGAGTCCCAGACTCTTTAGAAAACTTGACAATTCGTCTCCCAACGAGTCACAGACTCTTTAGAAAACTTGATCATTCTACTCCCGTCGAGTCACAAACTCTTTAGAAAACTTGAAAATTCGTCTCCCAACGAGTCTCAGACTCTTTAGAAAACTTGATCATTCTACTCCCGTCGAGTCACAAACTCTTTAGAAAACTTGACAATTCGTCTCCCAACGAGTCTCAGACTCTTTAGAAAACTTGATCATTCTACTCCCGTCGAGTCACAGACTCTTTAGAAAACTTGAAAATTCTACTCCCAACGTGTCCCAGACTCTTTAGGAAACTTGACCATTCCACTACCAACGAGTCCCAGACTCTTTAGAAAACTTGACCATTCTACTCCCAGCGAGTCCCAAACTCTTTAGAAAACTTGGTAATTCTACTCCCAGCGAGTCCCAGACTCTTTAGAAAACATTACAATTCTAATCCCAACCAGTCCCAGCCTCTTTAGACAATTCGTCTCCCGTCGAGTCCTAGCCTCTTTAGAAAACGAGACAATTCTACTCCAAACGAGTCACAGACTCTTTAGAAAACGTCACAATTCTACTGCCGTCGAGTCCCAGACTCTTTAGAAAACTTGACAATTCGTCTCCCAACGAGTCACAGACTCTTTAGAAAACTTGATCATTCTACTCCCGTCGAGTCACAAACTCTTTAGAAAACTTGAAAATTCGTCTCCCAACGAGTCTCAGACTCTTTAGAAAACTTGATCATTCTACTCCCGTCGAGTCACAAACTCTTTAGAAAACTTGACAATTCGTCTCCCAACGAGTCTCAGACTCTTTAGAAAACTTGATCATTCTACTCCCGTCGAGTCACAGACTCTTTAGAAAACTTGAAAATTCTACTCCCAACGTGTCCCAGACTCTTTAGGAAACTTGACCATTTCACTACCAACGAGTCCCAGACTCTTTAGAAAACTTGTCCATTCTACTCCCAGCGAGTCCCAGACTCTTTTGAAAACTTGACCATTCTACTACCAACGAGTCCCAGACTCTTTAGAAAACTTGACCATTCTACCCCCAGCGAGTCCCAGACTCTTTTGAAAACTTGACCATTCTACTACCAACGAGTCCCAGACTCTTTAGAAAACTTGACCATTCTACCCCCAGCGAGTCCCAGACTCTTTAGAAAACTTGATAATACTACTCCCGTCGAGTCCCAGACCCTGCTTTGTAGATTAAGACAAACAATTCTGAAAAGAATTTGGTGAGGTGGAAAGATAAATTAGGGAAGTCTCCTTACTTTTGACATGTTTCTGTATATGTGTGTGTATGTGCGCGGCCGACGCGTATATATATATATATATATATATATATATATATATATGTGTGTGTGTGTGTGTGTGTGTGTGTGTGTGTGTGTGTGTGTGTGTGACGCGTTTCATCCTTTATGACTTAATCTAACCAAGTTTATATTAAACGTTGATGTGTAAAGGCACGAAACGCGTCTCGCGAAAAACTTTTCCACTTTGTCATTCTTGTTTTTCTTGATATATAAAAAATTATATATCATGCCATGCCTTTTCAAGATATTTTCAGTTATTTCCCTTTAGTAACTCAACTCTGCAAATTTTGGTTCACCTTTGCTGTGGCCAGGTATTGAACTCACTACTCTTTGGGACAAGTCACTGGATTACTTCAACCAATGATTTTATCCGCTGTGGCAAAACATGGAAAGTTTAGTTAAAAAGATTGATAACTGATAATAAGATATCCGGAAAAAGCATGGCACGTGGAACTAGAAAAATCTACAGAGGTGGACGAAATAAAGAGTTCGTTCCGAAATTGTAATCACCTGAAGAAGGCCGAAACGTCTTGAATATGTCAACAAGGATGAGGACAACAGTCCGAAGAATGTAAATAGTGTAAATAATTTCTACACCTTATCTCAGAAATATAGACAGATATGTTCTCTGTCTATGATTTCAAACTCATTCCTCAAGTGCCGTCATCTCCCTTTTCCCCCCCATATGTGGTCAGCTCCACCTGATTTTTCTATTTCCCCTCGTGTTACTGCTTTACGATGTTCTTGCAGTCTTATCTTAGCGGGCTGTCTGTTTATTCTTTATAGTCCTTACCACAACTGCACGGGATACCGTACACACAATTCTTAGTCACGTCCTCCTCTATGGGATGACTTTGAGAAACGTTGAAGCACTTTTGCAGGTTGCCCTAATGTCATATAAAATCAGCCGTAGCGTACAACGGCCAAAAAGACGTGAATATGGCAACAAAGATGAGGGCAACAGTCCGAACAGTGTAAATAATTAAAATGCACCATTTCAGAAATATAGACAGGTATCGTATATCTTAATGATGTACGTGTGTTCGTGTGGTTAGAACCATAGTATTTTGACGATGATACCTGGGTTCCGACGTCAACATGGCTGTTTTTAGAAGGATCTACCTTCTTGGTATCAGCCTGCAGAGACAATTCTAAAATGTGTGCACCTTCGTGGGAAAGTACCTGAAACCGATACTATGGTTTGGCTCAAACTTGTGTGTGAAATTCGGCAAAGTCATCGATTGTTACAGCAAGCCAAAATTAATCTTGAAAAGGATTTTCCGTGTACTGGTCGAGTGCAACTACTGAACACGCTAGATTATGCTCTCTCTGTCTCTTTGTCTCTCTCTCTTTCTGTGTCCCCTCCTCTCTTATCTCCCCCAGCATAGTTACATTATAAATCTCAGGTTGACTGTTGTGGATGGGAAAGAAACACAAATGTCAAAAATTATCTGCCCTTTTGCCATAATATATATTTATTTATAATTTCCCTACAGTATGTGTGTTATCAGGATCTTCATAACTTTCTATTCTTTGTACCTCTTACTAATCTTTGTTTGTCATCTATTACCCAAACTTGTCTGCCATACATTTACACGTTTGTTGGGGTAGGGTTACTCGATGTTTCCCTCTATTCTTATTGCCTTCAATAGTTCCTGCGCGTATCAAATTCTCCAAACCCTCCCTTTCTCGTGATGTACCCTAGAAATTTTAACACTCACTTTATAACTCTAAATATCAGCGTCCGTTTTGTTATCATTTTCCTTAAAATTTCCTCGTTAACCACCTCTCGATGGTAATAATAATAATAATAATAATAATAATAATAATAATAATAATAATAATAATAATAATAAATACTTTTGAAAAACTTATTTTCCAAGTGATATTTTTTCATAGGTCAAAAGCTCTACAATGTCTTCATAAAAATTAAAATTAAAAAAAAACTTTTCAAACGCCAAATGTTTTTAGACTTTTTGGATTGGTATATTCTGGTTCGAGGGATGAGCGCTTCGTGTGGAGGCTAAAGGCTTGAAATGAAAAATCAGAGAACCAAGTTCGAATTACCGCCACCTACACTTCATTATGTAGTATATAACTTCATGATCGGTGCCACACTGTATGGTAAGAATCCGACAATGAAATCCGACAATGAAAATGAAAATTTGACAGCTTTGTGAAAAATGAGTCTTCTTGATATTACACAATCTTCGTGTGCAGTATTACCTCACCCAGGCCGCATTTCTCACCCGATTTCAATGCGGTTTTCACCACAAGTTTGCAAATGGCTGCCGTAAGGACATGGCGGAGGCCGATTTTTGAGTTCGGACTCAGGTTCCGAAAAAATTTATAATCGAAAAAATCGATAATCAAAAAAATCGATAATCGAAAAAATCTGCTTACAGAAGGAATGATCGCATTTCAACCAAATTTGACACCCTCTTAGAGTCTATCATTAGAAATGTTATCCAAAGTTTCATGGCCACTGACCCCTAAACAGCGCTGAAAATCGATATAACCCCAAAACCGATACGCTCAGATTGCGCCTGAACCGCATGTCGGTTTTTAGCGAAAACCGACCGGATTTATGAGGAGGCCATTGGGAGTCACCATATGAAGTTTCAACTCTGAGCGCCCCCCAAACAGAGTGAAAATCGACAATCGGTCAACCCTTAAAAATGTTTTTTTCCGGTTGGGTATTTCCTAAATGCAGATTAATTTAAGGTGACGCTATGCGCGGGAAGAAACAGGTCAGTGTGTGCAGGGGAGTGGAAGAAAACATTTGACCTCAAATTCTGGAATGGGTGCAGAGCCATTGAAATTCGGCTTTTTTTTTATCCCTGCTACCAGTTCTGACTTTGAGCCACAAATGACATATTCGACTTTGTCAACACTATTGCTTTAATCGTAGTAACATCAGCACGGCAAAGGGCACTCCTTTAAAGGCAAGGAAGGGCAAAAATATTTTAAGTCAAGTGATAGCGATTGCTGTATGAGTCGTACGATTTTTGAATCAAGCACGGGCAACCCCGGGTCATGCTGCTAGTGGTCTATAAGGAAGGATATATTGTTTCAAGGCAGATGTTCATTGCTTTTTGTGTAGTTTTTGTTTGTCTGCGCAAAATGGAATCGGTGAGGCGTGTTCAAATTCCGGCCTGGTCTGTTCCGTTGACTAATGACATTGGGAAAAGGCATGAATCCGTCTCTTTTCAAGGTAGGTGTTTAATTACAGCGCAGACTGTGTTCCTTAGTCTTGGGTAGCAACCAGTCTGGGGTGAGGAAGAGGATTATGAGAGATAAACACTGTCAGTCAAAGTTCCCTACACTACAGCTCCTATCTTCGACCCTTGGGCTTTTCGGGCATCGTGCAAATATTTTATGACAACCTATATTTATTAAATTTTACATAAAAAATGAGGCGGTTAGATAAGCTTAAAAATATATCCCTGAAAGTTTCTCATCAAACGAACTCATTTCATGAATAAGTTCTTTCATCTATGAATAAGTATCATAGATTTTATGTAAATTCAATAATTAATTGATTTCTGCTAGTCTATTTTTAAATTTTCTCATGGTTCTTTCTCTAGGTTTATTGTAAAAAAAACACGCACTGATATTTTAGAGATTGCTATGTCAAAGCCACACGTTTTCATAAATGGACGACTTCTGATTCTGATGCGTTTTTTCGATGAATCAATTAACTATTCCGCCGAGATAAACGTACGATCTCATCACGGGAAAATTTGATATTGTTTGAGGGCGCATACCAGCTGGTTTCCTTGAATGTACCCTAATCTAAGATGAGTATACTGTTCAGTACTTTGTGCCAGAGACAAACACAATTCTTGCATCAGACGCATTAGTTTATTGACTATATTCAAGAGAGCCAAACCATCAATGGAGAGTACTATGCCAACTGAGATAATTACGAAGGGCTAACAAGACGAAACGCCCAGGAAAACTGACGAAAGTATTTCATCAGGACAATGCTTCATTACGCAAGTCCTTGGTTTTGATGGCTGCTGTGCGTGACTGTAGCTTTGAAGTGCTTGATAACCTTATATATTGTCTTGATTTTACCTCATCAGACTATCATCTGTTCTCCAACATGAAAACACATTTGTTTGGGAATCAGCATCACAGGGATAATAACGTCGCTGTTGATGATTTTTTGGCCAAAATGATGAAAACTTCTTCCCCATTGGGAACCAAGAATAGTATGATCGATGGAAGAAGTGTGTAACTCGCAAGGGGGACTATGTTGGAAAATAAACATCAGAGTATCTTAATCAACCTATGAACTTTTCAGACAACCCTCGTATATTTCGGTGGATTAGACTGATTAGTTAGTAATCAAATACATAATTACCAAGCTAAAAATACATACGTGCAAGCGTATATGTCTATATCGGTTATAATGGAATATCCTATTCTCCCTATCGCCTATTGTGGAATGACTATATCAGGAAATATATATAGTGTGGACAGGATATGCCTGGGACTTGCTTCGGGAAATAGCTGGAGATTCGTCTCCATCTGTGCTGGTCAATCTCTCTACCTCATGACAGAGAGGATCCCCAGGCGAGGCTATGTCGAAGGGAATAGTCTCTTCTCGGGAAACAGCTACCCGACTCCATTTTATACGGGAAATTTTTTGCTGAGACTACGTGTTCGGATACCCCACGTTAAATTCGGCCTTGTGCCACATCTGACCGCGTGGGGCGGTTGGTAGATATCCTTAATTCGGGAATTAGTCTAGAGTTGGATATTCGTCTCCATCTGTGCTGGTCAAAATCACTGCCTACGTCTGACCGCGTGGATCGGTTGGTAGATATATGGCTTCGGGAATTACTGGCTTGCTAACCCATTCCCTGTCTTTCAGTAGTGTATTCTCTTTTACAATAAACCTCTCTTTCTTTCATCTATGCCCGTGTTGCTGTTCCTTTCTTTCGAGTACCACCTTTGTCTATAACCCCTTTAAGGACACAACAATATCGTTCCTTCTTGTCGTGAGCAATACACGCTTGGACGATCATATCTCTTTTTGATTCACGATTGATTTGACAGAAGAATTCCCGGCTGGCGTTACATTCAGTGGAAGACTGTTTGCCAACCAAGGCTATTTGATCCTATCTATCCTGCTATTTAAACCACAGCTGGTGGAGAATAGATGAATTCTTACCATTCACAAGGCTATTTGCCAATTCTTAAATTTGTGAAAGTAACAATTTCGACTGAAATTCGAACGGCTCTCTGATTTCTCAGTCTAAGCTATCCAAGCTTACAACAACTGGTATTCCCAATCGGTCACCCATCTAGGTGCTGATCTGACTCGACATGCTTAACTTTGATCAGACGTGGACCGGTTTTTTTTTTAACTTGGTATGGCGTGATAGCGTCTGTATATGCATGCAATTTTCTTACTCCGCCTAGTGAAACGTGAGAAAAGTCAAACGATTTTTTGTTTTTAAGGAATCTATAATGGTAGACTATACACAGAAATGAGTAAATCCAAGAAACATTGCCATAAGCATATCTTTCGAATAGGAGGAACCTGTGTGCAGTCAGTATTCAAAATCCTGGTTTGTAACTAACTCGAAGCTCTAGTTCGCAATTGGTGGAATATACGAAAAGATTTCGAATCACACAGAAAACCCGTAATCCACCCCGAAGTAGTTTAATGATTTGCAAGCTTCTCTGGCTAGAATCATTATCATCCATACTCTCGGAAAGACTGAGAATATTGCATATTTTAAAAAATTCAGAACACTCCAATTATTAAAACCTCCCTTTGTATAAGGCACCTAAGAGTAATCCTCTCCCACGTGAATGCGCACCCTCTTGTAATGACATAACCTCTGATTTTCAAGCTGAAATTCATTAAAAATGAATGCAAAATGCTTGAAATCTTTTATTGAAACAATGATATATCAAATTTAAATTAACAAGATTGAATTAACCAGAAAGTTCAACTGCTTACGTAAATTTTATTCACTACCATTTGGCATTTTCGAATTTAAAATCTGGGAATATCGTATTCGCTCTGAGAAAATGCGGTTTAAATTGTTTAACGTGACACATGCTTACTGATCGAATGCAGCGTCCAAATTACCCCCAGCTTACAACCCCTAGGCAGGCACATTATAGACCATGCACTGCTATAAGTATGTATGCCTATACACTTTATTAGCAATTTCTAAATTGATGAAGTTTTTTCTAATTATCCGACAGATTTTATTACACGTTATTTTTAGTGGATACCATCTTTGAATAGAAGCTCTGATTATTTATCAAAGAGTATATTTATTTTCGTCTACCGTGTTTAATATTGGAGTAATATAAATAAATATGCTTCGAGTAAAATAAATAAATATGCTGCTTAATAAATAAATGCAGCGTCTACTCAAATATGGATATTCACTAAAAATAACGTTTAAATATTAAAACTTTATTGGATAATTGTATAATTCTTAATAAGTTGAACAATCGTATCTCCAAAAATGACCTCACATCGCTGGGTATGTATTTGTAGCCAACAATTTACCTTTGTCATCCTACAAAGGTTCCACTTTAGTTACAAAGGCGAAGAGATGAACAGGGTGAGAACGTCAATGAGTGGACTAGATGATCAACCACAGTGCCTCAGGCAATACACACAACTGAGACATATGGATGAAGCTGGCCAGGTACACGGCGGTGCAGCGGTCATAAGGGCACACCTGTTCATGGGACTGATGATGATGATGATGATGATGATGACGGCTAATAAAAATGTTATGAAAATCATTTAAAGTGTCAAAAACTGCAGAATTAATAAAGAGGTCATGGTGGGGATCGGAAAATTTGCTTCCCTGTATGCGCCTTGGTTAGCCATGAAATCAAAAGTTGACAGCTGTTTTTATGTAGTATTTTAGTCGCATCGTACTTGCAAAATATGCCATTTGAGTAGGTCACTAAGCAAATAAGACGAGAAACTTTATACCAGGTAGAAATGGCGTATCTCACTGTAGTAGTCATATTGAAGCACAGTGGCTGGACTCATAACCTGTAGAAAACGGGGGTGGGGAGTGGTTAGGCGTAAGTGACTAAATTCTCAATATACAATTGGCAAAATTCTCAAGTGAAATGGACATAATTCTCAATTAACAATAAAGAGAATACGAAGAGTAAAAAGAACCATCTATCTATCTATCTATCTATCTATCTATCTATCTATCTATCTATCTATCTATCTATCTATCTATCTATCTATAAGTGGACATTGAAGTCAACACACAGAGGCGACTGTCTGTGTCACAGTAAACGCAATCCTCTATCTCTGATATTCTGATATTCAGCACTTTAAGCCATAAATATCGCATAGTATAAAGCTATATACATACATACATACATACATATATATATATATATATATATATATATACATATATATATATATATATATATATATAAGCATATTTCATTAAGTAATATAGATGTATTATATATATTTATTTCTATAATAATCCTGTTTATAAGTTGAAATTAATCAATAAAGGCACTATAGTCTTTGCTAACCCAAGTACTTTCGATCTTTCCCAAGGTCATACTCCTGAGCGAATTCCGAAGACAAACTTAATGTTACTGTAATTGTTGTGATGAAAATTTTTGTAAACATGCGTGAACGCTGTTAATTTTAAGTACTTTAAAATGAACTATAGTGGTTGCGATGTTTTGTAAACAACCATTCACAGTAGAAGGAGTAAATTAGAGTTGTAGAAGATTGTGGATGTTACAGAAAGAAAAACAAAAGCAGGAGGATCACATGGTATACTCCTTCATTCAATCAATTAGTTCATACTAAATTGGGACATTAATTTTTAAAATGAATTGATAAACATGGCAAAACAATTCTTAAAGTAAAATTTTCAATCGGAACACTCTAAATCTTAGTTATAATTGTACTAATAATTTAGAGAAAATAATTAAATCACATACCAATAAAATATTGAATTTATATAACAATAATAACCGTAATACTAATGCTGATCTTAATTTGTCCCGTATAAATAACCAATGTAGTTGTAGAAATCCCGATCAATGCCCTTTATGTTTTATTTAGTGCTTGAGTAAATCCCTTGTGTATATATGTTCTATTTCATCAGTAGAAAATCTAAGAGTTATTAAAATATATATTGGAAGTCAAGTTAAAAAAAAACGTTTCTATAATCATACCTCATCCTTTACTGATGCGGATAAACGAAATATGACTTCACTTTCTAAATATTTTAGGAAATTGAAAAAGGAAAAAAAAACACTTAAAGTTAAATGGAAAATTCTCAAACAAGCTCTAATCTCCAGATCTCTGAACGAAGCATGCTTTCTCTGTCTGCAGCAGCAAATGGAAATAATTAAGTTCTTGAATAGTGACATATTAATAAATCTAAAATATGAAACTACATATTTAAACCTATTAAAGAATTAATCTTAAAGTCTTGCAAAACTTTATAACTCAATAATCACACTTCTTATGTTATATTATCTTTATATAAAAATTTTAATATTATCATACATGATTTATTCTAGCTTTAGATATTGGTTTATATTGTTAAATTATCGGTAGTATGCTTAGCCATGAATTGGCTTATTATTTATATTATTTTCTCTTGCTGTATTGATAATAGTTTCGAATTTAAAATTAATATAAAAATATAAAAGTTTAAAATTTATTTTATATTCTAATTTATAATGTAAGGTCGGTTTTGTTAAGTATTGTATTACTTCTTAAAGTGTCCTTTATTTAGTTTCTATGGCTAATTTTGAATATGTGATTTCATAAAAAATGCAATAAAATTTGACATTGTTAACCAATGTATCTGTTGACGTTTAATTTCTGTTCAAATTTGAATTCACTTATTTCTATATAATTTCATTTGGCTTAATTCGTATCAACATGTCCTGTGTAATTTTGAATATAGTCCTCTCTTTTGCTTTTCTTTTTTGTCTATTCTCTTGGTAGTAGGGTTAATTTCCAATGCTTTCTTTTGCCTTGCACTTCTTTCCTCTTCCTCTTTCTTTTATTTATTCCTTTCCTTTTTCTTTATAAAAATCCTTTTTAACTTGTATGGAAAGTTTTCCAAAAACGGAAAATGAAGTGATGTTTCATAAGTTGAAATTTTAAGATCGTTTATTACCACCATTGTTAACTATCTGATGAGACGTTTTATTAAATGTCGAAACAAAATGTACAATTTTGTAGTGGTTACTTACATGTTGTAATATAACAGTGTATAATGAATATTTATTGCTCTACTCTTGTATTGAGCCATGTTTTAAATTAATGTTTTGAACGTTGCAATTTTATTTTTTTTCATTTGGATATCTATCTATCTATCTATCTATCTATCTATCTATCTATCTATCTATCTTAGTCTATTCATATCTATTTATTTGTCTGTAAGGAAGACGAAAATGGTAAGAAAAGAAATACGAACGTTTTTTTTTTTAATTTCTGGAATGAAGAGCTATCATTTACATTCAGTGAAATGTTCTCATCCTTGATGCTAGTACCACCAACGTTTCAGCCGTTGTGCTCTCTGGCCTTCTTCCGCTGTCTGTTGACCCTGGTAATTTGGAAATGAAGACGAAGAGATATACTTAGACAGGAACAGCGTAGATTAAATGAAGAGGTCAGCTGGAAATTTCCTGGATTAACTGATATATATATATGTATGTATGTATAGTTAAACCTAGATAGCCAGACAAACCTACCAAGGTTTCACCTAAGCGGATCGTTAGAAAAGGCTCTCTCTCTCTCTCTCTCTCTCTATATATATATATATATATATATATATATATATATATATATATATATATATATATATATATATATATATCGGACATAGAATACTGGTGCAAATAAAATTATCATCCTTCGACCTCCTTCAGTATTAAAAACGAGACCCGTCGAAACTTCATTGACAATCCCTTTCCATACTATTCGGTCATATAGTGCTGTCCCCAGATCCCTAATGTCCAACCCAGAGTTCCGGGCTATGGTGTCTAGGAAAAAGAGTTTTCGTGAGAAGACACTTCCAGAAGGATGCCATAGGAGTAAGGATGAGAAAATTTCTCTGTACGCTCAGTGGCCGGTATACTGTAGTCGTTTTTGTTTGTGGTTAAGAGAGATTGGTCTCAGTTCATCGTACCTTTTGTGAGGCGTTGCATGGCGTTCCGGATTTTTGTATGTATATGTTCCATTCAAAGCGATCAGATAATGCCTGTTTCTGATCAGTACAGTAGGACTGTTTCAATCAATGTTCGATGTATCATAACAGAGCTATAATTTATATTATAGTTTATATCTATTATTAGTTTTCAGTCGGCACCTCACGATAGCGTTATGCATGAAAGTCATAGTTATGCTACCGGTGAAGAAAAAGATATACATATATATATATATATATATATATATATATATATATATATATATATATATATATATATATATATATATATGTGTGTGTGTGTGTGTGTGTGTGTGTATTGATAATGAAAGTCAAAAGGAAAACCCAGTTCACAAAGTAGGATTAGCGCTCACACGCAAAAGAGATATAGTTAAATGCCCTAGCCGTCTGGCTTCGAGGCAAGAAAGAGTGTAGGGGTAAGATAAAGAATTGCCCATTTTTATTGTTTAGAAAAAAATCCCAGTATGCATCTGTAGGATTGGTCTATAAATTTTAGGGGTGGGGAAAGTTTTTAGCCGTCATTCCAAAGAGATTGTAACCAACAGACCTAAACATGGAATCGTATAAATTTCATTCAAAAGACCTAGCAAAATTAACTTAATGTCTTTTCAATTATATTAAATTAAATATATGTCAGCTGTATGATCGGGTCATCGGAGATTAAACCTGACCACCCCCATCCCGCACAGCTTTTCTAGTGATGAAGATGGCGAGATAGCCAGCAGTATTAAAAACGAGACCCGTCAAAAGTTGGATGCACTCCACTGTGATAGATGACTGTTAAATGCATCTAACACAATAAGGTATACTGGCTTCCATCGATGTGTATATAGCTAGCATCGTGTCTTAGACTGAGGTCAACGGCATGCGAAACTGAGAACAAAGTGAGTTCAAGTTGGGGAATATTAGTTGTTGTAATGAGCAGTCGATGTATGGGTTTCCGCCAGGTTTACTGGCCCAACATACGCTACGCATGAATGGATTCTACTTTGGCTTTCTCTCTAGATATGTGAGTGAACTCATCAGATGCTCAGCTTCACAACCAAAGTCCGACCACACCCAAACATCGATTCAATTCTGAACTTTTTTTTACCAACAAACAAAATCTGACAGAATTCTATTCAATCAACTGTGAAGCAAGTTTGGCACTATGATTTCGTGACCGTCTTCTTTTTTTATCTATTCTATTCAGAAAAGATGTGCTGATGATGTAAAGGATAGCGACAAGGAATATAAAAAAATCTGCGACCCGAGTTCAAAATTCAATTGGTTCGTGACATTGATTTACACGCAACGAGAAGAGATGGACTCATAATTTTACACATAGTAAAATTATGAGTCCATCTGTTCTCGTTAACGGTTAAATAGTAAAATGCTATCCTTAAATAATTGTTAATGCATTATCCAATGGCAAAAAAAATAGAATTGTTCTTACTATTCAAAGTATGTTCCGTAGGTATGCTACAACATTATTTTTATTTTAAACATTCCGTAAGATTAACCGTTATCTTTCCAAACATATTCTTATAAACTCGAGTAGCTTATGAACCCTGTAAAAATTGAACATGATTGTCATAAACAAAAAGGAAAAAAAAGTATGATGTCGATAGCAATAAGAACCATATTTGGTGTTGAAATAACTTCTACACAAATTTCATCAAGTTTTACTCTCACTTTTCTGTTGCCTCAAGTCCCCTCATCTGTAAAAAAATTTGTTCAGTATTCACTGCCATATATGAGGAATCATATCACACAACATATCTATACTATTTCGCCTAATTCTAACCATTATGTTTCTTATTATTTCGATTAGCTTTTGGAAAGCATATTTTGCATTGCAATGTCTTTTCAGATTTCTCTTCTATTTTCTGTCATCTGTTATACGACTTTGTGACGTCACCCCGGCCTCTCAGCCCCCGTGCTATCCTGTGACGACCAATGTGACTTGGTATTAGTCGCGGCGCCAAATGTGACGTGATCCTGTTGTCACAGCACAAAATATGACGTTCTAACCCTTGGCTGATTCGGATGGGAATCTGGTTAGATTCGGTATCCGCTTTGTCGTTCCCAGCTCGTCTCCAACGGCTGGTTACCGAAGTAACTGCTTTGATTTCTAGTCTAACCTACCCACGTTGTGATTTGATCTTAGGTAGACGAAATCAATCAGTCGCCGGGCCGTAATGCAAACCGAATTCTAGCAAAGGTGACACTGCACAAGTATATGTAAACTCGAAAAGTTCAAATGTCCTCAAAAAAAAAACAACAAAAAAACAAAAAAATATTTTGATATCTGGTTGCTGAATACAAGACTGCGTCTTTCTCCCAACCCGCTTCTATGGATTCGTGACACTTTGTGTTTGTTAGGCGAGTCTTAATATCTTAAATTGTTTTTCGATAACTGTTTTTTTGTATCTTCAGGTGATATTCGTAAAACTTGTTTTGGTGGTGTGAGTCTAAGTCGTTCTTCAAAAATAAATTGTTCTTGATTAGAAGTCGAAGTCGGAATGTGTGGTCTTCAGTCAGCTTCCTGCGAGGCTGGTCTCAGAGCTCACTGCCCAATGTCTGCGTCCGCGTCTCCTCGTAACTCAGCCTCTCCAACTCTCCAACTGCCATCTACTCGCTGCGACTCTGTTTATATGGACGCCGACCAAAACCGGGTGGGGGCCTGTCGTGGATTGGGTTCCTCGATAATTCCAAATCCACAATAAGGATTTTCTTTTTTTCGGACAGGAAAATTTATCACCTATTTTTGGAAGTCCACTACCTTCTCCTTTAGAGGGGTTCTTAAGGGAATCGTCCTCCCAAGTTCTTCCTTTCTCATATTGGTATCTCACAACAATCCCCTCAGAGGGTGTAAACATTCTCATATGTTTACCTTCGCCCACCGCTCACGCCACCACTCAGCCAATGAACGCTCGGCATCGTGGGTGTGACTAGTCCGGCATCAGTTTAAAATTATCGCTCGGAGGAAAAAATAACTTCTTTTTTTCTTTTCTTTTTTCCTCCACCAAACCCCTACGACTCGTAGTATGGTCCTTAATCTCTATCTTAACCGAATGTCATCCGGAATTCGTCAACGAGATTTTCGCCAGGCGTTAAATGGACATCTTCGCACCCTGTCGCCAATCATCTGTCCCGGTAACAAACTTTTATCATGTCCAGGGTCAGAACATAAAACAGGTGTCTCTTTCCAAAACCAAATGATATCTCTGAAAGATAGTTAATGGTTTATTCTTTCCATTTCTCTCTGGGGTGGTCTCAGCTGATGCCTTTCTCGATCAGTGCGTGACCTGATTACGATTATCTTCCAGCTTGTTTTGTAGGCCACTTGACCAATTTTAAATTTTCATTATTGCCATGGACAGGTTGATATCTTTTATTCGCCTCGTCGTAGCATAAATTAATTCCGACAGATCCGAGATCTTACGAATTTCTAATCTTCTGCGAAAAAAAAATAATACCTTTTTTTTCTTCGCAAATGAAAATAAAATCTTTACCACTTTTCTTTGTTAAAAAAAAATAACATCGCTCAGTATGTCTTTCGTGATAGCTTCTTCTCGCCTTAATTATTTCTCGCTTTTAATTTTCACGCAACCGTTAAATAGTGTCACACTTTACTAAATAAATATCCATCGCGCGCGACAAAACGCGAGCGATAAGAGGAAAGAAAAACTCAAGTGATGAGGCTCTAACGCGGTGCCAAAACGTGCACAAAGATATCAGGAAGAACTTTCGAGCAGCCAAAAAGTTAGGGGAGCCATGCAGGGCCATTGAGACGGGCATGAAATCATATGACAGTAAAAAATCCTACAATACCTTCAAATCCCTCACCAAGTCGAAGCAGCAGCAATCATAGATGACAAAGATGGTAAGCTACTCATGGACAAAGGTGAGGTTCTGAATAAGTGAACTAAATTCTACGACCGTTTGTACAATTATGAAATCGAACCAGATACTTCTTCAATTCAAGCCGACAAGTACTCCACAGAAGGTATAAATAATCCGCTAATAATGGACGAGGGGGTAGAAGCAGAAGTATGGATCCTGAAACCTGATAGGTAACCTGGTTCCACACCAGGTTACCTATGTGCCTCCTGAAACGGTGAAAAATGGAGGAGGTGAAGAAACTGTCAAGGCCCTAAGAGATCTATACCAGTGCATTTGGCAAGTGATCAAAAGAGTGAATTTAGAATTATGTAACAGTAAACCTGATCAGCCACCCCAACAAGGTCTCGCTCTGCATTTTCTTTAACCGTCTGAAATCCAAGACAAGAACTACTGTCAGAGAGCAGGCAAGTTTTAGATCCGCACGGAGTAGTGTATCAAATCTTCAACTGTAGGCTCCTCATCTACAAAAGCAGAGGGAACTGTTTCACAATTTCATTGGTTTTAAGAAAGTATTTTATTGGGTGTGGCATGATGGCCTCTGTCACGCCCTCAGACGATTCATCATTGAAGAAGGGCTAAGTCAACCAATCTATGATTATGCCGCCAGTGCAGTTCTCTTGAGTAACCAAGTGTGAGTTTTTTTTCGAGGTATGCCTACTTTAATACACTCCAACCTGTTTCTTAGATAATTACGCAGAAATTCCACAACTACCACAACACTTCTATCTGTGTCTGTAGTTGACCTTTGCACCCAGTTTTTTTTAGGTGATATTGACCTTATGACAGCCAGCAACAGTGAAGCTGCATGACCCTAACCAACACACTCATTAAAAGAACCTGCTGAATGGGACTCAACACAGAGAAATCCAAAGTAATGGTGAATATCACAAGCAACACCAGTGCCAGCGTCACCATGGATGGCGAACTACTGGATGGAATGCCCATCTTCAAATACTTGGAAACACCCATGTTAAAAGATGGCACCTGCAACACAGAAATCCGCACGTGGATCTCCATAGCTCAGCACCGATGACCAGACTACAAAGAATATGGAAGAGTAACATCAGCTTCCATACCAATTTCAAGCTCTACAAATCGCTGGTCGTATTCATCCTCCTCTACGGGTGTGAAACGGAGATTCCTGGCTGAGTCAGGAAAAGGGATCCATGGGTCCGATAAAAAAAATCCCCTTGAGAAATCCCCTTGTGCTCGCTCGAAGTCACAAGTCATCCTGACCGAGGTTTTGAGCTTGTTAGCATTATTCAAACTCTGGTAATCACGTGGGGTCTTTCCCTGAAGTGGCAACTGAAGTCCGCACAACATAGTTGTAGTATAATACAGGTTGACTTCAGTGTCGAAGAGATACAAATGTGCCTGAGCGAACGTCTACGACAGGGATTAGATCGACATCCCTGTAGACTTCATAATCTCCCGATGCAGACAAATGCCCACTACGGTACATATATCTAAAAAAAAAACGTTTAGTTAAATATATGGTATTACACTATCCTGAATTACGGAGAAAATATGACTTTGCTTTAATATAATTCTCTAAATACTTGATAAAAATGGCCTTGTGTATGATGATTGAGGACATATGAAATGTAGGACTCCAACTAAGGCAACCAACCATCCCGTTTTAGGGTACTGAAATAGCGTATCCCGCATTAATTGATGCGAGACAGGTTTTTCGTAAATTTTGCGTAAATTCTGTCTCTTCTTTTTATTCGCACGTGGATCTCCATAGGCACAGCACAGCGATGGCCAGATTGAAAAAGATATGGAAGATCAACATCAACTTCCATCATCCTCTACGGGTGTGACACTTGAACGACTCCTGGGTGAGGTAGAAAAAAAAGATAAAGTCTTTCGAGAACAAACCAATGGTTTTGCGGAGTAAGATAAAAAAATATCATGGACCATTAATAAGCATCATAAAAATAACTCTGCTGTCTTATCAAGGGATGATGTTGAATTTAGATTGTAGAATAAAGGTTTTAAAAGGTTCATTAATGACCCCTCGTAAGGGGAAACGTTGTTACATGAGCTGAAATAGCCAATAAAAAAACAAGTATACGAGAATTCAAAAAACTTGATTTTATAACATATTTATGTTATAATTTTTAAATAAATAATCATATCCGCTCTACTTTGTATTGAGCACTCTTTTAAGAATAAATATTGTTGATTATTGGAATTTATTCCGTATACACCAATCATATACGTGTATATATATATATATATATATATATATATATATGTATGTATGTATGTATGTGTGTGTGATTATGATACAATGAATATATTTGTGTTAAACCAGGAAATTTGCCATAAAATATAGCGCAACCAGTTAATACAAACAATGTACGACACTAAAGATAAGCCTGTAGTTGCAACAAGGAATATGAGACGTGGGTGACGCGAGTGAGTCTCTATTATTACTAATGCTGGAAACCATGTTTTGGTTAATGAAGCAAGCTGATTAATGTGACTAAACTTTATTCTAATCTATATACACCAATTACAATGTAAAATATGAATGTATAGCGCTGATCGTATCAGGCAGTGATGATAATATTCAGACAAGATTTTATCAAATGGGACAGTATTTAATTGTATCAGTTAATACTGTACAGCAATGCGCCCATTACAAGGATGATGAGTCATCGACTGAAATCCAAACTTTCTGTCGTATAAGGAAATGTATAATAATAATTCTACGTATATAATCTCTGTTTTGAAAGAATGCTTGGAAATCAGGATTCATATGTAAAATTGTAAAATGTTTAATGACGTAGTCGTTGTAGTTTTTCGTTGAATTGCTTCATTTTTTTTCTTCTGTTTTTTCGATGCATTAAAAAAAAACATTTTATATGCGTAACCGCCCAGTATGCGAGCTACGAATTGGAGATGCCAGACTCAAACAATTTCAGAAATTTAAAGAACTGGGAAGTATTTTAATACAAGACGGAAAATAAGACACCGACATCCGAACGCTCATTGAAATAGCAAAAATTACCCTCCCAAAACGAAGTAAATTATTAAGAAACAGAAAATTTTCGATAGAAACAAAGAAAAGAATACTGAACGGTTATGTAATATCAGTCTTCTTGCATGGCAGTGAATGCTGGACATTCTCCTCACAAAAGAAGAACAGCTTTGAGCTAATAGAGATGAGGTTATACAAAAGGATGCATTTACTTAGAATCAGAAAGAGAAAGTTCCAAATTATAGAGCACCTAATGAGGAAAGAAGGGTTGGATAATTTGATGTTCACAGGACATATTGAAGACAAGAGAGACAGAGGAATACCAAGTAATTAACCTAAAATATTGTGTAAGCGGTTATGGTAATATTAACTGTTTCCTTATAAGGAAACAATTGTCATTTAATGAGACAACAGCAAAATTGAAATTTATAAAATCTTTTACTTAAAAACTTATCCATAGGTTTCCTAAATCCAGTAGCTGTTATTGCTCTTTCTATGAGTGACCATTGGATTGAAGTAGTGGGAAAATGTCAGCATTTTGATTAAGGCATTATTTTCTCTTCGCCTTACATGTGATATCCATTTTAGCTGTCGTCGTTGTTGCGGTTTTTTGTGTATATTATCTACTAGTGAGCCAGTCCAAATGATTTGACTCATTTTATACTCCACCAATAGAAGGTTAACCAATCAGAAGACGTAGAATATTCAATCCGTCGTGTATAAAGGCGGCCATTTTGTTTACTCTATCCGAATGTCCAGTGCCAGCTTGTCAGGCGAAGAGGAACAGAAGGAAGAACTACGCTCTGCTACTTTTACCGGGATATCCACTGCTAACCTGAACTACGCTTCCATACTGTCTCCGAAATATTCACTGCTAACCTCTGGATTCTATACTCAAATACGACCGTCATCATGAACAACAGTCGTTGCTGAAAGACCTCATGTGAAGTGGTTTTGTTATTTGGTACAGTTCTTTGTGATTCTGTAGCGCCAATCTAAAAGGTTCGATTATGGGTGGTCCTCGCTAAGAGCTAGAGGTGTAATTATCTCAAAGCTATCCATTGATCTGAGAAAGCGGTTTCATACAGCTGACAATTTAGATATTTCTGAATAAGTTTGACACCATTCATGACATCCATATGAACATCTCGATCTGACGAGCCTATCTAAGAACATGGATCGGAATCTTTTTGGGGTTTTGAAGCATCTTGTAATGCTGAACAAAACTCCCCATAGCACAGCCTATTCCATGTGTCATTTTGTTTTCTCCTCCGCTACATTTGTTATAACTTTTCTATACGCCGAGGTATTTAAAGCGTTTAGTATTTATTAGTTCTACACCCTGAATTCAGTGTAGATGACATAGCTATTTTCATTCTAATTCCAGATTTTAAAAATAAATCTTCTGCGTGGTAGCAAAACAGTTTTCCAGATTTGTCGAAACACGAGCTGAATCGAGACTTATCACAGAAATTTAAACAGAAATATTTTTGATAATCCCTTTTAAAGTATTAGGATTAGTTTATCAACTAGGTTTAAAATTACATTGATTTTGCGCACATTGGTTGTTGCTTTTTGGCCTTGGTATAATGAACTAAGAGAAAGGTACCACATGATACCATCTCGATTCTAACACTTGCGCGTTCATGTTCTTCATCATCACCACCATTCAATTGTAATTTAATGTTTTTCAGTGAAAATTTAATAAAAAATAAACTATGCAAATTCTATGCAAATAACAAAGATAATTCCTTAAATATAAAACCGAATATCATTTAATCAAACGAAAGAGCGTTTCAATTGAAACGTAAATATCACGAAAGGAATTAGAAACAAAGTAAATTTGGTCGATATGTGCCGTGTCCTTTAAGGATGTGAGTGATCCTGGTGTACTAATAATCACCAGTTATCACCCCTTAATATCTAGGATGTATAAAATGCACCCCGTACAATACGTTAGTAGACAAGTAGTCAGAGTAAAGTGCAATAAAGCTTTGGTATAAGTTTATTCACTGATTCTGTTTTTACTACACGTGGCTCTTCAATACTTCCTGTCCTTTGTCGCTCTTACTAAGTCTTGTCAAGTGTTATCTCGCCTAACCACTGTTCTGCCAATCATTTTATCGTTTGTCTCTCTTCACTTCAACAGTTCCCGTGGATGTCAAATTCTCCAAGCCCTCATCTTTATCATGTTCCCTAGAAACTCCTCTTTCTTAATCTAATTGTAACCATTACATTTTGTTTCCCTTTTTCCTAAAACTTTCTCGTTAGCTACATGCTCAGTCCGTAGGATTCTCATCATCCTTCTGTAGAGCCACATTTCTAATGCTTGAAGTCTTTTTTTCATCTATGAGGAAGTGTCAAACATTCACTGTCATATAGGTGAACTCTTTTCTTTATTTCTAACGAAATCTTTGTTTCCTTATACTTTCAGCGATCAACAATTTGTCATCTGCATATCTTATGTTGCTAAGATTGTGGCCGTCAATAATGAATCCTGGTAGGATTTCTGATTCTTTCAAGATTGCTTCACTGTACGGATTATATAAGTCTGGTGAGAAGATACATCATTGCCTTACGCCTCTTTTTATTTTTGTGTATTTAAAGAATCCATTTTCTATCTGTTTACAGGCGGTTTGTTCCGAGTTCTGGATTATTGTAATATGCTTCAAAATAAATCGAGCTCACTTAGTAGTTCAAACAGTTCTTTGTTACTGTTGTGGATTCCGGGTTGAAATCCGGTACCAATAAATAACAAACGCCAGGAATGAATATATGGAAATAATGTATTAACGTGATAATACAAACTGGCAAACCAGGTTAGTAGTTACAGGAATACGTGTTAGTAGCAAAATATATATACTTCTTACTGAGTCTACATGCTCGCTCACTGTGACTCCTACAACGCTGTTACTTCACTCTCACTCTTCCGGTTACCTACAACCCTTTACTCTGTCACTCTGGACTCGACTCTTGTCTCGACTCCCCGGGTATTCCCTGGCAGTAGTATAAGTATACACTGGGTGAGTCCATTTGTATAAAAAGGGGTGGACTCTTCAACAGTTACGTATTTTTCAAACGTTTTGTATATTCTATAAAACATATTTATACATTATTATTGTCCTTTCTGATATCATTCTAATCATAATTCCTTGTTGCATTGTCTTTAAAGAAACTATACTATTCATGTACTATTTCCACTCGAAGTCTGCGATGAGCTCTATTCATTCATAAGAATTCAGATGATAGGTTTCCTAATGTGGATCATTAGGCTGGTTGAACGATGGAGCTCGCATTCATTTGCACGTGGCTTTTTAGGCAGCGCTACGAAAATGGATCTACGCAGGTCTTCCTGTATATTTTCATTATCATATCACAGAAATTGAGGAGGCATGGTAGAGTAATGGATAGCGCCACGGATTGAAGAAGGGGAGAGCCGAGTTCGAATTCCAGTCAAATTGATTTCATGCACTTAATGCTAATACCCTTCGGAATCCTCTTCTTCTCCCTCCAACTGTGGTTAAATAGCAGGATAGTTCTATAGCCTTGGATGGCAACTAGTCTACCGCAGAAAGAAATGGCAACCTACTGAGGGAAAAATCTACCTCATCAGTCATCTATCGAAAGATACATGATCGCCTAAGCATGTATCACGCATGGCACATAACTGACTGATCTCAGAAATTCATTTCGTAGCGTCTCTTTTTTGACATTTGAGCTTTTCTTCGTTTTTCCTTCGCATATTGTTATAACTAATACGTACTTTACAGCCATACTTTTTAATTAGTTAATTAGTGGGGAAATCTGACTAAATATACCGACAGAAACAACACCGCGAGAAGAATTTCAATGGTAGCATCAACTAAAATAGATAGCAATCTGTAACTCGAAGAGAAAATAATGACATAGTCAAGAGGTTGATAATGGACAGTTCTTTAAACGGAAGCTTAGGAAGGAACCCTCATAAGTAATGGAAAGAGCGATAACAGTTCGTGGACACGATAAACCTATTTTCCCGAAGAATTGTTTTAATGGAAATATCTTATATAGTTCAACCGCCACGAGAATTGGCTGCTTGGTCAGGGAAAAACTAATATTTCCTTATGAGGAAACGGCTAATATTACTGCGAATATTATTGTTCTAGTTTTTTATATTATTCTCATATTGTCTTCCTGGGTGTGGGTAGGAGGAAGAAGGCATCTTTCGTCAGTTACTAAAAACAACAGAGATAGATTTGTCCAGACATTGGATAGGAACGGAACGGTGCAATAAAAAATGTCTCAATTTATATATATACAGGGTGCGACGGGTAAATTGTCGTCATTTTATATTTTTAATTTCGCACATGCGCGTTGTTTGTTTTTTGGTAGTAATGTTTGTTGGGAACCGTCTGGCTGCAAGAAAAAGAATACAATGACGCAATTCTCTCTGTCAGATATTTGGCAATGATATGCTGTACTGCTTAGCATTTGCGCCGGAAGCTCCAATACGTACATTTTGGAGTGATTGAGTGTCAATCGTATTGGAGAGAAAAGAGTTGGATGAGTCTAATGGTGATTACGAAGGTGTTTCTGATGACCGCTAGCGATGGCGAGATTATGCCTCTATTCATCTTCCCACAGGTCCTCAGACTCAACACGGAGGTGTCTTCAGGAGGTTATGATAACTTTGGTAATAAGGTGTCTGCTCGAAGACTATATCAGCCAACAGGGCTCTGCTTCATGCCACCTAATCACGAGGACCCAGTCATAGTAGTTAGATGTTAGGTTGGTGCAAAAATAATGTCGTTTTCTCACATAGTAACATATGTGAGAAAACAACATTATTTTTGCACCAACCTAATAATTTCAGCGACCACATCACCTGCCCAGCTAACTTCCCAGATTGCAAAACACTTGATTACTATGTGCGCGGTGCACTTGAGTGTAAGATCATGAAAAATCCTTGTAACACCAAAGGTGAACCGAAGCCAAGGATTCTGACAGTATTCACCAACTTAAACAAGGAGACCGCACAGAAGAGTTGCAGGAGATTCCGAAGTCGTCTGGAGGCCATGGTTAAAGGCAATTCCGATTTTATTGAATAAATTTACTCTTTAGTATCTTAAGGTATTTTTGTGTAATATATATGTTTAAATGAGATATCAGTTTTTTTTGTTTAAATATATATGTTTAAATGAGATATCAGTGTTATTTTCATTTTTGCGTAATTTAGACGACAATTCATCCATCGCTCCCTGTATATAGCACTTTCTATGATGCTACAACAAGTGAAAAAATGTTCTAAATTATATGGAAAAATACATTTCCTCTTCTGGCTTGCATGTTGTATACTCTGGATGGGAGGCAGAAATTTCTATTGGACATTAGTGATAGTCAGTTTTGCCTAATTTTTATGGCTGGGAAAATGTCCACCACATATTCAAACGGAGATGATGGCATGCAGGAAGAGGACAGGGAGTGGTAGTAGTAGTAGTAGTAGTAGTAGTAGTAGTAGTAGTAGTAGAAACAAACCTTTTACTAGTTTCTAAAATCTGTCAGGGCCAAAGATGCTGGTTTTGAATGTGTTCACTAATTCCATTCACAATCTATTCACTTGGGATCTATCGTTTACCAAAATAATGCATCAATCCTTTGAATACTTCTCACACATGACAATATCATATTTACTGTATGAGACTGGCACAATAAGATTAAATTGCATATCATGTGAATTGTGAATAGACTACCAAATTTCTTGTTTTATTTTCGGTTAGATTTGATGACCTCGATCATTATCAGGAACTGTTAGCTAAACACTGGCATTTGTTAGAATATTAAATTTTAATTTTAATATACAAATTTTAATATATAATAATTATATACCCGTTTCGGGTGTTGGGAAGTTTTGGGTAATTTTTTAGCAGAAGACGGAATGTGAGACACTGAAATCCAAACACAAATTTGGGTAGCGAATGATGACTCCCGAAAGTTATGTAAAGTATTAAAAAACTTAAAAAGTTTGTTTGAAACAAAGAAAAATGTTCTAAACTCTTATATTATTTCTATATGGCAGTGAATGCTTGGCAGTTTGCTCAAAGATGGAGAAGAGACTTAAAGCAACAACAATCTGATTCCACAGAGGGATGCTAAGAAACATGTGTGTAACGACAAATTTCTAGAGGAAATAGACACAAAAGGGCATTTCTACTTAACATGAGGAAGAGACAGTTGAAATTTCAAGAGCACATAATGACAAAAGAGAGCTTGGAAAATTTGATAGTCACAGTATAGATTGAAGGTAGAAGGGATAGTGAGAAACAACGCAGAACATAGCGAGCTTCAGTAAGTGGTTGGTGGAGCAAGGTTTAGGAGAGATAACAATAAAACAACATTTATGAAGAACTATAAGAGAAAAGAAATTGTGGGGAGCCATGATCTCCAACTTCCTGATGGGACACAACACATAGAAAAAGAATGTATATATTCATTTCAATATTTGTCGACTTTTCTTACTGAGACAATTTTATTAAATGCCAATTGCCTTATAAACCCAATTTTTTAAAATTTCTATTTTGTAATATTGTGACATTTTTACTTTGTAATCCAAAATTGTTTTAATATTATGTCACCTTTGATTAATAATCAAAATTCATTATGTTTCAATAATGTGACATCCAACATGCCATATTGACTCAATAAACCAAGCTTTGTAAATTTCATTACTATGACATTTCGTCTTAATAATTAAGTGTTATTTCAATACAGTGGCATTATTATTGCATCGTCTATTTTCAATAATTGTCAATATTAGGGAATTTTGGACGTATTAATCTGAGATATGTTCACTATTGTCACATATTTAGTTAATAATCTCTAAAATTGTGTACTGTTGTCATATTTGGGCCGGAGTAGCCCTGTCCTCACTTTCCAGCCCCCAACAGAGTTCAAAAGCATTCAAAAGAGTTTTTGTAGGTGACAAATTATTTTCCACCCGTCAAACCCTCTCTCACATTCTCTCTGTATTCCATTGGTGAGAAGTAAGTCTCATTCAAGCAGCTTCTTCCCATGAACCACTGTTCTGTGGAACCCACTCCCAAAAGGATGCTTCCACGATCACTACAATCTTAACCTGTTCAAGTCTAGGCTTAATAATTATCTTCCCCTCTTATCTGCATAAACTACCTCTTACTGTAATTCCCTACCTCGAGTGCCCCTCCCACGGGACTTATACAAGGTGAGCCCCACTATAAAAATATTTTTAAAAAGTCCAAGTTTAGTAAATTACAATTACTGTGGCATTTTAGTAAATTGCAATTATTTTGGCATTTTTAGTAAAGTACAATTATTGTAGCATTTTAGGTAAATATCCAAGATTATTTTCCATGTTGAGGAATTTTGGCATAAAAAAGCAAATTTATTAAATTTCAATCTTGTGGCATTTTCATTTCCTGGAATAATTTTTTAAAATTTTAATTAGTATCGAAATTTTAATAAATTTTAATATATTTAAATTTTGACTGGTTAATCGAAAGTTATTTCAGTAATATAATTTTGGTTTAGTGATCCAAGAGGAAGCACAATAATGGATAGCGGCTTGGATTGAGGAATCGGAGAGCCGAGTTTGAATTCCAGTTGAATCCATTACATTCACTTAATTGCTAATACCATTGGGAAAGTTATTAATCCTCTTCGTCTCCCACCAGCTACGGGTAAATAGCAGGACAGACCGGGTTCTATAGCATTGGATGGTATCTAGTCTACCGCAGAATGAAATGGTAACATACTGCGCGAAAAAATCTGCCTCGTCAGTCATGCATCGAAAGATACATGATCGCCTAAGCGTGTATCAGGCATAACTGACTGGTCCAAGTTTACTTAATTTCAATGTTTTTTTTTTGTTAACATACTAATATGAATGTAAATATGTGACATTTGATTTAACAATACAATTATTATATCTCTATATTTTTTAAGCTCTTGACATAATAATATTTCAGTTTTATATCATTGTGGCATATTTATTTAAATTCACTAAATATCAACAGGTTTCTCTTCAATATGAAGGCTTGTATTCTCTCTTGTTTCCGTGCCATTGATATATATATATATATATATATATATATATATATATATATATATATCAAAACCCCCATTCCCAATCTCTTTAAATAAACTTTGCGATTTTTTCTTGAAGCAATCAGCTCACAGTAATTGCCAAAGTGAAGATGTTTTTTTTTATGTCCTTTCAGATTTGAAAATTAATTACAACAGCTGGAATTTCGCCTGATTGATTGTTAATGTCGTATCGCTTTTTTTTTTCACTCTTTTACCAGTAAGCGATCTTGCATTCCCACTGAGTAAAACACTAAACTGAATTAAGCTAGCCTCATTATTCCCTGTGAAATATCTTATTCATTATTTTTGCCATTAATTATTCTTTAATGTTTCACTTATTTTTGAGAATTCTTTTTATGAAATCTCGTATATTTTCTTTTTTGTTTAATACGGGGTGCGGCAGAAATACCTCCTACATTTTAAAGGTTGACAAAAAGACACTGTAACAGCTATGAAAAAAATAATTTCAGTATTGTCTAAACAAAGGGCTATAGTTTTCAATAATTTTGTTTTCAAAATTACATCTTCTAAATGCTGGCCTCTATTCGCCTTATTCTGTTGTAGACATTTCCAAAATTTTCCATCACCCGCAAGTTCGAGTATTTCAAGGTCTTCCGAGTGGCGTTCTCTTAAGTGCTGCACTTGTGGCTCTGAAATTTTCAACCCGTCGTAGTATCGATTTTCTGTCCGGAGCATGAAATGAGAACGAAAAGCTCTGTATTGCAATTACAGATTCACCAGTCTTTAAATATCACTTCAATAACAAATGCACAGTGTATCGGTCAAAGTCATAATGGTAACTGGTGGAATCTGCAAAATATGGTAAGACATTAGCTAGATCAAGACACCATTACCACTTACCTAAGTTAACTAGCACCACGCAGGCGATAGTATAAAATGTGTACGGTATTTCTGCCGCACCCTGAATTTAAACTATAATTCCAGATTTTTTTAAATTTTATCTACAAGCAACAGCATTCTGAAACTTGATATTTTTTTACGAGGCACGAAGAAAACAAAAAACAAAATAACAAACAAATATTATCGCTAGAGATGTTTTTTTTTTTTATCTTTCCAAGGAATAGAAACAATGCAATGTGTCATATTACTTTGTCTTGCTGCGTTCAATGGCTAACGAGCATAGCGTATTGCTTAAAAGTTATTTCACTTGAATCGCCAAATTAAGAAATGAGAATTTCAGTCAATGTCAGATGTAAAACAGAAAAATCAGAATAATTAACACTCTTTCTGTGCAAAATATCAGAAGCAAATTAGTGCCTTACTCGGAAATATCCAGAAATGTTGCCTATTGTCTACTCTTTTCGAATACGCAAACATTTTTTAATAAGCAAGTATTTTATTAACAATTCTAGTTAAATTTGACTATAATGAGGTACTTCGAAACTGAGGATAACTATCTTAGCTATCTCCAGTTGCCCATCACAGGACATTCGTACATCTGGGAAATATTAACAGTTTAACACGATAGAATGAAGCAATAAAATAGCTGATAGAAATGAATGCTAAATTTACTAAGCGTAGTTTAGATGTGGCACATGGTCGGAAGTATGGGGCACCCAGTGAGGATCGTATTCACTATTCATTCGTAATTGATCTAGCGAGACAAGCTTTTTAACCATTACTCCACGCCGAATGAATACAAAATATGCATGGTGCTCAAAAAGATTTTATATCCAGACATATCACATAAGAAATTATATACAAATATGCCTGTCGCTATTTGATATCATGGAAAATACAGAAAACAGCATCAACATGCAACAATAATTCAAAAACTGTCAACTCAATCTGGAGGAGCTGTAATTAACTTCCGAGACCAACAGAATTTACTCAATAAAAGATCGGAACTCATCTCAAAATGCAAACATGAAAACAAATATTTACATTATTTACATTATTTGAACTGTTATACTCATCTTCATTGCCATATTCACAACGTTTCGGCTGTTGTACGCCATGGCCTTCTTCAGGCGACGGGAATTTCGAAGCGAAACCTTTATTTCGTCGAACAGAGTAGATTGTTCTAGTTCCACGTACCATGCCTCTTCTGGATGTTTCAGTTATTTCTCTTTAACTCCACACTAGCCGGGAATTAAACTCATAACTCTTTGGTATGAGACCCAAAGAGTTGTGAGTTGAATAACAGGCTACAGCAGTGGTGGAGCAAAAAAAAAAAAAAAAAATGGAGAGTGTGGCAATGAAGATAAGGATAAAAATCCGGAAAATGTAAATAATGTAAATAATCATAATACATCATCTCAGAGTTATAGACAGATATGAAAACAAATATTTGCAGCGTTACTTAAAAATCGAAAACTAAAATCGAACAAAAAAAAAATTAAAACAAAATGAAAATAAATAAGTAAAATAAACCAAAAGAATAAATAAATAAAGTAAATAATAAACAAATTAACAAAGAAAAAATAAGCAAAAATAAACGTAATAGTAAGAAAATAATCAATATTAAAGTTAACAAACAAGACAATAAAATAGCCACAAAACTGCATTCGGATTGATCATTAGTTGCTCTCTGTAGCTCCTATTTCAAACATAACCATTGCCACCCACACATTAACTATTACAATAATACAATAGAACTATCATATCATATATATTCGACTTTCTCGTCGTATTCGACGTATGAAAGGTCAAGCAGGTCAGTTCCTAGGTACCGACAGCCCGACACAAGCACATGAGATTTGATTATAGTGGTGAGGGTTTTGTGCAGAACCAACCACACTTTTTGAAGGGCCGAATACAGAGATCTGCTGCACTACGTGCCACAAGGACCCCAAACGAGCCTTTGAATTCAGAGTTGTTCTTCTCCTAGACCAGTTGCCACCCAAGGCTATAGAACCCAGTCTGTCCTGATATTTACCTATAGCTGAAGGGAGAAGAAGAGGATTCATACCTTTCCCAAGTATTAGCACGTACTTCAAGATGTTTTAATTAATTTTGATAAATATATTTGCTAAAATGAGATGTCAGTGTTATTTTAATTTTTTTTTTGCGTAATTTAAACGACAATTTATCCATCGCACACTGCATATATAATACGTCTATAAATGTATTTTATAAAATAATTTAACTAAGCATAACATGAATTTTATTACAATTACGTCTGAAACAATAAAAGACTTGATTAATACAAAAGAAAATAATATTTACCTAAAACTTGAAGGAAGAATGTACTATATCACCAGTAATAATTGCCACAAAGAATACATAGGAGAAACCTAAAGAAATTTAGATAAATATATGAACACAAAAGAGTTCTTTTATAAAACAACACGCTCAATTCATTACTTACACACCATAATGAATCAGGTTATATTGCCAATTTAATAATATGGCTTTAATTAAAAGAGAAACGTGAACATATACAGAAAGTGTTAGATCATCCACAATAAATTTCTATCCCGGTTCGTACAACTTTTCACCTTGGCAGATCTTCTTAGATTAATGTTTTTCACTGACATGCAGTGGAAAGATTATATTGAATCAATTGTTAAATCTGCTGCTAGGAATGTTAGTCCACTGTGTTGTTATAGAGAGCAGAATTTATTTATACATTTATAAGTCTACCATTCGTCAATGCATTCAATATTACTGCCACATCTGGTCTGTGGCTTCTGCTATGGATTCAGAGATTCTTGATAAAATTCCAAGAAGATGGTCCAATATTATTGTTCCTGACATAGCATCCTGGCTTCAACCACTTTCTCACTACTTTAATATAACTTCCCTGTGACTTTTCAATAAATATTTTCATGGTAATTGTTCTTATGGTACCTACAGTGATGTTCGATAAAAGTCACTCACCTTATCCTTTGAATTTAGCTCAACTTTCGTTTCATCGGAGAATATTCTTCCAGTCTTCTACGGTGAAATTTTTGTAATAGTGAGCCCATTCAAGTCTCTTGGTTTTGTTGGATTTGCTTATTAGCGGCTTAAATCTTCGTTTACAAGATTTGTAGCCTTGTTCTGACGGACAGTTGAAGAGGTAAGACTAACACCTTACTCTTCGCTTAGAATGGCTGCAATTTCTTGGCTAGTTATAGTCCTATTCTTCACAACTTCTCTCTTGATTAGCCAGTCAGTTCTATCATCAATCTTTTTCTTTCGTGACCTTGTTTCCTTCCTTGGAGCAGGAGTGGCATCATTATGTGCCCTAAGCACCTGAGAGACAGTTGATTGGGAGGTTATAGTAATTTCTGCAATTGTGTTTGCTTGGGTTTTATGGCATATCAACCACTGTGGGTTATTTAATGCCAAATCCAGTTTATATATATATATATATATATATATATATATATATATATATATATATATATATATATATATACCAAATATATGAATTTTAACAAAAGCGTATAGCTGGCAACATCATTGTTTCAAAAACATATAGCTGGCAACAATATTGTTTCAAAAACGTATAGATGGCAATATTTTGGTTTCAAAAACGTATAGCTGGCAACCTTATTGTTTCAAAAACGTATAGCTGGCAATTTTATTGTTTCAAAAACGCATAGCTGACAACATTATTGTTTCAAAAACGTATGACTGGCAACATTACTGTTTCAAAAAACGTACAGATGGCAACATTATGGTTTCAAAATCGTATAGCTGGCAACATTATGGTTTCAAAAACATATACCTGGCAACATTATTATTTACAAAAAACGTACAGCTGGCAACATTATTTTTTACAAAAAACGTATAGCTGGCAACATTATGTTTTCAAAAACGTATAGCTAGCAATATTATGGTTTCAAAAACGTATAGCTGGAAACATTATTGCTTCAAAAACGCATAACCGGCAACATTATTTTTAAAAAACGTATAGCTGGCAACATTATGGTTTCAAAAACGTATAGCTGGCCACATTATTCTTTTAAAAACGTATATCTGGCGACATTATTGTTTCAAAAACGTATAGCTGGCAACATTATGTTTTCAAAAACGTATAGCTGGGAACATTATTGTTTCAAAAACTTACACCTGGCAACATTATTGTTTCAAAAACGTACAGCTGACAATATTATTTCTTACAAAAAACGTACAGCTGGCAACATTATTTTTTACAAAACAACGTATAGCTGGCAACATTATTGTTTCAAAAACGTATAGCTATCAATATTATGGTTTCAAAAACGTATAGCTGGCAACATTATGGTTTCAAAAACTTATAGCAGGTAACATTATTGTTTCAAAAACGAATAGCTGGGAACATTATTGTTTCAAAAACTTATACCGGGCAACATTATTGTTTCAAAAACGTACAGCTGACAACATTATTTCTTACAAAAAAAACGTACAGCTGGCAACATTATTTTTTACAAAACAACGTATAGCTGGCAACATTATTGTTTCAAAAACGTATAGCTATCAATATTATGGTTTCAAAAACGTATAGCTGGCAACATTATGGTTTCAAAAACTTATAGCAGGTAACATTATTGTTTCAAAAACGAATAGCTGGGAACATTATTGTTTCAAAAACTTATACCGGGCAACATTATTGTTTCAAAAACGTACAGCTGACAACATTATTTTTTACAAAAAAACGTATAGCTGGCAACATTAAGTTTTCAAAAACGTACAGCTGACAACATTATGGTTTCAAAAACTTATAGCAGGCAACATCATTGTTTCAAAAACGTACAGCTGGCAACATTATTGTTTCAAAAACATATTGCTATCAATATTATGGTTTGAAAAACGTATAGCTGGCAACATTATGGTTTCAAAAACTTATAGCAGGTAACATTATTGTTTCAAAAACGAATAGCTGGCAACATTATTGTTTCAAAAACGGATAGCTGGCAACATTATTGTTGCAAAAACGTACAGCTGGCAACATTATTGTTTAAAAAACGTATAGCTGGCAACATTATTTTTTATAAAACCGTATAGCTGGCGACATTATTGTTTTCAAAAACCTATAGCGTGCAACAATATGGTTTCAAAAACGTATAGCTCGCAACATTATTGTTTCAAAAACGTATAGCTAAGAACGTTATTGTTTCAAAAACCTATTCTGGCAACATTATTGTTTCAAAAACGTACAGCTGACATTATTTTTTACAAAAAACGTACAGCTGGCAACATTATTTTATACAAAAAACGTATAGCTGGCAACATTATGTTTTCAAAAACGTATAGCTGGCAACATTATGGTCTCAAAAACCTATAGCAGGCAACAGTATTGTTTAAAAAACGTATAGCTGGCAACATTGTTGTTTCAAAAACGTACAGCTGGCAACATTATTGTTTCAAAAACGTATAGCTGGCAACATTATTGCTTCAAAAACGGATAGCTGGCAACATTATTGTTTCAAAAACGTACATCTGGCAACATTATTGTTTAAAAAACGTACATCTAGCTAAATTATTTTTTATAAAAACCGTATAGCTGGCAACATTATGGTTCCAAAAACGGATTGCTGGCAACATTATTGTTTCAAAAACGTATAGCTGGCAACATTATTTTTCCGAAAACATTATCTGAGGCCTTGCTGATGGACGTAGTTTATCGCCATTCTCAGGCCGCGGATGTAGTTTATCGCCATACCCAGGACGCGGATGTAGTTTATCGCCATACCCAGGACGCGGATGCAGTTTATTTTCATACCCCGGACGTGGGTAAGAGCTGTAAAAACTAGGAGTTCACTATTTTCCCATAGCTGGGACCCTAAAAGGTGCTACCACAGCGGGTAAAGGTGGACCTGGGAACACCAGCAATTAAGAGGTGGGTCCACGCTCCTCAAAACCTCCTGTTCAGAGGCCTTGCTGTTGGATGCCGTTTAACGTCATGCCCAGGACCCTCATATTTTGAATCGATTTAAATGTTGTTTGAATGCATTAATTTGGGAATAAAAGCTGATAATGGCTGTTAACATTTCAAAACTATTTGATCATCCCTAGAAAATTGGCAAGGAGAAGAACCTAATAAATGTGTTTCACATGAATTCAGTGTTCGTGGTTTTGAAGTGTTTTCATATGCAATCTGCGAAATTCAAATGGTCCATTTCTTGATCGAATAGTAACTTAGATGGAAACTCCCATCAATACAAGAAAGAGCAATAACAGCTAGTTGAGATGAGAATCTTAGTTTCCCGAGAAACTGTTTTCAGAGAAAGATATTACAAATTTCAACCAATAACTGTTCAGTCACTGAGGGCGAATGTTTCCTGTATGAATACGGTTAGTCTCACCGTCTATATATTAATACTCTTGTACCTTACTATGTATCGTATGTGCTACGCTAATCCTATTAAATCCAGACTTTGAGGGAAACAAAAAATAGAGGGACATAGTAAAACAGCTCGTTAACTTTAATACTGCAATATTGCAATTAACGAAATATAGCTTAGTAAGCAAAAATGTCAATACTAGAATTTACTTAAACATGGTTAAGTAACTTAATATGCCAGAAAAATGAATTCTACCGCATAATGATTAGTAAGGGAAATGAAGAAAATAGTTAAATTTACTACACTTCGCTGAAAGTACTAAAAATTAACAATTTTGATATGTAAACTGGGATATTATGACACTGACATTTAATAATCTTAGCTTAAAAAAACACAATGCTACAATATTGAAATTTAATTTATTTGACTCAAGGAGCTGAAATTCCACAATATTGAATTTGTTTTAGTCAAGGCCAAAATGCAAGAATATTGAAATTTACTGATGTTGGCTTTTTAAGCCCTATTTTAAAAAAATGTAATCTGATAGAACTGGCTTAATATGCCAACATATCATAGTATGTAAATTTAATATCAGTCAAGAAAAATTACACAATATTGAAATTTTCTAAGAATCAGTGAGTAAGCCAAAGTTTCATGATGCTGAAATTTAATAAATTATTTTTAGTAAAGTAAAATGAAGCAATAATCATATATTTTAAACGTGCCATAGCAAGCTAAAATTCCATACTATTGAAAATTATTATATGGTTTATTAAGACAATATGTTGAAACATTAAAACTTAATATATTTTATTGGTAAGGCATAGAATGTAAAGGTAAAGGGACGTTGTAAGGCCATAGTCGGGGCAGATACATTGAAATCAGGCATGGATGATCATGTATATAGAGAAAGGTTTAGTCATCAACACCTGTGGAATGAAATCAAAATAACAGAGAAAAGAAAACTGGTGTATAAAACAATTAGAAGAAACAGAGCAGATGTCAGGCTGTGATAACATACTCAGTAGGCCTAGCATAAAGATATATACTATCTGAAATGTAGGTGATCAAGGCTCTCTACAACTTCTTTTGTCGTGTGGCTCTTAGCAGTCTTTCCTTATTTATTAATGCCCCTGCCCTCCCCTGTTCAACTGTCCATTCACACAATCTCATTAGGTAAATTTCTCACTGCCTTCCCTATCTCCCTTGCCCTCAGTATGCTCCATGAAGATGAAGTTTTCTACGCCCTCTCTCTCCTTATTATGTGTCCAAGGAATTTCAGCTGTGTCTTTTCCTGATTCTTAGTATATATAGAACTATATTTCTACTAGTTTAAATTTAGAACTTTACTAAAGTTAAAACATTAAGCCACTTACTCTCCAAACCACTGATTGACGGCCACATTGATGAAAACATTGGTTAAAGCATGTCTAGCTTGCTGCTTTACGTTTTTTTGTGACGTACGGTGACCGTTAATAATTAAGCATAACTCAAGACTTCAATGTTAAAATAAAACAGTATTTAATTACAACCGCAAATAAATACTTAACAAGAACAAAGAAGTAAAAGTCAACCAAAGATAATGAAACCATTTCAGAGAATATCTTGTTAGTAGCACGGCTCGGCTTAACATCCAGTAAATCCTAAATCAAAATCAAAATCATCGACGCACAATGATTCACACTAATTCGACTGGATAGTTCCACTCAATAATCACTCAATGATCACTGCAGTCAGTAGCCTGACACAACAATTTATACACCTGGCGGAAAACACATATTCATAGTTCCAGCCTCGAACTTCGGTGTCGATAGTTACTCATTGTCTTCCAATATGATAAAGTTAATTATAGACCAAATAGTACATAAATATATACACTAGTTCAGTAGAAGAAACAGAGAATTAACATAAAGTCAGTATTAAAAATACAAGTTATTTTCTAATGATTGAAAGTGAAATGAGAACAATACCCCATGGATTGAATAAAAGTTTGTGTCCAAATTTCCAAAAAGTTGCTGAGTATAGCAAAAATTTCTAGAAGGCAAGAAAGTTCAATGGCTGAAACAATGTGACCATAGCTATTGAGATGTCAAAATGTAATAATGTAATAATGATAATTCATCATGTCAAAAACTCCAACGTAAACCTGATGTTGAAAGCTAAATGACAACATAATGAAATTTACTACATGTGTAAGTTAGAATATCACGTTATTGAAATTTACTAAACATGACTTAGTGAGCAAAATAGCATAATAGCGAAATTTCTGAACACGTTTTTTAAAAAAATAAACAGCTAACCACATTTGTCCTACTGAGACAAACACACACAAACACACTCCTACACACACACGCACATACACACACGCAACATATTCGGAATCATAGAGACATTGTAATTTAACGATCCTTTCATTAGCTGCATAGGATGTACTACATACGATTTTTGAAGTCAGAGTTGTCCTTCGCTGAAGAGCACAACCTGCCTTAATATTTACCCAAGTTTAGAGATTTTGAATTCAGAGCTGTTCTTCTCCCAGACTATAGAACCTTCTCCAAAATTATAGGATCCGGTCTATCCTTCTATGTACTCATAGCTGGGTATGGGAGAAGTGTTGGATTCATGCCTTCCCCGAAGGTATTTGAACGTTAAGTGAATCTATCTTTTTCGATATAAAATTCATTAAATTCTGTTAGTATGTCTGTCCGTTCGTCACACGCTCATATATTGACAGATTGAAACCAAATTTTAAGAAGTGCAAACAAGTAAGGGGCTTCATTTTTTGAGGGAAAAAAATTAAAGGTTATATTTAACATACAAAATACTGCAGCTATTAAAAAAACAGTTTAATGATTTAAATAGCAAATGTTTATTTAATAAAAATTTAATATATTTTTTTTTTTTTTTGCATATATTTTCTGTAATTTTTTATATACAAGAATCCAGTTCGATCCGCGTTTGCTAGAAATATAAACAAATCCCTAATTCAAATGCTTAAAAAAACTAGAATATTTAGGCAGGGCCAGTTGCATATGTTGCATGCTCAAGAGTAAGAAATCCTAAAAAATTATTAAAGGAAAAATAAATATTGTTTACCATGAAGTCCTATAAAATGGCATTAAAGAAATTATTAAATCGTGAGGTAGTGTTTTCGCAAAGTATTTTTCCAAAGAAATCAACTTATTCAAATTTCATCAAATGGTTTGAGAAATTGAACGATACGTAGAGTTTGTAAATCTTGATAAAAAATGTTAGCGATAATTTCAAAAACACTAAACACAGATGATTTCAACACGCGTCAAATTGTTAATAAAAAAATCGACTGGAAATCGATTTAACGATTCCTCAATCAGAGCCTCTATCTATTCTCAATCATTAATAGAAAAAAAATTATGCAATTTGATAATATTATATCTTCATAAACCTCGATGTCACAATATTGATATTTAATAAATTTGTTTTAGTAAGACGCGTTTTCATAATCTTATTTACTAAACATCGTTCTATAAGATCGAATAATAGCAGATTTTTCCCGTAGTATGTTGCCATTCCTTTCTGCGGTAGACTAGTTGCTATCTAAAGCTATAAAAACCGGTCTAGCCTGCTATTTACCCATAGCTGGGGGGAGAAGAATAGGATTCATACCTCTCCCAAGAGTATTAGCACGTAAGTGAATGTAATGGATTCGACTGGAATACGAACTCGGCTCACCAATCAAATGGATTCCCTTAAAATTTAGAATATACGTGACATCACCGATTTGAATGAAAAATGACCTTTGACACAAGTAGTGATTTCTTAAAAATTTTATATGATATATGAACACTTACATTCTGTATTGTAATGTATCTACTATAGACTGTTTCAAAAATAAAATAATTCAATACAGCGCAGTCGGGTTTTTTTTGCTTAGCTTATATGGCATTTTTACATCAAAATGACTACTATAACCAAATGGTACCAAGGTTTAAATATAAACGTTATCTTCCAAGTCAATGAACGTTGATTACTCACACACAATGACTGTCAAATGCAAGCTACAGAACGGACACGTCAAAATCAAACAGACATAGAAATTTAACAATCTCGATAGTCTAATAATAGACGACTGAATGCCATGGCACAGAAATCCGGAGGAAAAGCAAAAGATGCCTTCCAGAAACTAAGCTAAGTATTAAGACATAGAAAATGCCCTTAGAAAAAGGAAATGTGTGATAAACTGCTATGCAATATCACCTGATCTTTTATAAGACAGTTAACACATAAGTATTAACTGTTTTATAGACGATTAATCTCCTGAAGAAGAGACGTGAAGAAACGGAAATGTGTTTCCCTTGACGAATGCAGAGAATGCCTGTGGAGGAGCATCTGAGAAAGGAGGAACTTTTATGTGAGGAAGGAGAATAGGAACTATAAAGAAACGCTTATTAACAACCAGAAAGATCTGGAATTTTTGGGACATAATGAGGAGCTGCCCAGCCTCAACATTCGTGTCTTGATAAAGTTCAAAAGCGTCTCCGAGCCCTTGTTGGATATGAATTATTTTACATCCTCTCACACGCGGTATGTAGCTAGTCTCTCACTGTTTTGTCGCCCGGACGAATTGCATTGCTTGGTTGCTATGTCAAAAGGCAGAGTTACGTCTCGCGAATCAGCTAACCGACTGCGTTTTATACTGGGTCTACGGGGAAATACGGCCTTGTGTCACATCTGACCGCGTGGGGCGGTTGGTAGATATCCTGCAGTTGGAGATTCATTGTGGAATTCACTTAACGCACGTATCATTTATGTGTTTTTCTTGTCCTAAGTATTATCGTTTATTGCCAACCTTTGTGTGATTATTCTATTCAGTAACCTTCCCTAGGTTACAACAAAGATTAAATGTTATCATCCCCTCCTATCCGTATAAACTTCCCCTTCTTGTAAACTTCTACCTAGGCTTTGTAAAGTGTGAACCTTCTGGAAAAAAACAAGGAAACAAGACTTGATGTATTTAAAATTTCCTAAGTATATTGATGACACGAGGGATCATAGATGATAGGTTTGAGTGAATAGATGGTAACGCAAGGACTACAAAACAAAGAATGTAAAGAGTTAGAGCAACAAAAGAGAGGAAGTTGTGAAGAATCAAGGTTGTTCATCTCTTGAAAAGATATGGAAGATGAAGCAATATATTGATATGATCACTATCAATTTTATCATGTCTGTCTGATGCATAGAGATTTTTTTTAGCAAAAAACAAACTTTGCAAACCATTTTAGACATGTTTGAAAATTTACATAACCTCATCCATGAACAGCTTAAATTACGTTTTTGTTATTTTAGTAGATATTTTGTCAATGAAAAATCTTAATCCGGAACGTTTTACGGATATTTCTCTTTGTATGAAAGAATCAATGAAGAATAATAATGCTATACACAGATGTAATTAAGCTTATTATAACACTGGGTCCAATTAATGTGCTATTTAGTGAGAAACAAACTCACTTCACTATGATCTGCTATACGAATTTGCTAATTATTGCTCTATGATCAACGCCCGACTAAACATGAACCAAGCGGCTCATTATTTGTTGTGTACCACGTCTTCATCAGATGCCTGTTGATCGGGTTAACCTTCAGGAAATTTCGAACTGTATCCATTAATTAATATACGGGGTCTGATTTTTCTCGTACTGTTGTCTATATCTTGTTTTGTTCTTATTTAATATTGATCAGTTATTGCTTGTTCTGCTTCCGCTGAGTCTAAAGTTGATTGATTTGGTCATTCATTTTCTCTGACTTATCTACCATTTGCAGTAATTTAAAACCAGAAAATAATTTTCTTTAGAGTGTAAGAATTTCATATCAGATAATATTGATTTGGTGATAAAATTCTTACTGATTAACTCATAGAGATGGTTTCATAACTTCCAGATCTATTTAAGTTAAGCTACCTGGAATTGAAACTCGATTCTCCGATTAACAATTCTCAGCCATTACCCATTACACCACTCGTACATCCATTGGAATGTGATATAGCTGTATGTTTGAGTGTAAGGGATTGAACTCACAATTACTAGGGCACCAATTTCACGAACCATTGCTTGAACCCACTTATCTATTCTCCCATGGGACAATCTAATGTCTAGAACTTGGAGTCCTAAAACTTCTCTGGGGCTTCTTTCACTGCTGTCGCTGTTTGATCGCATTCATGAAAGCTTCATTCTTACAGCTGTTCCTGTTAAATCCTTGCTGTAATTAATCTTTTGTATTTTATTAATGGAGCCCGTATGATATCTATTTCTGTCCTAGACTGAGGAGGTCTTCATAGATTAGCACCATAGAAACTTACTAAGTTTAGTCGTATAAGAATAGAGATGTCCTTCCAACTCTTTACATAAAAAAGGACTGCCAGTCTAACTTGCTCTAGCATGTCTGCATGACGGCAGACATGCTAGAAATTTACATTAAAAAATAGCTTCGTCCAGTACACGGGCAATATAAACGGTTTGTTGTAAGGATCGCCCTTAATATGTCAATAACACTAAGCTATTAACTTAAGAGATATTGTTCTACAACATGTGTTCTTGAGAGATTTACTTTTGCTTTAGGCTTGTGGAAAGATTGGTAACGTTCGCCGTATTTTATTTTCTTGATCCGGAGTAAGGTGAAAGCTTTTGTCTCAGTTTGCGTATTCCTTCGGCTTTTGAAAAGACCGAAGAAATACCATCCAGAAAATATTTGCTAGTTTCTTTTCTGGAATACTGCGATTAAAAGTTTTTTGTATTCCATAAATTGGCCGAATTATTTCTCTGTTTGTTAGTATAAAGGCAATACATTCTCCGGCTTCACTTGTGTTTTCTAATGTATAAACATACATTAGAAAACACAAGTATAAAGCAGATCCTTTTTGTGTTTTATAAAGCATATTTTTCAATATTTTATAAAGCAACACTTTTCAGTGGTTTATAAAGCAGAAATTTTCCTTGAATTATAAAGCAAATTTTTTCGGTATTTTATAAAACATATCTTTTTGGTGTTTTATAAATCAAATATTTTCAGTTATTGTATAACGCAGGCCTGTACAGTGGTTTATAAAGATGATCTTTTCAGTGTTTTATAAAACATATCTTTTCGGCATTTTACAACGAAGATCATTTAAGTTTGTTTATAAAGCAGAACTTTTCTGTGGTTTATAAAACATCTTTCCGGTGTTTTACAGGGAAGATCTTTTTAGATTGTTCATAAAGAAGATCTTTTCAGTGTTTTATAAAGAAAAGCATTCACGTTTTGTGCTCACAGGCGTGTGAACTATCAGATAAAATTTATAAACTTTGAAACAATTTTCTAATTTATAAAATATAAAACATATTTTTATTATATATATATATATATATATATGAATAAATATTGGTTTAGAACAAAAGTTCATTGCGTTTTTTAATAGGTTATGTTTGAACACATGATCTCGGTTTATATGTGAACGAATCTTCTGAAATATTTTCCGATTTTGTCAGAGTCAGTAATGGCTTCCCTTGTTGTCAAGCGTTGGCAGCTTCTTATTTAAAACTTTGTTAATGTCTCCAGTGGCCTATAAAGATATTTCCATTGGGACATTTAATTTTAGAGGACTTGTTAAAATACGCAATTATTGACTTGGGACGTTGATCGTTATAACATTGATTTTCTCTGAAAAACCAAAATCAAAGAAAGACTTTGTATTAATGTCGGAGATTGACAGCACAAAATAATAGCTTTGGAAACAGTAAATATTATGGTACTGGTTCTGTCATCAATACCAAAGGAAAGAATAATATTTATAGATATTGGACGGATAACCATAGTATACACATTGAACACCGATATTAAATGAACTATCGATAACATGCCATAATTCATCGTAAAAAAAGTATTTGAAGATTTGACATTTGAAGCACTTTCGTGAGTTAGTAAAGGAAAGAGTGACTTGCAGATGATTGATAAGAGATATTTACAAAGTTGCTGAAGATGGAAAATCACGCTGATTTGCAGTGTGGCTTCAAGCCAAAACAATCATCATAATGATTTTCTGAAAACTGACATTTCAAACTATGCAGATTGTAATTTTTTTGTTGCCAAGGCAATTCAATCCAAGCAAGGCGGGAGTGCCACTAGTGCGCAATGGGTTACAGAGGATTGAGAACAAGAGTAAAGAGGCGTGTTTGGGGAAAGGATACAGAGAAGGACATAGAAAAAGCTCGGGGTGTCAGATGTCGATTGACATTACATTTGAATATATGAAGATTATAGTCATCGGGGAAGCAAGTAAGGGGAAGGGAGTTACACAGACGGGAAGTGCGGGAGAAAACGCTGTTTGAGTAGAAGAGACGGTTAGACTTAACCGTTTTGACAGTGAAAGGATGGGACTGAGATGGCAGCCTGGTAGCTCGCCTAAATTCATGTAATCCAAGAGCCAGCTCGTTGGAACAGTTGCCGTGAAAATACTTGTAGAAGAGACAGATGGAGGCCACGGTATGTCTGTGGGATAAGGATTGTAGACTAGATGCCAGATCAGGACCTATCATCTTGTATATTCGTCTCTGGATTTTGTCGATGACCTCGAGATGTACAGCGGGAGCACCAGACCATGTATGAGAACAATATTCCATGAAAGGACAGATGATTGATTTATAGATTTGAAGGATAGACTCAGATGAGAAAAAACTGGAATGACAGAGAGCCAACTTTCCTTGCAGTAGATGAAACTATCGATTCAATGTATTTATTCCACCTCATATCAGTGGACAGAGTGAGACCAAGCAGGTGTAACGAGGCGCTCTCAAGGAGTTAGGAATCAGCGAATGTTCACTGCAGTAGGTAAAGGAGAGCAGTTTCGTTTTGGAGGCATTAACGTTTACAAGCCATTTCCTATCCCAGTCAACTACAGATTGAGGGTCCTTTTCGAGATCAGCAGCCAAGTTAATTGTGTCAACGATACCAGATTTACTATTGAAACAGGAGTAAATAGTTTGTGTCGTCCGCGTAGATGCCTACTTGGGAACTGATGATATCGGGAAGGTCATTGACGAATATTGTGTAGGGCCCAAGATAGAACATTGGTTCGTGATAAAGGAATATTTTTTTTTGACGTTAACAGTGAAAATCCGCGAAATTTGAAGTGAAATAACACCATTTATTTATTTTTATTTTTATTTTCGGTAAACAAGAACCGGCTACAGAAACAGATTATTTTTAGTTTAGAGTTCTGAGATTATGACATATACTGGTCATTTTTTCCCCCTAATTTTATTGTTAGGAGCGCAATACTTTCTTCAGTAATACACCATAGAAGAAATTTCATTGCCCAATATTGATATTGAAAATAAGTCTGTCTTATGTATTCATTAAGTTTGTTCAGGTGTATGTTATCTATCGTTCAAAAATAAGTCTATGAGGCTATCGTCTAATGTGCCCTACAAGTTCTAAGGCTTGCACTTCGAGATGATGTTTTATTGCTAACGTTGGCTCCTTTCTAGCAGAACCCTGCGTCAGATTCATCTCGATTAAGAATCATTTTTTTTTAAATCACATCTGATAACTTAATTGGTAATTAAGTGATTTACTCCTAATCCATTTGTAAAAATATATGTAACTGTTACAAAATTGTTCACCAGCTTTGCACATGGAAGGTAATTTTTAAATGTGTTCTCTATCAATATTGCAGTATTTCGAAAATATATCAGGAATTATGATAATAACAATAATAATCCTATAAAGTATATTACATTACAAAAATAATGTGTGTCACGTCATTACTTAAGATCCAAATGTATTTTCCCATACGGACGTTTGTATGGAATTACATCACCAGCAAAAAAAAAAAAAAAAAAAAAAAAAGAAAGAAAGGAAAATCCGTTTATATAACATAACATAAGAATTTCACGGTCCAGTGATAAGAATCGAATTAAAATCTTTCGGGATTTACAAAATATTTCTGAATTCTGGTAAAAATGCATATGCATATGCATATATATATATATATATATATATATATATATATATATATATATATCAGGTCATTCTAAGAGTGCTACTGGCGAGGCCGATACACAGACACATAGCAGGATTAAAAACAAGACCTATGAAAGAGCGAAAGCACCATATTCTAGGCTCAAATGTCATCTAATACAATAGGTTATCCAAGGATCCATAGCTATGTATGTAGCCAGTGCGGTGATGACACAGAGGAGAACCTTCAAAATGAAAGCCAACGCCTAGGGTGGTGGTTTCCTTTGATTGAATCACCACCCATGTGTCCAAGGTGATCATTAAGTGGCAGGACATTGGCTGTAGCTTGACCTCAAGAGGGATGGGCTCTGTCAGGTCTACTTGTCGAAGACAAGCTTAGCATGAATTTCTACCCAGTTACGTGGAGATAATTGGTCAGATGCTCAGCTACACATTGTTCCTACGACTAACACCCAGTCATGTGACTGATAAGGATTTCTAGTTGTGAGGTTGATACAATGGTCAGATTCAGGTAAACAAAGAGAGTTAACTCTTGCATTCTTCTGACGCTATACGAGACATTATGTTTGCTCATAATTATGCAACCTATAGGTTACTTTAAAACTCGTGGTAATAGCTATGCTTCCACTACAAAATAGTGTGTGAAAATTGCTGAAGAAAATGGAATTAGTTGATTAGTCCTGCGATGGAGTTGAAACGCTTTAGTTATTAGGTTGGACGTAATAATGTCGTTTTTTGACGTATTTTTTAACGTCAAAAAACGACATTATTACGTCATTATTTTTGCACCAACCTAATAATATTTCTTTATCTCTCTTGTTGACCAGACATTATGTAATGCATAATCCGTTTTCAAAGCAACTCAAATGAAATGAAACTTTCAGATTCATTTAAATTTTAGGATCTTTTTTGAATGCAGTGAACAGTGGGGCTCTGAATAACAAATGCAAACGACTTCACGAGAAGAATTTTCCCAATTAAATCAGTTGACATTTTAACCTGAACTTGTGCATTGCATTAGAACTGTTGCTTACTATCCCTGTGATTGTTGAAAATGCTGAAAGAAGTTTCGTCAAATAATAAGGAAAAATATTAAATTATCGTCAAATAATAAGGAAAAATATTAAATTATCTACGGGCTACAATGAGAAATGACTGGTTACACAAATTAACAATTAATCTTGAAAATGAAAAGGCTCTATCCGTCGATTTTGACAAAATGGTGAATTCATTTGATTTTGATAAGCCTAAAAAAATTCATTTGTTTTTCAGCCATAAAATTAAACGTGTTAACAATCTGCAGATATAAAGAGATCCTGGGCCACAATTGATAAATTCAGCATTTATTTATGTTATCTTCTACACTTGTACTAATGTTTTCTTATGAAAGGCGTTAACGAATCCTGATATTGAAGATACCAATGGCTAGTCGTCATATAGGAATTACTTTGAAATTGAAAATAAAGTGAACAAAGGTATTAGAGTGACACCTTTAGTCACTGAAAAGCCAGGCCATGTTGATATTTCTGAGGAAAAACTGAGGAGCCGTTCCGTGCACTGAAAAACCACCTGAGAATACTCTTACCTAGAAGATACTGACCGACGGACGGCAAAGATATATGTGATTATTTTTTTAAGAAATAGGAAAGAATGCACTTTATTTGTATGGTGAAATTTAAAATTAGATATCTGAAATTTATTAAAAATTAAATTTAATTTTAATTTATTTAAAAATTATTTCCCCACGAGTATTTGCACATTAGTATATATAACGAACCTGACTGGAACTGGAACTCGGCTCTCCGACCTGTCGTCCATGAAATCAACTGCGCATCCGACATTAGAGCACCTGGTATTCCCAAACGGCTACCCATCTAGATTGCTTAACTACGGGCATCGTACGATAGCTGGTGTTTCAACGTGATATGGCTGTAAGTGGGGCTCTGAATAACAAATGCAAACGACTTCACGAGAAGAATTTTCCCAATTAAATGTAGGGAATTGCCTTAATTTAGATCAGCAACAGAGAGTGAGCTAACAAATGCTCATGATGATTAGATTACATTTTTCGGAATCAGTTGACATTTTAACCTGAGCTTGTGCATTGCATTAGAACATTCCATAGCTAGGTATGTAGCCAGTGCGGTGATGACACAGGGGAGAACCTTCAAGCTTACGGCTGTTGGGATTACAAAGCGGTCGCCCATCTAGATACTGACCAGACACAACGTAGTAATACTCGGTGATAGGTGATAATAATCGCTGATAGTACGAGAACCGATATTTCAAATATTAATTACTGAAAAATTTCTGGAATGTTCATTATCTCACAATTATCTGATTTTTAGGATTTTTTCTTGTCTCCAAGCTTATAATTTTATTGGTCAGTCAGGGTGGGATAGTCTAGAAGCTGAATGGGAGGGGGATATATTATTCGAATGTCTTATCAAACTCATTCAAAGTGTGTGTTTATATATGAGCACCTTTGCTTATGTTTACGTTAAACGGTACAAGCTTATTTAAGTCACTCACACACAACATAAACATACGTATATACATTTAGACAAGCGCATGCATGGTTACACGCATGCTGGACAGAGAATCAACGCTTCTTTTATAATATAGATTTTTCTGAATAAAATCGTCGAGCAATCTCCTTGGCCAGCTCAGTGGAATTTATGAATTCACTTCTGTTCTTCATAGTCAACATCATGCCCCAAAGTTGAAAAAATAGTGCATATAAAAAAAAAAGCGAACTCTTGAAGCCTTGAAATGTTAAAAAAAAAACAAAAGACCCGACCTTCAACAGGCCCACCCAGACAAATATTTGTCGTCAACGAAAAAAAAAATATCGCATTATTAGGACTCCTCTGTGCAGTCAAGGTTTTTATTTTTGAAAAACCGTCAAACAAACAATTGAAATGAACTACATTTTAGAAAAAAAAACGTTTTAAAAAAACACAGTAACATTATCTTGTATTTTTATTACATGAAGTATTGTCAACAATTATCAGCCTTTTTACTAGTATTTCTTTCTTCTAATGTTAGTTACATTTTTAACAGATCGCGACATTATTAGGGAGATGGGATTAAATATACTTTAATGTTTAAAAAATTATTCAGCATTATTACCGTTAAGGTAATAAGCATTATAACATAGCACAAATAGGTCTCTTGTGCAAGAAGGTATTTTCGACAATATACTTATTTTTTACGTATTTATGGTCATTTTTTAAAACTTTTATAAAAAACGACGTCCTTGAACATTTAGTTATGGATAATATTATGCATTAATTACTAATTTAATTAAATTAGTAATTAATGTATAATAACTAATTGTGATCAGTTGTTGACATTAATAGCTATCTGCTGATGTGTTAAAATTTAGGAATAATGCAATAATAAAAATTTAAATTTCATCTCTCTGGTAGATGTTGCGATGTGTAAAGAAACTACTCAGACCATCATACCATTCTATGACCATTAATCAAGAACTAGAAATAACAGTGAAAATTGCAGGATTTTCCTATTTTATTTTTCTGATGAATTTAAATTCTGAACTAATTTAATGGTTGGATAAGCTCATCCGACAGTAGTATATCCGTAGAAATTCCCCCTCTTTAAATATTTGAGCTTAAAACTTGAAAAATATATATTACTCTAACAATCACAAATAATTGGGTAAATATGAAAAGATTTCAAATTGGCAACTATTTCCATTTCATTGTAACAAACGTTAAACACATGAGATTGTTATCATTTACTCTATCTTCTCTTTCTCCCTTTTTTCATATATTTTCTCATTGAAACCAAGAAGTGTCTCTGATATTCTTCCCCGTCTTTCCACATGACCAGAACAGATTGTTCCATTATTTATGAAGTATGGCTGGTGACTTTTTTCAACCCTTCTTTTTTTTTCTTTCTTTTTCTCAGTGAAACTAAGTAGCTGTGTATTTTCCGTTTATTCACGTGACCAAAACGGAATAGTCCATTATTTATAAGGTTCTGACAGGACTTAACGAGCATACTAACTAACGAAGGGAACGACAAGCACAGTTATTATATGATAATAATACACCTATTCAAATAATCAAAAAATACTAGTAATTCTGCTGTCCTAAAACTTCTGCCCCAATAAATGAAGTTACACTATTCAATAAATCGTGCGTGCTAAGAGAAATGTAAGTAGAATTATAATATGATGCGAATCAGGAAAAAAAATAACCGTAGACTGACGGTCGAAGTAGTCGCGAAATGAAAAAAATAAAGACGTGGGTCACCATGGCTCTCCATGTTTTTATTAGTTGTACCACAAACAATGCGTGCCCGCAAATTATATCTGGATCCATCTACACAATCCCTTTTGGTTGGTTACTCACTTTTTCCCTCTTCACCTCTTGATTTTAGTATGTCCTGTGTGTATCAATTTTTCCGAACCTTCTATCCTCATTAAGTATCAGAAATATTTCAATTGAGATTTTCTGATTCTCAATATGAGTGTCTTTTTGTTTCCCCTCTCTTTTAAAATTTCCTGATTGCTCACATGTTCCATGCATGGTATTTCAGCATCTCCCTGTATGGCCACATCACTGAAGTTAAGCAACGTCGAGGTTGGTCAGTACCTAGATGGATGGCCGCTTGGGAATATTAGGTGATGTAAGTTTGGATATGCAGATGGTCCAATGGATAATATTTGGTGATTGTTAATCAGAGAGTCGAGTTCAATTCCCATCGGTTTCGTTATATTAAATTGCACACAAATAACTTTGGGAAATGTATGAAGCTCCTCCCAGCTAATTAGTAAGACTTGTATCACTAAACGATTATTATCTCCCACCAAAAATTTTTACATTCTAAAATTATATCCTGACTATAAATAACTTCAAATAACTTGATAAACCGTAGAAAACGAATCAATCAGTTGCCTCAAATCTCTCATTTATGTGAGGAAATTGCCATAGAGGAAGATCAATACTACATAGGATTTTACTACTCTTTTCTTTGCTTCTCACGACATTTTCTTGTTTCTTAATACTATGCTTAGTTTTGGAAGGCACCTTTCGCTATCACAAATGCGCTATCGTTTTTCACTTTCTCACGGACGAGACGTCGCAATCTTGTGTCAGCTCTATCGCTAATTCCATGGAGAATGTCCAGAGTAATCACACTCCTTAATTTCACTAGACCTAACCTTCACGGTTGAAACCCACCATGATACTCACATTGTAGTGAACCACAATCATTTCACTCGTATCCCGCTGATGAGATGTAAGTTCCATTCAAACATCTTTTTCCCACGAACCACTGCCTTATGGAACCGACTCCCGAGATTTTACTTTCCAGATCACTGCAATCTTAACATGTTCAAGTTTGGAGCTAACCGTTATCTTCGCCACATATACGTATGAGCTGTGCTTCTTACTCTGTAACCCTCTAGTTTGAGTGGACCTCGGGCCTTGTACAGGGCGAACACCACTGTAAAAAAATACTTTTTCCGTCACCCGTTAAAATATTTAACAGACAGTTATATTTCTGAAGTGATATGATTTTGATGTTTTCAAGTGGTACTTTGGACTCTTGCTAAAGACTATACATTCTGTTTTCTTACAATGAACAGATAGTTTTTTCTTCCCGTCTTCCTTATCTAGATTCTTCATACGAATGTTCGCCCAATACAAGACCCAAGTTAGAGAGTTGTTGTCTGATGTTAAAGGTTAACCGTAGAGTTGACGAGGTCAAGATTGTAGTAATAGGAGAAAAAAAAAACATCCTGCTGAATGTCTGTTCCACAAAGTAGTAGTTCTTTGGAAGAAGATGTTCTTACTAATGGAATACGAAAGGAATGAAGATGATTCAGTCTTGTTTACGTGTCATGGCTGGTCCATGCTCCAAAGTTTGTAGTTAGTGCGACCAGGGAATGTAGCCCGTCAGAACCCGTTTCATGGAAATACTGAAAAAGTAACAAGAGGCCTGCAGCGTTAGAAAATATTTAAAGTCCCACAAAGCCACGTAGAGGTTTTTGAACGCTATCAAGACAGGCAAATGGGAACTGGGCAGCTGCTTGCCAGATATGACAGCCCTACTCCATGCCATTGTACTTAACAGAGTAATAAAATTCAGTATGATTTTATACAATAAATTATTTAAAATCAAATTAAGCGAATAAATGCATGTCAAGCTACGGGTTATTTGATACACTCTCGTATCTAATTGACCGAGAAATTAAGTAGATAATGAATCTCAATATGTAAACAATATATAAAGCAAGAAGGGTGAACAATTAAAAAGTAATGAAAGGGAATATAAAGAAAAACAGTTATGGGTATGTAGAGGTGACATCAATGTCGGATTATCATTGAATTAATGTTGCAATTAATTGCAGGCAGTTTAAAACTTCGGTTACATGTCGGAAACGGCAAATCTTCTTGTCATTACTACAATGCTCTTTATCGTTTTCTAGGCACCATTTTGAAAACAAGTTGTTTAAAGTGTGAGATTCTGCATGAAGCGAATTTTGAGTGTGGTAATTTTTTTAACTTTATAATATATTTATTTAAATATTCGTATGAATTAGTTGGCCGACTATGATTTAATCTAAATCTTAAGAACTTATCTGGATGCGGCAATATATCCCAATTTATTCTCCTGATCGTCGTAATGAAGAATAATTTATATTGTAATTTACGAATTTAGTTTTCACAAGATCACAACTAGAGGTTTACAAGAGCCACTCGAGAAACATACTTACTGTTTGGTGTTCTAAGAGTGTCAGGCAATGCAAGAAGTGAAGTTCATGAGGAACGATAATGATTAACTCAAGACTAAAAGAGATTAAGATTGTAGTGATCAAGAAAACATCCTGCCAAGAGCCTGTTCCACAAAGCTGCAGTTTTGGAGAGGAAGCTGTGCGAGTGTAACTTCTTCCTTATTGATGGAATACGAAGCAAATGAGAATGACTCTTTTGTATGTGGCATGGCAGATCTCAGATACAAAGGTCAAGGCTGGTGGGATCAAGGAATGTAGCAGATCAGAATATACAGTGTATCACAAAAGTGAGTACACCCCTCACATTTCTTCAAATATTTAAGTATATCTCTTCATGGGACAGAACTGAAAAAATGACCTTTTGACACAATGAAAAGTAGTCTGTCTGCAGCATATATAACAGAGTTAATTTCTTTTCCCCTCAAAATAACTCAAAATATAGCCATTAAAAGCTAAATCTCTGGCAACAAAAGTGAGTACACCCCTTAAGAAAAGTTGTCAATATTAACATACAACATGTCAACTGTCAATATTTTGTGTGGCCACCATCATTATCCAAAACTGCCTTTACTCTCCTGGGCATGGACTTTACCAGAGCTTCACAGGTAGTCACTGGAATGCTCTTCCACTTCTCAATGACGATGTCGCGGAGCTGGCGGATATTTGAGACTCTTCGCATCTCCACCTTCTGCTTGAGGATTCCCCAAAGATGCTCTATTGGGTTCAAGTCTGGAGACATGCTTGGCCAGTCCATCACCTCTACCCTCAGCCACTGCCTTAACCGGATATTAAATGCCCCCTCTTTTTGGTCCTGTCACTTTACTTTCAGAGGGAAATTAACAGGAGATAACCATCAAACATGGCACGTGGAACTAGAACAGTCTACTCCAGTGAGCGAAATAAAGGGTTCAGTTCGACATTCCAACCACCTGAAGAAGGCCAGAAACGTTGTGATAAATATGGCGACAAAGATGAGAACAATAGTCCGAATAATGTGAATAATGTACATAGTACCTCACCTCATCTCATATATATATATATATATATATATATATATATATATATATATATATATATATATATATATATATATATATATATATATATATAACGTCATCCACAGACAGACTGTTTCGCTGTTTCACAGCTCCAGTGTGACTAGCTCGGATCGAAACCCGACTGAATTGGTATCAGCCGGAGATTCTATCACTAAGCCGTCGGCGCACGGCAGGGAAGCAGGTGGATTTTTAGCGTATTTATTTTTAGAAACACGCCCAGTGACTGACAGTGACTCGATTCGCTATGCGAAGAGTCTTGCTATATATAAGCTATAATAGTCACTGTTTACATACCCAAACCTACTCCCTAGAGAGCTCAACTGAAATTAATATTTATTTCAGGAGCCAATATAACCAAATATAAGCCAATATATAAGTCAATATATATATATATATATATATATATATATAGAGAGAGAGAGAGAGAGAGAGAGAGAGAGTTGATAACATTTTGCACAATGAACTTGGCATGACTAAGATTTCTGCTCGGTGGATTTCATATCTTCTGACACCTGATCAAAAGCACATCAGGCTGATCACATCATGGGTAAATCTGATATTGTTCGAGGCAGATCCTCTTGATTTCCTAGAACTTTACCTAAAACAGAATGAGTGCTGGGTTTATCACTTTGAGCCAGAGACAAAGTGACAATCAATGCTGTTGAAACACCTCTCTTGACCTGCTCCAACGAAGGACAAGGTATTTTCATCTGCAGTTTCTTTCAAGGTAACCTGATATTTAACTGTTCAAAGAAAACTTCTAATGTAATTAGTAGTGACTTCTCATGAAAATAGACAAAACTTGGCATTGTGGTGTCAACAAGTACCTGCAGAAAAGGGGTTTTGCCCCCAAGGACATTCATGCTGACATCGTCGCTTCATTAGGTAATGACGCTCCAGATTAATCAACAGTGCAAAAATGGCCAGCTGAATTTAAGCGGAGAAGGGAGAATCTTGAGGATGGTCGGCTGTCTGGACGTCCGCAACTAACCCCGGCGAGAAAAATATTAACGAAATCAAATCCTCCTTGTACACATTCAACGCATTTCTTCTGAGGATACTTTTGTTGCTAATTATGTGAAAGACACTGTGTTGATAGCAGAAAGAAAAAAACAAATTCCAGAACCCGAAGAAATGTTAGTAAAGCAGGAAGAAAATGGTCACACCATCAATTGAAAGAAGACGTGCTGTATGGGAAGAAGAACAACCCAACAAGGGAGCTACAATTTGGAGATGGTAAACTTTCGGAAGAGTTTAAACAAGCGATGGAATATACAGCACAATCTTTACGTAAAAAAAAGATACGCAGATGACCCGGTGTTGAAGGGAGAGATTGAAAATCTGAAGGAAGACCAAGACAAGGTTGCAGAGGAAAACTGGAAAACAGAACTGTGACGGTGTGGTAGTTAAAGTAGGCTACACCATGTTACATACATTAGTAGTTGATAGAGGATTCCTACAGTATTTACATTATGCGGACTATTGTCCTCATCTTTGTCACCATATTTATCATAACGTTTCGGCCGTTGTACGCTCCGGCCTTCTTCAGGTGGTTGGAATTTCGAACTGAACCCTTTATTTCGCTCACTGGGGTAAACTGTTCTAGTTCCACGTGCCATGTTTGATGGATGTCAGTTATCAGTTATCTCCTGCTAATTTTCCCTCTGAAAGTTCTCCACTGCCTAAACCGGGTATTGAACTCACACTCTTTGGGTCTGTCACTGGATCTAACCAACGCTTTTATCCACTGTGCCATGTGTCCTTGAGGACACATGGCAGAGAGGGAAAATTAGCAGGAGATAACTGATAACTGGCATCCATCAAACATGGCACGTGGAACTAGAACAGTCTACCCCAGTGAGCGAAATAAAGGGTTCAGTTCGAAATTCCAACCACCTGAAGAAGGCCGGAGCGTACAACGGCCGAAACGTTGTGATAAATATGGCGACAAAGATGAGGACAATAGCCCGCATAATGTAAATACTGTACATAACACCTCATCTCAGAAATACAGACAGACTCTAGAGGATTTTCCTTTTCTTTTTTTTTCACTGAAAATGAAATGGATAAAACGAACAAAAATAACAAACAACAATGTTTATAATTGTTCTGAGAATTTCATGATTATGGGAAGCTTTTGAAACCGTCAGCTGTGAATTTTCACGGAGCGAAGAAGATACGTCTTGTCTGTGTTCTTTTTACTACTGCTACCCTTATTTGTAGGAGAAAGATTGTTTTTGAAATGATGAAATCTCAGATCCTTAAGAAACAGAAAAATGTCGTTAGAAACAACGAAAAGTTGCATTGGAAAAGCGGAAGGTGACTACCAAAAGCTAAGAAAAATAATAAGAAACAGAAAAATGTCGTTAGAAACAACGAAAAGTTGCATTGGAAAAGCGGAAGATGACTTCCAAAAGCTAAGCAAAATAATAATAAACAGAAAAATTTCGTTAGAAACAACGAAAAGTTGCATTGGAAAAGCGGAAGATGACTTCCAAAAGTTAAATAAAATATTAAAAGAAAAAAAATTCGTTAGAAACAACGAAAAGAGTGCTGAAGTGATATGCATTGTCCACCTTCCTCTATGGCAGTAAATGCTCGATAATTTCTTTACAGGAACACGAGACTTTCGACAAATGAGATATGCTTCTACAGAGGATTGCTGAGAATACCTTGACGCTACGTGTGAACATTGAGAGCAGTTTTTATACAAATACAATACTTGATAAATAAAGTCTCAGTTGAAATATGGTGGGGTACATAATGAGAGCTTGGATAACTTTTACCCACATTATATTATGAAGGCAGAAGATAACTGTCACTAAATTATCTAATAGGCATAAAGGGAGACTAAATCAAAGAATGAGAAGGAGAGTTAAAAAAAAACACAAAAAAAAACAAAACAAAAAAAAACAAAACAAAACAAAAAAAAACAAAACATAATGACCCCAAAAAACAAATGTTCCGAAGAGCTACAGGCGATAGGAAATTGTAGAGGACCATCATCGTCTACGTCGTAAACTCATTCGTAAACAGACCTAAGGTAACACTTCGATCAATATAGTGAGTAGCAGTCTACTACAATTATTCAACTTTCTCCTGGATTTCTAGACTTCGGAGATCAAAGCCTATACTACTGAATTGGAATCTGATGTTTTAAAGTCCGCCACATAGGCGCCATTGCTACACTATTGCGCCCGTATCTTTGATGGAGGTGTCCAATCCTCTGTTTCCAAATCGGCCTTGTGAGGGGCGACATTTTCTATTCTACAGCCTTATTCTCCACAGACACAATACCGCTAGTCTAATTTATTGCTTCTTTTATGCCAAATGTTAATAGGAGTTTCAGTTTTTAGTGCCGCCAACTCAGGCCTTTACAACAAGGACCCTGCTTGCTATGTGCACAGGGCTTAGCCACACGCATTCTTTACATATTGCTTTGGAGAAAAAAACTTGTGCTTCAATCAAAGAATTATTCCCAAGAACCGTTATTTTCTCAAACACATTCCCGCGTAGATGCTTTCCCGAACACTGCAATTTTAACTTATTCAAGACGGATCAACTGTTATCAACACACCATATCCTCGTTATCTTCACTTACATTTATATCATACACATCATACAGTAACCCATTCCATTGAGTGGCTTTGGCTCTTGTATTTCGTGAACGATAGTAAAAAAAAGAGATATAAAGAAAGAGGCACACTTTGATGGTTCTGACAATTGTCGAAGGAATCAGGCAAAATTTTGGTTGTTCCAGATGTTCTCTTGAGTCGTGTGTTGGGTACTCGACACTAAGAAAAAAAGATTGTGTTACATTCGTACTCATACGGTAAGAAAGATATAATGCTAACACGCAGTGCTGAAGTCAGCGAAGTTTGTTTTTTTCCAAGGAACAGACTATGTAAATACTGTTAACAATATATGAAGACGTCGGGTTTCATTTTCTACAATTTTAAGGGAATTACAAAACTATCCCATAAAAGAATTAGGTTATTCAAAAAAGATCAGTTTTATTTTTTTCAATTTTTTAAGTTTTTTTTTAATATCTTCAGAGTGCATGGGTTTGGTTTAGTTTTAACTCATAAAGATCATTTTTTTTAACAGCTGTCTTATAATTTCATTAAATTATTAACTTGAATTATTTAATTAAATTATCGAATTATTGAATTTTTTTGTTTATTCACTCAGACACTGAAGAAGAAAATAAGAGATGTTTTTCAGCATATTGTGCATTCTTGAGGGAAAAAGGGAGCGATTCAAACGCCAAGAAACGAGTGCAGTTCATTGCGAAGATAAAGTGAATGTTTAGCCGTGTCAAAAGTAGTTTGTGAAATTTCATGCTGGCCATTTTTTTCACTGATCAATACTTCTCGTCTGATTATATTACTCTAATGTTAATCGGCGGGTTTAACGATATATCAACCATACTGAGTTATTTTATATCGTCGTCTCCTTTTTATTATTATACTTTCCTCCGTATGTAAATATTCGTTTTGCTAATACTTGAGTCTATAGGTAAACATTGGTGGTGTTAACTCTTGAGGCTATATGTAAACATCAATCGCAATACTACTGATACGTATAGGGGTATGCAAATTTAGATATATAATAACAAAACATGCGCACGAAACGTGTATTGATGATATATCAATAATAATAATAATAATAATAATAATAACACCTAATTTGCAGTCCTTGTATTGGTAAAAATTTGCTGTGTTCATACTAATGTACTAATGCTTGAAACCATGTCAGAATTGGTTAGGTTTATACTTAAAATTATAGTTAAAAGTTGATCGCGTTTATACTTGAACCTATAGCTAAAGGTAGACCGCGTTTATAATTAAGCCTACGAGAAAAAGTAGGCCGTGTTTATACTTGAGCATATAGGAAATCGGTCGTGTTTATACTTGAGTCTATAGTAAAACATTGGTCGTGTTTATACTTGAACATATAGGAAAAAGTCGGGCGTGTTTATACTTGAGTCTATAGTAAAACATCGGTCGTGTTTATACTTGAACATATAGGAAAAAGTCGGGCGTGTTTATACTTGAGTCTATAGTAAAACATCGGTCGTGTTTATACTTGAACATATAGGAAAAAGTCGGGCGTGTTTATACTTGAGTCTATAGTAAAACATCGGTCGTGTTTATACTTGAACATATAGGAAAAAGTCGGGCGTGTTTATACTTGAGTCTATAGTAAAACATCGGTCGTGTTTATACTTGAACATATAGGAAAAAGTCGGCCGTGTTTATACTTGAGTCTATAGTAAAACATCGGTCGTGTTTATACTTGAACATATAGGAAAAAGTCGGTCGTGTTTATACTTGAGTCTATAGTAAAACATCGGTCGTGTTTATACTTGAACATATAGGAAAAAGTCGGGCGTGTTTATACTTGAGTCTATAGTAAAACATCGGTCGTGTTTATACTTGAACATATAGGAAAAAGTCGGTCGTGTTTATACTTGAGCCAACAGGTAAAATCGGCCGTGTTTATACTTGAGTCTATAGGAAAAAGTTGGTAGTGTTTATAGTTGAACCTATAGGTAAAAGTAGACCGCGTTTTTAATTAAACCTATGGAAAAAGTAGGCCGTATTTATATTTGAGTCTCTAGGAAAACGTCGGTCGTGTTTATACTAGAGTCGTTAGGAAAAAGTCGGCCGTGTTTATAGTCGAGCCTATAGGAAATTTGTCGGTCGTGTTTATACTTGAGTCTATGAAAAAAAGTTGGTCGTGTTTATACTTGAGCCTGTAGGAAAAAGTCAGTCGGGTTTATACTTGAGTTTATAGGGAAAAGTCAGTTGTGCTCATAATTGAACCTATAGGTTAAAGTAGAATGTGTTTATACTTGAGCCTCTAGGTAAAAATCGATTTTCAGCCTACAGTTAAACATTGGTAGTTATATATCTGACATTATAGGTAAATATATATTTTATTGGTACGCATTTGTGGAGTTTATACGTGTCAATAGGTAGAAGTCAGTTATGTTTATACGTCACTTTCATGCGGGCGATTTCAGGAATCAATATGGACATCAAAATCTACAGTAACGCAAGTTCCGTATATAAAATGGCAGAGTATTTGCAAGAAATTGCCCATCTGTCCGTTTATTTTCACTCATTTCTAGATTTCTTTTAGCACTTGATGTCATTTTAAACTCTCTCTATATAGTTGTCATACTGTAGGCATGAAAAAAGATTAATGTGTAAAATCATTACAAGAGAGAAAAATGCACCAAACGTGTTTAAAAGTTAATTTTATCGTTATATCTTTGTGCTATTCATAAGAAAATTTGGATAAAGTTCTGCTATAAATTTATTTGCGTAAATTCTATACTGTTACGACCACAATTATTCAGTTATGTGCCATACGTAAATACACGTTTGGGCGAACATGTATCTTTCGATACATGACTGCCGAGGCAGATTTTTTTCCCGCAGTAGGTTGCCATTTCTTTCTGCGCTAGACCAGTTGCCATCTAAGAATATAGAACCCGGTTTGTCCTACTATTTACCCAGAGCAGTGTGGAAAAGAGGATACATACTTTTCCCAAGGGTCAGTCAGTTATGGGCCATACGTGATACACGCTTAGGCGATCATGTATCTTTCGATACATGCCTAACGAGGCAGATTTTTTTCCCGCAGTAGGTTGCCATTTCTTTCTGTGCTAGACCAGTTGCCATCCAAGGCTATAGAACCCGGTCTATCCTACTATTTACCCATAGCTGGTGGGTTGGAGGAAGAAGAGGATTCACACCTTTCTCAAGGGTACTAGCACGTAAGTGAATGTAATGGAATTCGACTACTGCTAATACTACAAATAATAAATCGAGCTTGCTTATGTACTTATGGAAAATTTTGGTCAGCTTCTACTGTATTTGTCATTAGCTGGTTGTCACAGCAGCACATCATCTACAAGTCTACTTTTATATTACCATATCTTAATGGTTTCAGAGATGCAAAAGATTTTTCCGCCGAGCTCTTTCTTTGTTGTTGACCCCTCGAGATGTTAAGGGCGGAGCGATGCTTTCTAGTGATTTCTTCATTTTTATAGAAACAGAAACATTTCTGAAAAGTGAAAGTGTGAAAAATTGCTTACCTTTAAATCAGTGATATAATTTGCATTGGAAATGTTTAGGCGAAAAAAAGATTTCAATTTTATAAACTCACCAAAATTAATAAATTAATTTATGAATTCTAATAAAATTTTTTGCTAATCATATAATAAAGGAAAGTGATTTTCAACATTCAAATATGTTTTATTAGGTTGGTGCAAAAATAATGACGTAATAATGTCGTTCTTTGACGTATTTTTTAACGTCAAAAAACGACATTATTACGTCATTATTTTTGCACCAATCTAATATATCTCCTGCCCCATGTGAATGTCTTGATATGATTTATATTTACCCTATGTTGTCTAAATGTTCGAGAAGTACTGTTCAGTGAAAAAAATGGCCAGCATGCAATTTCACAAACTACTTTTGACAAGGCAGAAACATTCACTTTATCTTCGCAATGAACTGCAAAGATTAAAAAGTATTTTCCAATGTAAATTTCGGAGAATAAAAGACACTAAGTAATACAACATAAGAAACTAATGAACAACTCCCAATGAGACAAAGTAAACATATTACAGATAAAGTTGGTGGTACAAGTGTGTCTAATCACCAGTCATGTGTATTCACCGGAGAATCTGTCTTGGGAAAATTAAAAGTTTACATTTTAGAATTTTTCTGGGTGTTTGATTTTTTAATATATGTGATCTGCAATTGATTGGATCCGAAAATGGGAAACCCGCCGAGGCAAAAACCGAAGGGCCCCTCAAGGTAGAAGGTTACAGAGTGAACGTTGATACAGTAAAGAATTCAAACTCGGCTCTCCGATTAATAATTCCAAGCTATTATCCATTACACTACTTGCACATTCACACTTACAGCACCTGGTATTCCTAAACGGTCACCCATCTAGGTGCTGTCTAGGCTCGATGTTGCTTAATTGCGTTGAACGTACAGGAACCGGTGTTTCAACGTGATATAGCCCTAAGCCACGGTGTAAATGTATTCATACCTTTCCCAAGAAAATTTGCGAATAAGTAAATATAACGAAACCGATTGGAATTCGAACTGGGCTCTGATTTTTAATCCCGATCCATTAACTGCAGCCGCATATCCATGTTAGTCATGAAAACTAAAGTGTTAATCAGTGTTTTTTTTTTTTAATTTAAATCTGATTTTTCTTGACGGAAAGGCGCTAAAAAAGAGATTTCACCAACTCGATTTGTCATTTGAGAAATGTTACTCCTAAACTCTAGAATTACAACCGCAACTGTTTTTGTGTCTCCATGACTGTTCCAAGGAGATAAAAACATATCATTTGTTTTTGTATTATATCTTGATGTTATCTTCTTTTCAGCTGTTCTTGATATAAATTGTTCATTGTTTTTTTCCTTCTATTATTGATGATAATTTGAAACAAAACAGTTTATATGACGTCTTGTAATGTAGGGAAGAAATATTGCACAGCATTCTTTTTCACCCTCTCTTCGTATTGAAAGAGGAGACATTTCACGTGAACATCACTTGAGAGTTGTCATCTGAGTAATCTTGATTCAACAAAGAAAGTTTTGACAATTTCTGGAAGTTTACAGGCGAGCGGCCGGCTGAACAATAACCTTAGATGCACACGTGTTTTTTTTCTCTATGATACTACATCTTGCCCGTATTGAAGCTTGCTTTCTTTCAAAGTAAACAATAATGTTCGGCTTCGTTATCTAAAGGAAAAAAGGACCCCACTGAAGAAATAAACTGTTAAACAAGAGGTTGATTATTGTCCTTGACTTTTTCTTTTTGGATATCTGATCTATTTTTTTTTTTTTATACGTGGTCCATTTTACGACATTTCAAATTTTCTTGGCTTATCTAATGTCGAATTTATTATAGAGTACTAAGTGAACATTAAACTAACTATTAGGTTGGTGTAAAAATAATGACGTAATAATGTCGTTTTTTGGCGTATTTGTTAACGTCAAAAACGACATCATTACATCATTATTTTTGCACCAACCTAATACTTAATAGCCATGGTCAACCAGACTATCTTAACTAACAATGAGCATGCAGCAAACGTTCTTTGCGTCTGCTTCACACTTCTCACCGCTCATTTGAGCAAGAGTAGAGATCTATCTGTGATTTCCAGTTCCTTTTAAATTATTTTCATTCACTTTCACTCTCCATATCCCCTTACGTATTAGTGGCATTATCGCCTTGCTTGGGGTAAATTAAAAAAGAAGATTGTTTGGTTGATTTTACAACAGTTCAAACCTTGTTGGATTATTTACTGACTAATTCTGTGTAGGGCACGCAGTGAGGACCAATCTCATTAAAATTTTCAACCTGTCTAGCCTTGCTCAAAATTGCCCAAAGCCGAGACCTTTATTCAATTAGGGTTGTTGGTTTTATGATATGTCAACCCTTGTTAGGTTATTTAATGTCGATTTTTATATTGGTCACTCAGTAAGGATCGAACTCATTACTCAGAGGGTAATGAATAGTTTTGCTGGGAATTTCCCAGCTCCCTGGAGCCTTGTCTTGTTCTTTAGGAAATAATTGCAATAAACAAAGTGCAGTTATAGTTAAATGTTATGTTATGTTAAATAGTATTTAAATTTTACTATTAGCTTGGTGCAAAAATAATGTCGTTTTTTGACGTTAAATAAAACGTCAAAAAACGACATTATTTTTGCACCAAGATAATAGTAAAAATCGTTTTATATGTTGAATCAAGGTTAATGTTCTAGATGGCATCTTTCAGTGATTCTAGTTCTGAAATTTATTGAGTACTTTTGGACGAGTTCTCTAAGGCACGATTATCGAAAATTAAGCATATCAGTGTAACAGTTAAGGGCGTGTAAACTGGAATTTAATTTCCACCTCGTCAGTTGCGTTCAGCTTCGAACTATTACTCTTGGAAACGGCATGAGTCCATATTGCCTCTTCCTTACCGTTTTGGACTAAATAGCAAGTTATAGAAAACACTAGTAGCGGCCAGTCTAGAATAAGTGCAATTCTTAATTAAAAACCGCAGAGAAATCAAGCTGAAAACCCACTCCACTATCTTTCTCAGTATCTATGTTGAAGACACTACTATTAACTCCTGTCTTAATAGTAAGTTTGTTCTGTTCGATCAGGTGAAATTGAAAACTAATCTAAAAAAAATGACCTACAATCTGTTGTTAAATGGAGCAAGGAGTGGCTTGTTAATTTTAATGCTCTCCAAAACTAAATCCGCTCTCTTTTAATCGTCTGCGTAAACCTTTTTTACCTTCCATCGGTACGGCTGATGCTAACCTCCATGAGAGAGAGAGAGAGAGAGAGAGAGAGACTCATTGAGCATTCTCGAACTAATGTTTTCTGCTGACTTGAAGTATATTTAATCCATTGATAAGTCTGCAGTTAGGAAAATTGCTTTACTATCAGGCTAGACAAATTTCCTCATCAGAATGTATCTCACATATTTATGAGTTTACCATTCGTCATTGCATTGAATGGTGCTATCATTTGGTCTGGGACGCCTACCGTAACGTGCTCCCCTGTGCCCTTTCTATGAATACTTTCAAGGTAATTGCTGTGATATATTTTTGTCTATGTAAACGAAACGTTATGGATTTAAGCTGCAGTGAAGTCTCATCATTATACAGTTGAAATGCTCTATGCTAACAGTTTCTTCTATCGCACTTCTCTCTTGTGGAACTTAATTTTTCGTCTTCTTTCTTTCTGTTCAAGTTTGATCTTCCAAAATCTAAATGGAATGTCAATCCTTAATTCCTGTTTTATTCTTCTCTTGTGTAGATAATGTTTGCTTTTTTTTTCATCTTCTATCACGCTCGGTAACCCCTTGCGTCTCAGTAGCTTTACTACTTTGCTCGCGGTTAAATGATTATAAAAACCTCTCATCCTCGTAATTACGTTCAGTCATCTATTTATTAAAAATAACTGACCTTTGGAAGAATGATTTACCAGCTTATTTAGCAGACATTGAAATGAGTTTGCACCATACTGAGTGTCTCACGCTTTATTAAACACCAATTGCTTATCATATTAATATAAAAATCCATGAAAGTAGATATTTCAGTATACTTGGGAATTTACAAATGAATTGCTTTTGGGATTGTTTTGGTCCCAGCAATTTCGCCATCTTAATAGGCGTATCATTTCCATTATATTTAGGTTTTATTGTTTTATTTATGTAATTATTTATTTGTTAGGGCTGCTAATATCTTTATTGGCGTCGTTATCATAACTTCTCCATATTAAATTAATCATGGGATGAAAGGCGTCTAATAACTAAGTTTTGTTGAAATCTTTTGCGAATTCTTAGTTTGAGTTGGGGAGTTCAATATAAGTTGTTACATCTTCTGTTTTAACACTTAAGTCGGGGCGACCCGCATGAAGTAGATAAAAATAAGTTGCCGGGGTCGTAATAAGTGGATATAGTTGGTAAAAAATCGAAAAATATGGAAATTGACCGCCCACCGACTTACGCGATACAAGAGACCACCCTCTTAACCTTTAAGAAGACATATATATATATATGTATATATATATATATATATATATATATATATATATATATATATATACAAAAGCCTATCCTTTCATTTTTGTACCGACAAACTATTAGAAAATTATTTCGTTTGGTTTAGACAATCCTTATTTTTTTTTAATTTAATTAAAAAATCCAAGTGTCTTTCAAAAGTCAGAACGCATCCAGATAATAGGTCAGTCGGTATAAAATAATCTTATCTCGACTCATGAGATTAAAGGCTTTCCATCGTGGTGTCACTTTAGTTCTTTTCTTCAGTCACACCATTTGACAATCATTTCTATATAACCTTCAAATTAAATTATATATAAAATAACTTTATCTTAGTGTAACCCTTCTTTGAAATCACGACAACAGAGAAACATTTCTTTCAGATTTCAATGTATGTTATTAAAAATTATTTACCATGAATTTCTATTGTAAAACGTTTTTCGTATTATTCCTATAGTACATCATTAGTAATGCACTTACATCTGGCATACAAAATAAAGACGTTTCATTAACACGGATTATATATAAGGGTGTTTCATTAAGACGGATCAAAGTCAGCAGCAAATAAATCAGTGTTATTGGTGAACATTTATTTATTTCTCTATTGGATCTTGTTATTTAAGTCATGGCAATTATGTGTGAAAAATAATATCGCTCAAATGTCCGCTATATCTGAAAGAAAAAGGAATAAAATCAGTAGACGCTTAAAATTAATTCACATTAAAATTGGCCCAAATTATTGGAACACCCTTTACAAGATCTAATTTACCAGTAACATTTGCCTATATTTCCACCACTAAAAACAAATTTATTCTTAGTAAACACTTTTACAATCTATTTCTATAGTAAAATGGTAATATTAACCGTTTCCTTTTAAGGAAACATTCATCATTCATTGACCAAACAACCAGTGCTAATGTTTGTTGAAATTTATAAAATCTTTCTATTAAAGTTTTTTTGTGATAATAGCCTTTTCAAGTCCAATAACTGTTATCGCTCTTTCCAGGATTGATGTGGGTTTCCTTCCTAACCTTTTTGTTTGAAATAGTGTAGACTGTAAACATCTTGATTATGTCATTATTTTCTCTTCGTGTTACATGTGATGTCTATTTTAGCTGCTCTCAATATCCAAAAGTGATGTGGTTCCTATTATTTGCTATGATTCTTTGTTTGCGAATCTGTAGCGCCGGATGAAGTCGGAATCTCGATAGTATCACTTGCAAGCAAACTATTTCTAACCATTGATCTGAGAATGTAGTTGTATACAACTGACAGTTTAGATATTTCTGACCAGGGTTCCTGTCATGCATAATATTCATAAAGTCATCTCGATTTGATGTGAGGCGAGTTTCTAGGTTTTGTAACAAGTTGCGATGTTGAGCGAAACGATTTCTACTCAGCCAATTTTACGTTTGATTTCTTTTTCCCCGACAATAAATTTGTTATAACTGATCCATACACTATTAGAAATGTTTAGTATTTACTAATTCTAAATCCTGAATTGTTATGATGGATTCACGGTATGTACCATCACTACCTAATAGTCTTTGCTATTAGTAACAAGCCATTATACTCTTAGTAACGTTCGTTCGAATTCCTGGCCACTGATATTTCTATTTTAACTCATTTGCAATGCATAACATGACGGAAACTGCCTTTTCCAACATCTGTCACCGAAAAAGTCTAGCATGTAAGTCGTGGACTAACGGTATAGTTTGTGAGCAATATTAAGGAAAATGGAAACCTTATTCAGGTATCTGTGTATGTGGGCCGAACAGCTCGACCTCACTTCCTTTTCATAACTCTCTGTCTGAGACAGCTGTATTCTGAGTGAGGTTTTTTTTATATGTTTTTGCGTAAATCATTCTTAGGCATTCACTACTGTTTTTGCCATGTTATAGAGCCAATTTTGATATAAACCCGATGACTATTATTCTAAAGTCTTGTAGCGTAATGGCGGTTGAATGACCTGTTAAACTTAGAACTCGAAGACCAATTTTATCTAGCATTAATATAGGTGTATCAAATTCAAATAGAGTTGGTAATAAAATGCAAAACTGATTATCGTTTACTTTGTTTCTCGATAGCACTGGTTTGTTGCAACCATTATATATCTATAATTATTATCGTCAATTAAAATTTTGACGTGTTTTTAAGAAGTTATAGGCATGATACCACGGGTTACACAAACAACTAATTAAATATAATTTAATAATTTAGTAACAGCAATTAAGAAACAAAATCAGGAATTGTAGGTAATTTGAGCTCGCAAAGAGTTTGCTATTCAGTGTCGAGTTGAGCTCAAATGCCACTGAATGTCGGAGATCAGAGAAATATTAGTCAAAAATTGCAAGGATTCATCTAGTAAATGAAAGACTATTGTTGCTTCATCAGTTAGTCATTCAATTATAAGAATTGATGTGATGAGGTATTTTTTTTTATGAAATCTGCGCCATTGCGAACAATTCTGAGTGACTGCTGCAGGCAAGATTATACACCTAAATACTGTGCATCTGTTTGGACTCTTGTGCTACACATGTCTGTGATAAAGTAATCGAGAGTAATCTCACTTGTTTTATGATTACCTCCCTTTGGAGAACTCTTTCATTGGGAGAATAATATAAATTGTCACTACGCTGGAATCAATTACTATTAGCAAAATAAAGCTTCCTTAAGCTTACTTTTGCTCTCTATTTTTATTACAATGTCTAGATTTTTACTCAATTTTAAACCAGATCAATGTATACTTGTTTTTACTCTAGTTTAAAACAAACCAATGTCGGCATTTGTTTAATCTATTGCAAACTGGATCTGTGTCTACGATTTCGATTTTATTGTAAACCGTATCTACGTTTACCTTTTTGACTCTGAAATGGAAAGGATACATTTCTACCTGTATACATTTGTTTTCTACATTTTTTATACTTGGGAAAATCAAGCCAGTGCTTAACTTTTTGTTAGTGTAAACCAGGTTGTAAAACTAAGTTAGGTCTGTCTTCCTTAATATATTGTAAACTGAACCTGTATCGATTTTTTGACCTTATATATACTTTTTGGACTCACTGAGTCGAAAATTATACATAAGGTCAAAACTAGACTCATTGAGAAAGCAAATCGTGAATTAGAGAATTTTTTTCTGGAAACATTGACGGAAAGTTCACACTTGGGTCAAACGTATTAAAGAGATAGATAAGTAGAGTTAATTGCAATTATGGAAAGAAAGAGAAACTGCCCTTAGTGTCAAGCTCAGCGGTAGGAATCCAGCTACTGAATGGACAAAGAAACGGGCTGATACATTTGTTACAGTTGTTACGAATCATTACTGCAAAACAGTGAAATTCCTCAGATGATACAACGTCCAGGGTATGACGGTAAACTACATCCGCGTCCTGGGTATGACGGTAAACTACATCCGCGTCCTGGGTATGACGGTAAACTACATCCGCGTCCTGGGTATGGCGATAAACTGCATCAAACAGCAAGGTCTCAGATAATGTTTTCAGAAAAATAATGTTGCCAGCTCTAAGTTTTTGAAACAATAATGTTGCCAGCTATACGTTTTTTTTGAAACAATAATGTTGCCAGCTATACGTTTTTTATTCTATACAAAATAGGCATTTAAAATTCATATAAACTGGATTTGGCATTAAATAACCCACAGTGGTTGATATGCCATAAAACCCAAATAAACAAACAATCAGATGATACATGGTAGTTCCTACAGTTTAGTCCAGTCAATTAGTTACTCAAAGATTTGTTCAAAGTGCGTTCCCAGAGTGACAAGCAGAAAGAGCGCCAGATGATTGCTAGCCAAGAGATACTGGTGATTTTTTATATATTGTTCATCCAATGCAAATATCTTTTCACATACCAAATTTCTCTTTCTTAACTACATCGTCAATATTCTTATTCAATTTGCCAAGTATTTTTTCATCTTAATTTCATTTGTTTTTTATCGTTATCCACAGATCATCATTAGTTAAGCGTTATTAGCGGATGTAGATCAGTAAATCCTATGGTGAGATCAGAGATAACATCCTTTTTGATCTGACAATAAATATTGAAATGATATTGCTACTAATATTTATTAGTGTATGAAGACGTTAAACAAACATAATAGTGCATCTGGCCTTTTAGAAAAATAAATAATGAGGGTTGCATTTGAGCCTCTTGAATCGATAGCTACCGTGGGATTTAACCGGCAAGTTTTTGAGGTAAATGATTTGGCATCCATCGGAGATTATTTCATTAGTTCCGAACCGTAACATGTCGATCTAGGAATTTCGACAAAAGTTTCAGAAATAGGACGGTAGAAATATTAGCCAAAATAATAATAATTAACAATGTTTAATCTAAGAATAAAAATTCAAAGTATATCGTGACCTCTTCAGTATCACTTTCATTTATAAGAATTGGCAAAATGAAGTGCTTTTAAAAAATCTGTTCCGTCGGGGGCATTAACAATACGCCGGCTACAGCCTATGCAAAGAACAACATCCCAAAATATGGCCAATTTCTGTCTGTATTTTTGGCTCTAGTGAAAGTCGTTCATACGTTTACCTTTTTTGACCTAAATTTGAATCGCATCTTTCTTTTTGGCTCGAGTTTAAAAGGAACTAATGTCGACCTTAGTAATTCAAGTATAAACCGGAACTATGCGTAACTTTTTGATTAATTGTAAAGGAGATCTCTGTCTTTGATCTTTTGTGAATTAATTTTAAGACTAACTTTTCACCAACTTCTTGAATCGATTGTAAATCTGGCATGCGTCTAGCTTTTCGACTTAATTGTAAATCGGACCTTTTTACTCTAGACAAAGCTGTGCCTCTGTGTACCATTTTGAAGCGAATTTGAATTGGAATTATGCACACGTTTTTAAATCTAGTTTTGACGTTTTATATTGATTTAAATCAAATCAATACCTATCTTTTTAACATAATTGTAAGTCGGACATATGTCTACCTTTTTAACTCAAGTTTGGACCATTTTTATTATTTTAAACCGGACGTATGTCTAACTTTTTTTTACACAATCCTAAAAGGAAAACATGTCCAACTTTTTGACTAAATTTTAAACCATAGAAATGTCCGTCTATTAATTAATTGTAAATGGAACCTGTCCTTACCTTTTGGACGATTCATTGTTATTTTGTCTTGTGACTCTTCTGTTAACACAAGAAAAGTCAAAGTTTCGTTCAAACCACTAACTTAACGTTTTAATAACTCAATGAAGCTCTAGAAATAAGTTTAATATATTTCATGTCAGTTTCTGCTGCACAGAAGAAAAGCACACAATGTATACAATGAATAAATAAAGCAATAAGTAAACTAGTAAAAACAATTCAAATATTTTCTAATTTTTCTAAAAGCTTCGAAAACACATTCAACATGACAATAATGCAATACATATTAGCCGACCGAAAACTGTCTTCTGTCGTCAGAGGACATTACAGTCGTTTTATCTTCATTACGTTCATACCAAAAACTCAACTTTTGATTGCGTTTTGACAGCAGCTATTTCAGTGTGATTAATACGACTGACGTTCAAAAGTAATGTCCGTTTAGTTTATTTACAACAGATTTAATAGTAGAAGCAAACAAAACATATCAAAATGAATACAAATGTCTCAGGATTCCAAATCTAGTCCTTGACATAGTCTCCAATCATGGAATTCCACCCTTGAATGATGACATGTATACCCGCCTTGATGAAACTTCTTGCCAGCTGTTTTAACCATGTGTGAGCTAGCCATTTCAACTGAACGTCAACCGAGAACCGTTGTGTCTGAGTACTCTCCGATTTAATCAGATCAGACTAAAAATGTATTGCTGCTCTATCTGGGCTGGACCTCATTTTCCAGTTTGGTTAAGAACAGAAATGTGTTTACGTGGCCTTGTAGGTGACTCATTTTTCTCCACCCGACAACCATTTTCGCACAGACGAATTGTTGCTAGCCTCTCACTAGCCTCTCACTACACTATCGTTATTTTCATGGCAAATGTTCTGAGGAGCGACATTTCTTAGTTCTACCAGCTGCAACTTTCTCAACTAGGCCCACCATGCAACGTACAAAACGTTGACTCATCCTCACTACCTTCGTATTCCATTGGTAAGAAGGAACTTCTGCTTCGACAGCTTCTTCCCCAGAACTGTTACTTTGTGAAAGACCTCTAAGATTTTAACGTCTTGCCAACTGATCAACCCTTATCTATTCCACATATCCTCATAATATTCTCTTCTTACTTCCTCTTATTACGCTCTAGTAGACCTAAATCTTAAGTGGCTCTTGGGCCTTGTATTGAATAAGCAATATATAAAAAAGCACCAATATCACTTGGCCAGGAGATATCTTGTGATCTTTCTGTTCGTCATGCTGGGAACGCACAGATCTTTGAGTAACTAAATGATTGGGCTAAATTGCAGGAACTACCATATACCATCTGAAAACTTTCACTGTTTTACAGCAATGGTTTCTGTCAACACATGCATCATCCTGTTTCCTCATTCATAACAGTAGCTGGACTGCCACTGCTGAACCAGTCACTAGGGTTAGTTTCTCTTTCCATGATTGCAATTTTCTCTACTTACCTATCTCCTTACTACGCTTTAACCAAGTGTGTAGTTTCCGTCAATGTTTCCAGAAAAAAATTCTCTAATTCTAGATTCGCCTTCTCAATGAGTTCAGAACTATTGTCATTTCGGAAGCGGTTTATGGATAATAAATCAGAAGAATTTCAATAAGGACGGGACTGCAGTAAACTACGGGCACTCCAATGACACACCCGAAAGTTTTGATAGAATTTTGCAATCAAGAAACTTCTGTAGACACGACCAAGAGCAACCAACTATTTAATTTTTGGTCCACATTTCTTGTTGAAGCACTGAATCTAGTATGCTCACCAACGTTAAGCAACGTCAGTCCTGGTCAGTATCTAGATGTGTGACCGTTTGGGTATATCCTCTGCTGCAAGATTGGATATGTGAGTGGTATGGGTTATAACCATATAACAATGAAACCCCTGTTCTCGTACAATCACCGACGTTAAGCAACATCGAGCCTGGTCAGTACCTAGATGGGTATCCGCTTGGGAATATCAGGTAAGCGTGGATGTGCAGGTGGTATGGCATACGGCCATATTAGGATTTAACACCAGTTCTCTTACGATCAACTAAGTTAAGCAACGTTGAGCATGGTCAGTACTTAGATTAGTTTAGGAATATCTGTACGCTTGGATATGCGGTTGGTATGTCTTACGCCTACATCACGATGAAACATCATTTCTCGTACGATTACTGAAGTTGGCAGCGTCGAGCCTGGTCACTATCTAGATGGGTGTCCACTTGGGAATACCAAGCTTGGATGTGCGGATGGTGTAATGGATAATGGCTTCGAATTGGAGATCGGATAGATGAATTTCAATTCCAGTCGAGTTCTTTATATTCACTCTTGGGCAAATATCATTGGAAAAGTTGTAAATATCCCTCGTCTCCTCTCAGCTATGGATTAATTAGTAAGACTTCTATCAGGAAGTCATTATTTCCCAAAAAAAAAAAAAATCTTACAATCTAAAAATATTTTATGGCTTTAAAAAGCCTACAAAAGGTTGATAAGCCGTAAAAATTAAATTAATCAACCAATCACCATTTCATTTAAAACATTTAAATAAAATGATATTTCAAGTCAGTCATGCATATGAGGCATCTGGTCGTAGTAAAAGTTAGTCTGATCTTAGGGATTATAAGTAATCGTGATTAATGTTTCTTATAATTAAATTAGAACATAAATTACTATTTCATTTGTGAAAATTGAAAATTATTTTTTATTAATAATTGCAGTTTCTTTTACTATAGTTCCACAATACAAATCGCAAGAGCCACCCAATTAAAGGGCATATAGAGTGGGATGCATATTATGCGGATATTTAGGATAGATAATGGTTGACTCTCGACTTGAAAAGGTTAAGATTGTAGTGTTCAGGGAATAATCCTCTTATAATGCAATGGTGAGTGGAACTTCCTCCTTACCAATGGAATATGAAGGGAATGAGAATGAATAGAACCAGCGTACGAGACCTGGATTGTAACAGTGTAAATGGAAGAAAATAGCCTGGAAGTACACAAATGCTCTTGGTAAGGACTTAAATCTATCTTATCTAACCGACCAGGCATAGATTAAATAACAAGGTGGACTGGGTTCTCTAAATATGAGTATCAGAAAGTTTAAAATATGGAAAGCCGTGGTGTATGCAACAAGAAACCGCTCCGCTATAGTTCCAGATAATAAAGAAAAGGAAAATGTGGAGAGCCATGTTTGAAGTGCACAGAGCGTTTATTTTTTTATTTCAGGAAAGGTAAAAAAGTAAACAAAAAAATAAAGCTTCTGCTGTCTTTTCAGGAAGCATTGTCTCAAACGTCTATTTTTTTTCTCAGTGAATGAAGTTCCTTGGTTTGATAAATCAGTTGTGGATGAAAGTCAAATATTTGAATTTTTCTTTTTATTATAAGAAGGCTTCTTCTAAAGAACCTGTACTTTGTGGAACAGACTCCTGCATGAATGCTTTCCATAATACTACAATCTTAACCTTGTCTATACGGTCAATCTATATGTATCTGCCATATCCTCATAATCTTCACTTCTTACGTTCTCCGATTACTTTCAAATCGCACTTCATTCAGTAACACTCTACCTTGATTGACTCTTATGCATTGTATAGGGGGAAGTTTGGTAAAAATAAATAAAGGGGACAAGCAAGATATACCAAATTAATCACTGGAAATACTTTGTACCAACTTGGAAGTGTTAACAACTTTAATGTGTAGCTTCCATACAATTTAAGCGATACAAATCGAAACAAATTTCGATCGATGTAAAGTGGATAATTTAAAACAATATGGAAGGAAGCAAAAGTTAATAAAATTGGCGATGATTAGTCGTGATAGCCCCGTGATAATCAACTTGAAAATATTAGCAAAACCCAAGAAAATAGCAGATTAATTATCAATCTACAGCAGGCGCCATATGTCTCTGTGTGTATTTGGGTGGTGGCAAGTGTTTTCAGAAGTGACATCTGAAAGGAAGCATTTTGTAGGAAATTTCGAAAGTTGTAGAAGAGTCTGAATTGAGAGCCACTTAAAATCACTCAGCTTTAGTTTTTCTCTGTGAATGTTACCCCATGAGGCTCAAGTTTTAAGTGTAGGATCATCATGAAAGTTAAGCCGTGCTCAAAACTAATCTAATTTGAGCCGAGTTCAAGGGAGACTGAGAAGATCAATGAAAAAAAATAGAGCATTCGGTTATGTTGAAATTAAAATTAGATCTTAACGAAAATCAAACAGCGAGTTATAGAGACAGATAGACAGATACAAATAGACTGGTATATATATATATATATATATATATATATACAGAGAGATAGATAGATAGATAGATAGATAGATAAATGGATGCATAGATAGATAGAGAATGATAGATAGAATACGCATGTATTATGGAGAAATAGAAGGAATGAAGGTGTAAACTTTCAACGGATGTAATATCAAAAACGGAATAGGGTCACATTTTTGAAGGAGCTAGTAAGTACTCTGTTCAGTAAAGCTGCTATATTAAGTCGCTACGTAGCTCGCTGCATTTCACTACAGCTGCTTCATAATATATATATATATATATATATATATATATATATATAGTGTGACCGTAGCTTACGCGGTCAGTTAGTTCCCAATTATTTTGTATTAATATTAGGTTGGTGCAAAAATAATGACGTAATAATGTCGTTTTTTGACGTTAAAAATAAATTAAAAAAACGACATTATTACGTCATTATTTTTGCACCAACCTAATAATACGAAATAAAAAAAAAACTCACATGTTTAAGACTTGATATATTGCAAGCGGTATAAAATAATGATTCTTTTGAAGCTGAAGTTTGAGGATTATCAAAAGTGGATTGTGGCTTTATAACTGCCGATTTGTTTGAAAATAAAAATATAAAGCATAGTGACTGATTCTTATTTGTCGCAAAACGAAAAAAAAATAACTGTTGCAGTTTCTCTAATTTAGTTGTGGTCCCATGATTGACATGTTGGCTTTATTCCATCGAATTACTTGATCTTATCATTAAGAAATTGAATCTGGCGAAAAACTTGCATGAAATTCTCCGATATCCACGGTTAAATATGGGCTTTTGATACTGTTTCTCTCTGCAAATTCCTCAGTTATTTCAAGTCTTTTTCAGGATGGAATTCTTGATGCCAGTCGATGTTTTATTTGATCCGCCAAGCAAACTCGTCTTCAATTCCCCAATGACTCTAGGGAAGCATTTGTAGTCGCTGGGTGTCTCATCCATAATTCTTTCTTTCAGTCATTGACTTTATCAGGCTTTATGATAAGAGCGGAATCAGCAATAATCTCAATTATAACAGTCGCTGTTTTATAAATTTCTGATGATGCAATACGGGTTTGCATCAAGTGCAGCGTGAAAGCAGGTAAAGGTAAGCCAAGTGTTCATCACCTTCACACACTTCAATGTATCTTCAAGTGGCTGCAGTGAATTTTTTTTTCTGGCACGAAAAACACTTCAAATTGTTCATCTTCAAACATCAGGGATGTTTGGATATTTGAGATGTCCAAAAATATTGTCAGTCATTAGAAGGATCTTAAATAACATCCGATTGGTTTTAGCTATTTTACGTCAGCTCTAAAATAGTTGTAGACAGAACGAAAAACATTTCTTAGTTCCGTCAGTCCTAACATTTACGATTAGGACCCGCCAAAACCACTCACATTCCCTTTGTGTTCCATTGAACCACTCCTTCTTGATCACTATAATCATCACCTATTCAAGTCTAGGTCTAACCGTTACCTTCCCATCCTATCCGTATAAACTGCCTCTTAATGTAACCCTTTACTTCGAGTGGCTCCCAGGCCTTGTACAGAGCGACCCTCACTTTAAAAAAAAAACGTTTGAAAACCTGGGGCCTGTTCTCACTCACGAATGTAGGTCCAGTTCAGCCTTTTCTTATAGAAAATGTTTTATCACAGCTGAGAACGTACTCTTGATACTAATTATTTTTTCTCAATTCCTTTTTTGAAGTGTTCTGGAAACTCCGTTACGATATCAGACGACGCCTATTCTCCCATTATTTTCAGGGCATTGAGTTAGTAACACTTTCGCAGTTGCTGGGTACATTTTGACCAATGTCCGGGTGAAAACGCTCGGGTTCCCCACAATAATCCCGACCTTGTGACACAATTCATCTCAGTCGTATTGGAGTCTGTTTTCATACTATAAAACATTATAAAACACACTGGTACTTGATATAATGTAATTCATTAAGTATTCACTAGACATACTGCTTAGGCGTTAGGGCAATAGCCTAAGCAGTATGTATAGTGAATACTTAACAAATAACATTATACCAAGTACGAGTGTGTTTTATAACAAGAACCTTACAATAGCAAGTTATAATAATCACCAAAGTTAAGCAAGTTGAGCCTGGTCAGTACCTAGATTTGTGACCCCTTGGGAACATCAGGTACTATAAACTTGAATGTGCGAATGATATAATGGACAACGGGCCGCCTAGTTCAAATTCCAGTCTCGTTCGTTATATTCACTTACGCGCATCACTTGGAAAGGTATGAATTCACCTCTTATCCCCCTGCTATGGGTTAATTAGTAGGATTTGTATCTGAAAATAAATCATTATTATTGCCAAAAGGTTTTTAGAATCTAAAATATTTTCTGGCTAATAAATAAAGTTGCATATTCACCCTGTGTTTCATTGAACTAATACTCTGCGGAACCGTCTCCCAAGAGGATGCTTCCATAATTATGACCTAAACCGTAAAATACAAAGCAATCAATGGACCTGAACCAAGTCTTCTACCTGTGCATTTAAGGCTTTCTCGGGCTTAATAAATCCTTTATCACGAAACTGAGACAGCATTTTTGCAATTGTTAATGAAACCTTTAATATCGTATATGGTCACCCGTACTTACAAAACTGGGCACTTTTATGCATATATATATATAAAAAAAATCTTTTAAACATAATGGTGTTTGCTGATTTGTATTAGTATTTTCCATTAATGATTAGTAAATATAGTTTTTACTTAATAATAATGTCATCTAAATGGTTGAAATTAATACAGTATTTTAAAAGATTTAAAACTTTATAAATTTTTTCTATTTAAAATTAAAAAAATGAAAACAAATCCTGTAAAAATTCATTATTCATCGAAGTGTATTTTTTCTTAAGGGTCTTGAATATATCTTATTTATAAAAGCAATTAAAAGCTTTTCTAATTAAATAATGTCATAGTTGTATTGCATTTTTTTTATTTTACGATTATTTAAATTCTCCAAGGAGTCCTGTTTTTAACCAACGTAAAAATGAAAAAGCTGGAATGTTAATTTCTGGAAATTTCATGAAATTAAGTAGGTGAGGGTAACTACAATAAAACTACAATAAAACTACAATAAAACTACAATAAAAAAAAAAAGAAAATTAAAAAATAATTTAATTCATTTGTGAATGTCCTGAAAATTTCATTAAAATCGGACAGTTATTTTTTTCATGAATTTTCAAAACAATGTTTTTTTCAAAATAAGTTGCTAAATTTCCTAATACTAATCTTTGCACACCACCCCCACCCCCACCCTCGCGGTTAAGGCAAGAAAAAACGAGATTTTTAACTGAAGTTTCGAACATTTTAGAAAGGATTTAATAATTAATATAACAGTCAAAAATATTTTCATCTTTCCTTTTAATAATAACATAAACATTTTGACGATAAAACTTTGTTTTTACCAAGTTAGGGGTCTTTTATCATGGTATGCTCTTTTTAGCGAATTTTTAGAGGTAACTAGTTTAAAAGGTAATGCTAGGAATTGTACATATTTTGTTAATTTTTAAGAAAAATGTTCATAAATGCACTATTGCGGGCCCTCTGTACACACACACACACACACACACACAAACAAACGCACACACATACATATACATACATACATGCATATATATATATATATATATATTTCGTAGGATGAATGACCTTTTGGCGCTAAGGAAATGTTTTTGTTGTACTACATTTGAAAATTAGTCTAGGGACATTGGTTGCAGCAGCTGAAGAAATATGTAACTGATAATAAAGACTATTTAACTATTGTATGAGACTATATAATTATTGTCAGAACTGACACATACTAGAAAATGTGTGATTTGTAATTTACTTTAAAAAGTGTGTGATTTGTAATTTGCTTTAAGATAAAAATCAATAAAAGCCTTTTTATCGGAATCAAATAATTCAACTTTTACAATCAGTAGTTTCAGCCATGTTTACGGTTGCACAATTGTTAACTCTTTTTTTACCCACCTTAGCTTTCAGAAATATATACACCGTCGTGCCAAAATATATTTGCAGAGTATAAAGGTAATAGAAGGGAGCGCCACCCTTTATCTGGTAACTATAGGATTGTTCATCATAAGGATGTTAACTTGTTGATGCGAATAAGCATGTAAACTAGTATAGTTTACACATAGTTACATAAATACTTATATCTTATTTAAGCTGTAGAAATATTATTATGGATCATGCGAAAGTTACAGTGTTCTTCGACTTACGACAGAGTTCCGTTCCTACGATGCGGCGTAACGCGAGTTTCCGTGAATAAGCACTTACGTCACCCACCTATGTAATCGCAGCAGCAAAGTAATAATCTAGGACATAACAACACATTTCTGTGGCATATGTTAGGACAAAAAACACGCTTAAAGGACATAAATGCAAAACATATAATGAAATTAAATTGTTTTAAGCTTTTTGTATCGTTATTGCCAGTAATGTCATCGGCTTTCGGTAGAAGCGTAAAATGTTGTTTCTCTTGCAGTACCCGGAAGCAGCAGCAACTTCGGGGAAGAAAGAAAAAAAAAACAAAACAAAAAAACAACAGTGGGTTTATTTATTTTTTTAAATCGGGAATTCACCAAATTATAGTTTAATAAGAAAATGTCCTTATATTTTACAGGGGAAATCACTATGTATACACATATTTATATGTTTTAAGGTACGAAAACCAAAATATTGACTTGGTGCTGACTGTGATGCGTGTACGATTAGAATGGTGCACCCAGAACAAACCTGTGTCATCCACATTAAACACTTGTTCAGCATAGATACTCCCTCCCTAATTATCTCAGCCAACTTACTGTACATTGTCGGGCAAAAAGATATTTGCAGTATAAAGGTAGGTGTCATGAAATTACCCATAACAATATCATTTATACTCTGATATATTAACTAAACTGTCCATAGCAAAGCGATGCGAATTGTTGAAGATCAAACTGGGTATGATAGTAGGAGCTAGATGGATAAGAAATATGGAATATTTTCCCCTCGAACTATGGTGTTGCGTGCTTGCCGGGAATAACTGAAGGTAGACACTACAACCCTACGTACATTAGACAGTGATCGACCACGACTCTTTAATGATCGGGATCAGAGGCGTCTAGCTAGAAATATCTACGTTACCGAAGACGCAATAGTAGATGAAATATCATCAACATTCAATGAAGGAGGCAGCATACGCTTGTCCAACATAGCTTAGTCGGGGTATGACCCTAATATGCCAATATCAGTTTGGTCCTTCTTTCGTTTCCATGTGATATAGAAGCAAGGTACCTCTGTTAAAAGTGTGATCCCCCCCACATACACATACTGTGGGGTAGCGGGTAGAGGCTTTGACTGAGGGCTCGAGGAGCCGGGTTCAAATTCCAGTCGAATCCGTTACATTCATTTACGTGCTAATAGACTTGGGTTCTCCCTCCAGGTATGGGCAATTAGCATGACAAACTTAGATGGCAACTGGGCTAGGAGAAAAACAACACTGAATTTAAAAGCTGCGGAGGGCCGTATGGGGGACTTGTGGTACGTAGTGCACCTGATCTCTGTATTCAAAAAGTGTTCTTGGTTCTGCACAAAGCCTCCACAACTATAATCAAATCATATCTGCTGGTGTCTGGCTGTCGGTTCATAGGAACTGAGTTGCTGACCCACATACGTCGAATACATATATATATATATATATAAAGGAATATAGTCTTAAGGTGTGCTATATTTATGGAATAAAGTGCTCAATATCAGAGATAGAGCCTGAAACAGACTGTCACCTCTAAGTGTTAACTTCTATGTTCACTTATATATATATATATATATATATATTAGGTTGGTGCAAAAATAATGTCGTTTTCTCACATAGTAACATATGTGAGAAAACGACATTATTTTTGCACCAACCTAATATATATATATATATATATATATATATATATATATATATATATATATATATATATATATATATATATATATATATATATATATATATATATAAATAACTTAAAAGAAACCGTCCTGTGTTGTGAAAGATTTCCGTGCGTGAAAAATAGGAAGAAGAATGCCCTTTATGGTGCTTTGAAACCTAACGGATACCATATTTTCTTAAGTCTCGATAATCCACAGACCGGTAGACGTGAATTTACATAGTTTCAAAAAACAGGGACGTCTAGTTAAACAGGTGTGTCCACTACATAGAACGTGAAAATAATATGAATTATATATATATATATATGTGTGTGTGTGTGTGTGTGTGTGCGTAACTGTTTTTTATTTTACACATGTTCACCCAAATGCCTATGAATGATAATGTTTTATTAGGCAATTTAAAAGTGTGCTTATTCAGGAAAGATAACGAGGAATCCTGTACTTCTTTCTCATGGAATACGAAGCAAATGATTCATTCCTGTATGCGTGGGATAGCGTGTCCCTGCTGTGTAGGTCAGAATTGATGGAACGAAGGAATTGAGCTCCTATGAACATTTGCCATGGAGATAGCAATTTAAAATAATTTTCAAGTGCAGGGCGTTTAAAGGCTTTTCCACTCAGATATGACATGGCATTAATATTCTATTTGTTTCTCTGCTCCAAATCTTTCCTAGATCGGCAAAAGTAAATGACCATTTTCCAGCCACTTTCGTAATGGATCATATATATAATTCCCACTTGAGATCTGGAAGAAGCTAAAGAATGTAGCTCGTCAAAACATTTACCATGAAATAGCGACAGAATACTGTTGTGGTGTCCTCCCTCTAAAGAATCTATGTTGGACTCTTCCGCCTACTATGAGGTTAGTAGGAGAGGAGGCCTTGGGGGAACAGTCGAATAGATTGAGATAACCGACACACACTCAATAGTAGTGTAATACGCTACTGTTGTACTTACTGTTTAATAGATGATATATCTGCAACACTTATTTTGTCATTTCTTTAACTACTTGGTCACAAAAAATTCCAAATCTCTACCGACATTTCGTATATGGGAAAGAGGTTATAGGGTGAAAAATAATTCAAGACTGGCAAGAGAGACTGGGCAGCTCCGGCCTAGATAAGGAAGCAATCTCTCATCGTATCCGGTTATGAATGATAGGTGATATACGCCTACATCAAACTTTGCATGAAACTCGGCTAATCGTCTAATGAGATTCTCGGAATGATTCGTCAAGATTTTAGAGAATATTAAAACTAACTATATGTTTTTAAATAGCTTAAGCCTTTCAGTTCTCATCCAGAGTTCGTTCAGGATCAAGAAACCATCAATAAAGACCGTCGCTGAACAATCCATCAGATCTGACATGGTTTGAATGAGTTATAGAGTCTGACAGGTAATCCCTTTGGGATACCTGAGCATACCTGTTGCATTCCTAGGAATGTGTACCCTGTATAGAATCGCTGTGTACGTTCCCAAGGGGACTATTTTGAAGGGGATGAGGGTAATATTTAAATTATATATGAAATATATAATTTACTTACCCGTAAATATTGTGGGCCAGAGAATTGAGAACAATATATAATTTAAACATAAAACAAAGATATTTAACTGAAAAAAGCCAAGAAGTTTTCTTAAAATTTATAAACATAGCCAAATTAGAAAAAAATCTATAAATCTGTTATTTCTAGATTATTTTGGCGTTTTAGGTTTATTATATATATATATATGTATATGTTTGTTATATATATTGGGTTATTAAATATATATATATATATATATAGGTTTATTATATATATATATAGATTTATTATATATATATATATATATGTATATATATATATATATATATATATATAAATATATATATATATATATATATATATATATATAGGTTTATTATATATATATATATTGGTGTTTTGGTTTATTATATATATATATATATATAGGTTTATTATATATATATATATATATATATATATATATATTGGTGTTTTAGGTTTATTATATATATATATATATATATATATATATATATATATATGTTTATTATATATATAAGTTAATTATATATTTATATATATATATATATATATATATATATATATATATATTGGTATTTTAGGTTTATTATATATATATATATATATATATATATATATATTGGTGTTTTTTGTTTATTATATATATATATATATATATATATATTGGTTTATTATATATATATAGGCTTATTATATATATGTATATGTTTTGGTGTTTTAGGTTTATTATATATATATTGTTTCGAACTTGTAGCATATAGATGAACCACGGGTTTAAAAAAAAAAGGAAAACGTGAGATCTTTTCTCGTCTTCACTCAGAAATGGAAGTGACACAAGGGAATCAACGAAGAACAGACACAAGACGATGGATTAAAAAAAAAACATTTATTTATAAATATATATAAATAAATAAATAAATAAAAAAGGACATTCATTTAACAAAGGGGAAGGGTTCATTAAAGAACAGAGGGTGCGAGCGAATATATATATATATATAAACAGATCAAACCAAGAGAATCAACTTTCAGTCGAGTTGATATTTTCACACAAAGTTCTGATTCGCCGAAGCGAGAGTTCTGATGCTAAAACAGCATTTTGGCCGGCCGACACTTTTCCTGGATTTCTTTTCCTTCGCAATCGTTCGATGGTCCACAGCATCTCGTACAGGCGTTTCGTTGGGTTGATTCAGTTTCATAGCAGTCCTTTCACCCCTAGTCGACAGACTTTGCTGTCTTCTTCATCTCAGTGGGCAGTCTGACGATTTTGCCCAGTAATGTTCAACTGACGCTGGTCAGAGGGAAACTGAAAATCCTTTCTTAGATTTCGCTGTCCCCAAAGACAGTCACGTGGGTTTCCTTTGTTCTTGACCGGGTACGCAGGATGGTGCGGAAATCACGCAGTGTTTGTGTGATGGCCAAAAGTTCAATACACGCTTAGTATGTTCTGATCACGTGAATGGCAGCAGGAGACCCTGATGGTCAGCCGCCTGATAACTGCGAAATTTTGGAACCAGATCATTCTCGCGTCGGGTCACTTCAAAGTTCACGGCCCTTGGCTCGTAGGTGGAAGAGTAGATAAAGAGGGAAAGAATTTGTGAAAAGAAGGGGAGGATATGGCTGATCATAGAACATATTCGCTCGCAAGTCGATAGCATTGGATTAAATTTCTATATTTATTTATTTATTTATTTTTCTTTTATATCTAAATAATTTTCGACGAGAATTTAAGATTTTACTTTGGGGTGCTTTTTAGCCTAACGCCTATGTAGTTAATGAAATCGGGTCTACGTGACAATATATATATATATATATATATATATATATATAAGTGTAGGTATGTGTGCATGTGTGAGCATGTGTATGCGATTGACTTTTCTGTAGATTTTGTGAAAATATATATATATATATATCCATATATATATGCATGTGCATTGTGTGCGTATATGTGTGTGATTGACTCTCCTGTCGATTCTGTTAAAATGCACACACACACACATATATATATATGCATGTGCGAGATGTGTGTATATGTGGGTGATTGACTCTCCTGTCAATTCCGCCGTAAGATGGCCCAATATTTCAAATTAGAACTGTCCCAGGAGACTAAAACCATGTATTTGATTATTTTGCTTAAAGCTTTTTTATAACTTGCTAAATTTTTCAGAAGTACCAATAAAGGAGAAATGGCACTAGGTGATAACAAGAATTCTCTGAACGGACAGCCTCACGTTTTATTGTCATTGAGATTAACCTCTCTGGAATAATGTCATGGCCTGAGGACTGTCCATGTACACAATTCTTCCCGAAATGTTAGGAAATCAGAATATTCCTTCTAGATTGGTTACCATTGCTGCAGAAATATGGATTCCGGAAGCTTGCAAGAATATTAAAGCTAAATGATGGAAACAGGATTGACAAAATTTTGAACTGGCCAATTCGAATTTTCATCTGAATAATCGCTACGCTAACGTCCGTACTATATATATATATATATATATATATATATATATATATATATATATATATATATATATATATATATATAATTGAAAAACAGACAAACTTTAGGGTCAATTAATTATATTTTATTTCTCCGGGAATGTATTTTTTACCAGGTTCTTCATATCACATTTCCAAGCATAAAAAATGGTTTTTAATTTACGTATTATTTTAAAAATAAGTTATTAAAACTATTTTTATGCTTGGAAATATGATCTGAGAAAGCAGGAAAACCCACCTTTTCGCGGAAATAGAATATAAACAATTGACCCTTAAGATTGTTTTTTAATTTTAATTAAATTAATATTAGCTCTGGTTTGACATTGAGCTCTCTGGATTACATCCTCCTTGGGATTATCCATACAGATTACCAAAATTTTAATTACCTAACTATATATATATATATATATATATAGGTTGCGATGGATACATTGTCGTCTAAATTACGCAAAAATGAAAATAGTGCTGATATCTTATTTTAACAGACATATTTACAAAAAATATCTTCAAATAGTAAAAAGTAAATTTATTCAATAAAATCGCTATTTCTTCAACCACGGTCTTCAGACGACTTCGGAATGTCCTGCAACTTGTTTAAAGTTGTGAATGCTGCCATAATTCTTACCATCAATTCATCTTTGATGTTACAAGAAGTTTTGTTGGTTTGTCGCTCAGCTGTACCCCACATAATATAATCAAGTTGGTTGCTGTCTGAGGAATTAGGTGGGTAGATGTAAGGGGTGATGTGGTCGCAGTAATTGTCTGACAACCAAGACCGGTTTCTCCTGTTTGTGTTGCATAGTCCTATTGCTATACATAGTGTTTTCCAAAAGCCATCCTCTTGACCCAGAGCAGCACTACCTCTTCAAGGCACTTGATGTAGGCCTCCGTGTTGAGTCCGAGGTCCTCACCAACAAATTCGGAAGTTCTTTTATTATCAGAACGGTCAGAGTGAGGTTTCTGAGCTGCCGTACCTTTGTAATCACTATTAGACTCATCCAACTATTTCTGGATCCTCTTTAATAACCTCGGACTGACACCCAAACACTCTGAAATGTTCTTATTGGAGGTTCCGGCGCGAATGCCGGGCAGGACAGGATGGAATTTCTACATGTCTGGTGGAATGAAATGTAATATGATGGTCTTTTTCTCATAGTCGATGGCCAACTATACCGTGCAGTCGACAAAATAAAAAAAGGAAACAACGCGCATGACGACAATTGATCTATCGCACCCTATATATATATATATATATATATATATATATATATATATATATATATATATACCTGCTAAACAATATTTCTCGTCCGAATCTATGTTACATATTTATAAGTTTACTTTTCATCCGTGGCTTGAATATTGTTGCTGCATATGATCTGATGTTCGTGTTATGTATTTTATTTATGTCTTTCTGATTGTAAATTTAATTTTCTTGGTTGTTCCCATATTCTGATATACCTCCTCGTTGAAACTCTCAATGCTATTCTCGAACTAAAGTTTTCCGCAGACAGGAAGTGGAAAGAATGTATTGAATCAATTGCTATGTTTTCAGCTACGAAAGTTTGTTCACTGTGTCGTTCGTGACAATTTTTCTCATCAGAATCTATCTTATATATTTATAAGCCTACCATCTGTACACACTTAGAATGTTACTGTCGCATCTGGTCTGGAGCATCTACTCTATATGTAGAGATTATTGATAAAATACAAAGAAGAGTCTGTAATATCACTGAATCTGACCTTTCATCTCATTATCATTCACTTTGATCTCGTCGTAATGTAGATTCCTTAGTGCCTTTTCTATAAAAAATTTCATGGCAATTGTTGTGATGGACTTTCCTCAATGGAATTTTAATGTAGTACTAAATTGACGGTAAGATCTCATCATTTAGCAGTTGAAATGGCGAGATATAACAGTAAGTTTTATGTTTCTTCTCTTGCACTTCTCGTCTCTAGAACTCTATGTCGTCTTCTTCCTGTTCAGACAAGTTTGATCTTCAAAAATTTGAATGCAATGTCAATCGTTATCTACTGTCTTATTTTTTCTTTTATTATTCTTTTTCCTTAGTAAAGTTTTTCTTTTCTTTGTATTGCGTTACACTTGGCACTACAATGCGTTTTATTGGGTTTGTAGCCCTTCTTGTAGTGAAATTATTTAAAATGTATATATATATATATATATATATATATATATATATATATAGAGAGAGAGAGAGAGAGAGAGAGAGAGAAAGTGAGAGAAAAATTCAGAATATAACCAAATTATATATAGAGAGAAATAGAGAGATA
>OZ010594.1:38719723-38747223 GCA_963932145.1 Acanthosepion lycidas | reverse complement strand
GGTCACAAGAGATCATCTAAGCGTATATTTATACCAATTCTACCCAAAAGAAGCGATTTTATAGCAAAATAGAAGGAGTTATTGATTTATTTTAGTACAAAAATCTATTTGTTTTAAAACACAGATGAAGGGGAGACTTAAGGCAACAGCGATGCGGTTCTACAGAAAGATGTTGAAAATACCAAGGACAACAATTGTCAACGATGAGATTTTAAGGTAAAAGTAAACAAAAAGGACTCTTATACTTAAAATCAGAAAGAGGCAGTTGGAATTCTTTGGATACATAATGAGGAAAGGAAGCATGGAAAATTTGTCACTTAAAGTATATAATGGAGGCAAGTTGGACAGAGGAAAGCATCGGGCAATCTACTTAACGAGTTTTGATAACTGAACAGTGAATAAATCGGGGTGGTACTAAAAAAACATCACGTCATCATCATCCCAAGTCCTGTAACTCTTTCGAGTCGTAGGGGTAAAACGGTTACTGCTGCCGCAGTATAAGTGGTATGCCATGAGCAAGATCGTCCGACGGAGCCAAACCCTTTCCAGGCTAGTTGGAATTCTGAGTTTTTCTTCTCCTAAGGCTACCTAAGGCTATAGAACTCGGTCTGTTCAGCTATTTGTCCATCGATGGCGGGGGTGGTAAGATTGAATTCATACATTTCCCAAAAATATTAGCACGTAAATTAATGTAATAAACTCGACTGGAATTCGAACTCGACTCTCCGATTCCATATTCCGAGCCGCGATCCGTTACTCCGCTGTTAAAAGGCAACTAAAAGCTACAAGAGAGCCATGCTTGCCTACACCCTAAAGGAGCAGATCACATAGATGAAGAGAAGAGAAGGTCATGCTCAACTTCTGGACACCAGAGGTCATTAGGATGTAAAATTAATATGTGGTCTAAATGATTCTTAACGCAACCAAGCAGTTACATAGTTGGAAACAAGCTTATACGTCTTCGTAACCTGGGCATGCAAATATTATAGGATAAGTTGTGTTTACTCCCCAAACGCAACTGAAGGTCACCAAAGGTTAAATTTGTTTTATAATAGTCCAAACGAAATAAAGAGATAAAAACCTATATATGATACCTGATACTCCTAACCGTTTCAGCTGTCTTGAACTGCCTGGCGTTTCTCCTCGTAGGCTTCAGCTAAAAGTTGGAACGCATATCACACTTTTATGAAAGCTGAGGCCAAAAAACAAATTACAATTTCGAGATACCAAAATCAAACAAGTACAAAAATTTAAATATCTGGGAAGTGTTGTAACAGAGGACGGAAAGTGAGACATTGAAATCTGAAGACATACTGAGATAAATAAAGATTCACTCCAAAAGCTAAGTAGAGTATTAAGAGACAGAAAACATTCGTTAGAAATAAAGAAAATAATATTGAACTGTTACATGATGTCTGTCCTTCTAAAGAGCAGTGTATGCTGGACAGTCTCCTCAAAGATGAAGAAAAGACTTGAAGAAAAAGAAATGTGCTTCCACCGAATGATGCTGAGGATAACATGGATCGAATATGTAAGCAAAGACAAGATTTTGGAGAAAATGGTAACAAAAAGGAAACATGTACTTAACACCAGGAAGAGACAGTTGAAATTTATGGGGAACATAATGAGGAAGAAGGGCTTGGAAAATCAGATACACACAGGACAGATTGAGGTCAAAAGGGACAAAGAAAAACAATGTATTACATACTTAATGAACTTGAGTAAATCGATGGCGGAACAGGGTTTAGGAGATATAACAAAAAGACCAAATTTATTAAGAGCTACAAAGGACAGGAAATGGTGGAGATCCATGATCGCCTACGTCCCGAGGGGACACGGCACATAAAGAAGGAGACCTATTGAAGTGGTGCAAGAGAAATTGTTCATTCTCAGGATCATAATATTTTCAACAGACTTGTCCTTTGAATTCAATTGAAGCACTATTTTTTCATGATCATCACTAAAGCACAATAAAAAATAACTGAAAATCTCCCTTCTCAACCTAAGCTATGAATACTTTTTATATGCTCAATTCTATGTTAGTTTATATGGATCCGCAAACAACATTTTCATGCAGTCACCCAATGGGAAAAACACGAATGAAGTGACGCAGAGATAAGAAACTGAATATACCTATCCAGTCTGATATGAGTATACCAGAATCGATACGATGGTAGGTTTTGATAAACGTAGAGCATACCCTTGCAGGTTGGGATCCAAATACCTTCAGGTCGAATAACCTAGTCAGTTGAGAGAGTCTCCAATTGAGGGTATTCGAAATTATCACGATATAACTCACAAGTCGACTCTGTTGCTTCAACTTCAAACCTAAAACAACAACTCTCTCGACACTCTGTCATGATACGCGCTCTCCACTACCCGTGTCTATGAACAGAGATGCACATCGCGTCGGCTACAAGGGAAAATGCTAGACTGACATATGCCGTACTGAACGGGATATTTACCGTAGCCAACCTTAATTCCCAAAGACAAAACATGGACATGTCAACACCAACAATCAATTAAGATAAGAACTATACCTGGTGTAACATAAGTTATATTTATTATTATTATTATTATTGTTATTATTATAATTATCATTATTATTATTATTATTATTATTATTATTATTATTATTATCATCATTATTATTATCATTATTATTATTATCATGATTATTATTATTATTATCATTATTATTATCATCATTATTATTATTATCATTATTATTATTATTATCATTATTATTATCATTATTATTATCATCATTATTATTATTATCATTATTATTATCATCATCATTATTATTATCATTATTATTATTATCATGATTATTATTATTATTATTATTATCATTATTATTATCATTATTATTATCATCATTATTATTATTATCATTATTATTATTATCATTATTATTATCATTATTATTATTATTATTATTATTATTATTATTACTATTACATTTTCAGTAACATGTATTTTTCATATATAAGTATTTTAAATAACTCTATCCGAATTTCTCTGATGGGAATTATTATTTACTTTATACGCGGACTATTTTCACCATCTTTACTGTTGCTACAACAACGTTTCGGCCGTTGTATCATCCAGCCATCATCAGGTGATTGCCGACCCGGGTAACAGGGAATTTTGAACTGAACCCCTTTTCTCGTTCCAATGTGCATGTCTAGTAATATCTTGTCTACTTCTTATTTAGTACCGTTTCCACCGAGTCCAATTACACACATCCAGGGATTGAACTCATAGTTACTATGTCTACAAATTTACAAACATCTCTTTTTATCCACTAGGCTACTGCCCCGTGAAAACTTGGAGGCTTAAACCTGACCTGACTGCTGATGCGTGCTGCTCTGTTCTTATACTGTTGAAGCCTTGCTGTCAGCTTTCTTTCTTGATTAATGTCGGCCATAGCCTATTTTATTATTCGTCCTATTAAGGAAGTCCTAATAGCCAAGCATATACGTATATGTGTATACTAATGTATTGAAGATAAAATGTTTCATTCTTAATTCATCTTTGTAGTTCATCTGATCGTCTTGTTCTAGACTGCCCCACCGTCTTGTTAAGGTGTTAGACGATCGCATATACCAGGTGTGGCCAAACCGTGGCTCGCAAGCCAAATGCGGCTCCTTGACCTTTAATATCCGGCCCGTGGAAATGTTTTCCTGAGCTACTTTTTTCATCACAGTTAACATAAAAGTTAAATAAGAAAAAAAAATCAAGCTTTATAATTATTTATATTCCATTGGATTAAAACGTAAGTTTAATTTTCATGGTTAATGAAAATTTAAATTCTAATTCTGGTGCGAGAACTGAGTGAGGCTTTGTTCTTTAGTGTCGTGGGAAGGAAGGCAGAGGGATTAAATAAATCTCATGTCAGAAAGGGTTACAGTGGAATGTCAGAACACTGGGGTAATGAGAAAGCGGGTTAAAGAGACTGCACACATGTCATGTACATTAATGCAGTGTAAATTTTGTTCGTGTCTTGCAGCTCTCAAACATCTGAACTTTATTGTATGTTGCTCCTACATTAAGGAAATTTGGACACCCCAGGCATATATTAATGCTTATAGTAGACCTTGGCGAGTGAGGAGAACCAAGATATTTTCTTTCTATTTGCAAGCAGCGGTAAACTCGTAAAAAAGGGTGTAATGCTTGCTTTGCAAGCGGAGCAGAGTTTGAAGACGAAATAAAGTCTCATCAATTTGCAGTTAAATTGGCTAGATATAACTGTAAGTTCTCTACTAACAGCTCTTTTTCTCGCACTTCTCGCCTGTGGAACTCTCTTATGGCTCCATGCTCTCCAGTCAATCTTCAAAAATTTAAATGCAATGGTAATCGTTATCTACTGTCTTCCTGATTGCTCTTCTTTTGTTTTCTCTCCTTAATAGTTTTCTTATTCGTTCCTTGTGTCTTAGTGACTTTACTGTCCTGAATGAGGTGAGATGATTAATAAAAAAAAAAAAAAAAAAAAGGAAGCGAAAAATTTGATAAAATACTTTGCGCGGGAAATGAGAACACTGAATTGTTAAGTTTGTGATCATATCTATAAAAAATGGTGCCCTTAGAAGCATATTGAAAGCCGGATGCAATTGGATGAGTCGATATTTAGGGGTAGCCTCGCAAATTTCCGTACTACAACAATTTAGATTCGACGAGGTTCCTGCGAAAAGGGTTGGGAATTTGAGAAGACTTGCTGCCACACCATCTTCAAGGATAACCACCAGATAGCTGGTGTAAACATACAAATAGATGAAATATAATATGAATAATAAAAATACAAGAAATATAAGAGACGCTTGGAAATGTTTGGAATGACAATCTTGAAAATCTCCAAAGAAATTTGTGGGGCTGTGGAGAGAATATGACATTTGCAAAACTTGTCCTTAGGAATTCTTGCTTTTACTGGTGACACGTATTCATGCCTTTGGAATTTGGTATTATTCTGTATTCGGGAAAAAAGGCGAGCCAGATTCCTACACGACTATAGAAGTCTACAAAATAAATCAACATTCCAATAAAATCACAACCTCTGATGTCACAAGAGTTTTTAAATTAAATATGGATGCCCTGTGAAGTAATAACTTTGAAGAAGATGGAAAAAAAATGCTTACCCTGAAGTGTTTACTCCTTCACGCTGTAAAGTTTTTGGGATTTTTTTTTTTTTGCGGGGAGGGGCTATAATGTCGTGGAATAAAGGGCAATAAGCCATTCATACGCGTAACACATTTTCTGGTATACGAAAACCCAGTGCAGATTTGTCCCTATTAATTATATGTTTTTCTTTTAGGGAATCTCCAAACCAGAAACATCTGGTGGTCAATGGTGGAGTTGTAGTAACAGATAATCTTCATGAATCTCAAGTACACTTATTAATATTTGTTCCAGATTTTAGAAAAAACTGTACTCTGTTGTGTTTTTGTTAAATCTTCATTACATTTTCTAGTTCGCATGTAAAGCACTATTAAGCTAACCTGTGTTTCCCCTCCCACAGACAGACACATACACAGCTATATATAAATCCATCAATTAAGCTAACCTGTGTTATTCTACACACACACACACACGCACACGCATACACACACACACACACATATATATATGGAAAATGTGTAAGTATATATATATATATATATATATATATATATATATATATATATATATGTGTGTGTGTGTGTGTGTATATATATGCAATTTTTATATATATTATTTATCTATTATATATGCGTGGTACTTATTGGAAAGAGCTAAATAAAAGTGATAGAGCTAACATATTGGATTGATATGCAATCCAACAATATATATATATATATATATATATATATATATATATATATATATATATATATATATATATATATATATATATTAAGCTAACCTGTATTTGTTCAACACACACACGATAACATATATGTTTATATATATATATATATATATATATATATATATATATATATATATGTATGTATATATATATATATATATATATATATATATATATATATATATATGGTGGAGTCTTCCGTCGCATTCGACGTATGAGACTCAAGAAACTCAGTTCCTAGGAAGCGACAGCCCAGAAACCAGCACATATTTGATTATAGAGTTGAATGGTTTGTGCAGAATCAACCACATTTTTCGAGGGCCCGAATGCAGAGACCTGGTGCACTACGTGCCACACGGTTCCCAAACGACCCTCTGCAGGTTTTGCATTCAGAGTTGTCCTTCTCCTAGACCAGTTGCCGTCCATAGCAGGAGGGAGAAGAAGAGCATTAATACCTCGTCCCAAGGGTATTAACACGTCAGTGAATGTGATGGATTCGACCGGATTCCTTAATCCGAACCGCTATCCACTACTGCACTTTGCCTCCTATTTTAATATATATAAAATTAAAAGAAAGCGTTCACATGTAAAATAGGTTAGTTAATAAAACAAGGACAAACAAAAGGTTACCAATATAATCAGTACGTAAAACATTTATTAAATATTAATTATTGTTATGGTCCTGACTTAAGACGGAACGGTATTTAGTTACCGCCCCCCACCACGAGGGCATCAGGTGGCACAAGGCCGGTTTAACGTGGAATCTCCGAGCCCGTGGGTTTGGCCAAAAATATGACCTTTGAACCCGTATAAACGGGTTAAGGTTTACCTCCCCGAAAGAGACTCTGCCCTTCCGCGTAGCCTCGTCCGGGTTCCTCCCCTCCCGAAGGCAGAAAGTTCAACCTATCAGCCGATCAGCCGGTCGCCCGACTTCGGGCTGAAATCTGACCTCCTCTTGAGGCGCAGTATTTATTACCTATGGAATAGTCCATTATGTTAGTATGGGTAAGGTCCCATAACAATTATATACCATATGACGGAAATGAAGCACAGAAAGAAATGTTTTATGTCCGGAATTTTCGGACACACCTGTGACCTTCATCAACGGAGTGAGAAATAAACAGAGAAATGGAAATTACCGACAGATGTTTTTGTGGACGGTGTATTTTCTGGTGGATTTCATATGCTTTCTGACCAGGAAACCCCTGTTCAATTTGTCAGGAATGTGACGGCACCTTTGTAAGTCGTCTGAAAACCATACCACATGTTGTACCAGCCCTTGTAAGTGAAATTGGGTAGGTGGAACGATTTTGGAAGTTGTCGATGGCTGCGCTAGTACGAAGTCACAAGGGTATGAACGTGCTATCAGACTGTTGCTCCCGCTAGATAAGGCGCTCACTCGCAGAAAGTGTAACTAAAATCCGCTCCTTAAAAACCACAGGTGGGCTGTGTGAGTGTTGAACAGATACAAATGTTCTTGAGCAAGCGCCTTCAAAAGAAATTATACATATATATATATATATATATATATATATATATATATATATATATATATATATATATATATATAATGGACAAATCTGACAATTATTTTAAGACATTTTTATGTTTATACATTCTTTTTATAGATACAAATATTTAAGTAAATGCTCTATTTTATAATAAACAGTATTAATAACATTTACCGGCGGGAATATCCGAGAAATTTTCATAGAAAATATTCGTCCTACGACAGGAATCGAACCTGTATCCTAAACGGAACCGTCATATAGCCTGACGTGCCTTAATCGATCGAGACACGGAGGATCGTTCGATTAGCAAGGTCCATTTTCTATGAAAATTTCTTTGCCAAACACACAAACAGATATAAATGTTCTTGAGCAGGCGCCTGCAAAAGAAATTGTCTGTCTATCTATCTATCTATCTATCTATATATATATATATATATATATATATATATATATATATATATATATATATATAATGAAATGGACGAAATAATAGGTAAATTTGCTGCTGAAGTTGAATAGAGAAAATGCTATCGAAGTATAAAGACGCATTGGGGAAACCTGAAATCATTGAGAGTGCGCAGGCAGCAACAGTACTTGGAATAATAATAATAATAATAATAGCTTGGGATAAGGTGAAAATAGGGAGGTACTAAAAACAGGACAAATAGGGAGGTACAAAAAAACAGGACTGTGCTTGACTTTAATTATTGTTTTATTTTCGTCCAGTTTTCACAGAAGTACTGTCTACTGGATATCAAGTGTCGGCAAGTCTCCTCAAGATTCCGCGTTCCTCTAGATGATTTTAATAATGATGATAGGTAATAATTTCCGTCAAATAATAATAATAATAATAATGCAACACAACTGCGCAATCTATAAGCGAACGCTTCAAAAATCAATGTCAAATACTATGCCTATGAGCCGGCAGCTCTGACAGAAAGCGACGGCTATTATTCCCTGGGCCATGCCAATCCAAAGTGATAAAGAAATTAAAACCCAGAAAGAAAGAATTTTTCGCCTAATCGATTTGTTTATCTCTACTGAAAGAAATAACTGGCAGAAAAATCTAAACGAAAAACTCTGAATATAAAGAAGATAATAATAATAATAATAATAATAATAATAATAATAATAATAATAATAATAATAATAATAATTTATTTGGCGGAACTATCGAACATTCTGATGTTCTGTACTTGCGCCAAATGAATATAAAAATCATGATAGAGTGGGGTAATATTTACAGTGGAAAAGGTGCAAACACTTTGGTAAAGATGTTCATAAACAATGGTATGAACTTCACCCAGCATCGGTTACAGAAATAGAAGAAATCACAATTGTATGAGATTACACCATCGTTACAGTCAAGAAGATTGAAATAAATAAGTCTAATTGTCAAAAACCTAAAAGAAAAAAAAACTTTCCTACTAATGGATATGACATGATATAAGATGGCAAACAAAGAATTTGAAAATGCTATCGAAGTATAAAGACCTGGAAATCGAAATAGAAAAATAGTGAAATTGAAAACAAGAATAGTACCAGTTATAGGTGGTGCGCTTGGAATGATAAAAAAGGAACACAACAATACATTGAAAAAATCCCTGGAAATCCCAGTTTAAGAGAAATACAAATTTTGTCTTGATAAGTACAGACTAGACACTAAAAAGAACTTTATCCATGTAACGCTAGTGATGTTATGGGTGTTAGGAAAGCAAATCATGAAATGTACCCATAACAACACACCATTACCAACCTTAGATCTCCTGTAGACTTGGTACGTAATGTGACCATAGTACAAATCGTAATATAATGATGATGAGGATGATGATCATGATGATGATAATAATAATAATAATAATAATAATAATAATAATAATAATAATAATAATAGCTTGGGATAAAGTGAAAATAGAGATGTACAAAAAAAAAACAAAAAAACAAAACAAAACAAAAACAGGACAAAACTGGGAAATAAATCAAACAGCAGCTCAAGTTGTTCTTTTTGTAGTTGGTACACCAGGGACTATTTTCAGGAACATTTCTACCTCGCAGGACGCACTGGGGAAACCTGAAGTCATCGAGAGTGCGCAGGCGGCAACAGTACTTGAAACAGCTCATGCTTTGAGGAAAATATTATACCTTTAAACTGTGGGTATTATAACTTTAAACTGTTCGCTATGATATAATGATCATCACCCGGCCAAAATATCTAAGAATCAGAAAGAATATCAAATCAAATAATAATAATAATAACAATAAATTCATAAAAGATAGATAAAAACGGCAGTATACCTCGACTGCGGCATTTATAAGCGTTATAAAGAACAAATACAGTGCAATTGAGACATCAACAGTAACAGAAAACAATGAAGCTACTATTTTCTGGGACATTGCAATCCAACCTTCCCCAACAGATTTAATAAGGGAGTTAAGGATAAGAAGGTAAGAATGTTTCGGCTCCACTGACAGAAACACCATCCTGAAAATTACAGAAAACAAACTCTAACTAAAAAGAGAAATTAATAGAATATTAAGTATGAGAACTATAAGAGCATATTAAGAAATGGATAGAAAAATACGTCATCAAGATTCAAAGAATTTAGAAGATTGTCCCTTTCGGCATTGATCAGATATTTGAACAAGGTAAATTTGCTGCTGAGGCTGAATAGAGACAAGGTAAATTTGCTGCTGAGGCTGAATAGAGACAAGATTAATTTGCTTCTGAAGTTGTGAAAAGTATAGCTTTAAATGTAGTGATAAATATTTTGAACACAAAGGAGGCGTAGTTCTTCAAATATTCTGAGAAGTTCCAGGTCTTAAGCCTTGATAGAGAATACCTTGACTGTGTCATCTACAAGCTTTACAAAATCAACGTGAAGGATAAATACACTGCACACGAGGCATTAACTGTAAAAGAAAACAATGAAGCTACTTTTTTCTGAATATCAAATAATAATAATAATAATAATAATAACATCACTTAGCATTTAGTTTTCCAACAGTAACATCGAAAAAATCAAAAGATTTACATAAGATTGGGTAGTTTATACTTTGGAAGATATGTAAGCATTACAGTGGCACATGTGCAGAAATTGAATTTTCAACTGGGATCCAGTTGCAACAGTATGCGCTGTTTTTTTTTTTATCAAACCTGTCAAAATATCCCGCACGTTTAGCTGTGATGCATGTGCATTGTATACTCTTATCAGATTAGGTGTTGAAATGGGTATAATGGACTTCGCATATTTGTGCCTTTCACATAATGGAACAAAAACAAAATTGTACATATATATATATATATATATATATATATATATATATATATATATATATATATATATATGAAGAAAAATGTACAGAAAAAACAAACAAAAATCTTGTTTAATATTTTAATATTTTGAAATCATCTTCGAATACGTTTTCACAACATCGCCCACGTGACGAAGACGTAATCATATTTTAAACGGAACGCTGATCTTATATAAAAAATTCAGTTATCTGTTTGGATTAGTTGTGCTCTTATGTCCATCGTCTTTTTCATGTTGAATTTTATATGTTCTAATGCTAATTATGTTTTATGAATATGTTCTGATGATGGTCTAAAATAGACCGAAACGTCCGACGTTGAATTTATATTAACATTAATACAGCATAATTACATATTAAGATTTTTGTTTGTTTATTTTTTTTGTATATTTTTCTTCATACTGTCGGATCTATATCCATATATTTGCTTACACACACACACACACACACACACACACACACACACATACATATATATATATATATATATATATATATATATATATATATATTAGGTTGATGCAAAATAATGTCGTTTTTTGACGTTCAACTTCAAAAGAAGAACGACATTATTTTTGCACCAACCTAATATATATATATATATATATATATATATATATATATATATACACCCAGGTAAAATGAGAACAAATGTCGTATAATTTCCCTGTATAAGTTCCTCTAATATCCGAAACTAGTCGAGAAACCTAAGTGAAAAAATAAAACAAAAGATATTAATACACAAACCAGTGTGTCTGAAAATTTTAGCTTTTTTAATATTTTTTTTTTTGTTCAAAATATATGAGAAACGATATATAATTTTTCATATATCAAGAACCAAATTTAGGGAAAATATTATGACAATATAGAAAATAGTGTTCATGTGGCGCGTTTCGTCTTTTAGAATATCATCGGACTAAATTTCTTACATTGGTTACGTGGCTGTTCACGGATCTCCATAACGTCCAGTATTTTATTGCTTTCAGCAATTTTTAAACCATTACCATTTTTCTCTACCTACAAATTCTTTAAGTAACTTACGGGCATCCTTTGAGTATTCAGTTCTCCAAGTCGTCATTCCTCATTATATTGTCCCAGAAATATCAATTGTCTCATGGTTGTAATATCTCTTTCCTTGTAGCCTTTATTTTCCTTAATTATAAATATATTGTAATTTGCACTCTGTGAATGTTCACACCGGTAATGTCTGCTTAATTTCCATTGGCAATTAAACGACAGCAGGTCACCGCAGTAGTTCAGCGCCCTACCGTCTGTATTTTTTGCGAATTTTAATAATGCTGTCATTTTGACGGTGTTGATTTTTTTCTTCGATTTACAATTTTTTCAACTTTTTTGCTAGGTTCTTTGGAATTGTTCCAGGCATTCCACTAATGAGGTGTACAGCTGTCACCTCAATGTCCCACAGATTTTTTTTCACGTTTCTCGCAATGTACTGTTATTTATCAAGCTTTTTCACTCTCATTTTTTGTCTGTTGTCCGCTGGGGGAGAAAAAAATATAATATGAAAGCCATTTGCATTTTTTTTTTTTTTTTTTTTTTTTTTTTTACAAAAATCCGATATGATCGTCTTAGCTGAGTTAAGCGATCCATTTTGAATTTACAGCTCATGAAAATGTTATTTTTCTACTATCCTTGGCAGCTTATACTACTGGACCGTATGATGAAATCTCACTGTCGTTTGCGCAATTCCCAGTAGACAACTTTTCCTATCCAATCATATCTTTTTTCAAATTCTCACTTGAAGACAATTTATTATTATTAACTGTTGATTATTTCTTTTTTTTTTTTTTTTTTTGTGTGTGTGCGTGTGTGTGTGTTTTACATTTTCTTTTTTTTTTATCAAGTTTTTTTCCTCCTCGGACTGATAGCAGGTATTCTAATAATTTATTACCCTTTTTAATATATTTCGTTCCTTTTTTTCTTTTCTTTACAACTACGTTTACGCTGTTTCGACTTGCGTTCCACTAATTTCTCTTTTAAAAACATGATTTTTTCTTTTAGATTTTATGTTTCCGTCTTTAGTGTTTTCTTATCCGACAATTGTCAAGTTGTTTTCGGTTTCTGGCTGCCGTAATCATTTTTTTATTTCTCTGCCTCATTTGATAATTGAATCGAGAAAATATTCAACCTTGACGAGTCTTCTTCGCTTTAAAATTACACATAAATTGTATTGACATCATCTCTCCGGTGTATCGTTGTAAATTTCTTCATCATTCAATCCAAATTTTCGCAGTACTTCATGTCCTGTTGGTGAGGCCTAGAATACGCCATCTACATCCCCTGAAGGAGAGTTGAACCCAGGAGCAAATGCTGACAGCTTGTCCATTTTATAACGATTTCCATATAACTTTGGATACTACCGATCACCATAAGACTTTTAATAGTCAAAATATTGCAAGATTTATTATGATTTTTATTATCCATTATCTATTATCCAATCAGGGATGGGGGTTGGGGTGTAATAGATATCGGCTCGGAATAAGAAATCAGATAGCCGTGTTCGAATTCAAATAGAATTCTTTACATTCACCTAAACACAAAAACCTCTGGGAAAGTTATGAATCCATCACTTCTCCCTCTATGGGTTAAATAGCAGGACAGATTGGATTCTATAACCTTGGTTGGCAAGCAGCCTAATTCAGAAACAAATGGCAACCTACTGCTGAATTGATCGAAAAAGACATTATCTCCCAAGCGTGTATCACGTATAGTATTAGGTTGGTGCAAAAATAATGACGTAATAATGTCGTTTTTTGACGTTACGTCAAAAAACGACATTATTACGTCATTATTTTTGCACCAATCTAATACGTACCTGACTGAATTTCCTGTCAGGAATTTTCGATGTTCTTCATCGAGGATCAAATGGTAACTGGTTTAACATTTGTAGAGAACACAATGTGGAAAAGTAATTGTAAAATCCGATACACACGGGACAGAGGAAAACAAGGCATAAAAAAAATAGTGAGTTTCAGTAAATGTATCGCGGAACAGCGTTTATGAGAAATAATAGGAAGACAAATGTTTCACTGTTGTCATTGTAAACAGAGGAAGAAAAGACCGCTTCCAATATTCCAGTCGTAAAATCTGTTTGCCATCTTCTAGGGTTAAGCATTTAATAATCTCGAAATCAAGGTCGGTACATACTATCCCTGAATTCCTCCCGACTGGGAGGGGGCAAACCTGACTGGGAGCCCCGGGCAATCCTTTCTGACCGTACTATCTTATCAATATTTGTTTTTTTTCTATCTACATTAATATTAGCTACAAATTAAACTAAGCAAAACTGACTATTAAAGGATGAAAGATTTTCGCGAATTTTGATGTGTCTTTTTTGTCCTATTCCGTGAATTTGTTTTGATTTCAAGTCTCGAAAAAAAACTATACAAAATTGTTGTAGCATACCTAGGGACGATAATGGGTATGTCACCATTGACGTAAATACAGTAGTAAATACTTTATGTTGGTCTGCAGTTGGATATTCATTGTGGAAATCAACTGACTCACTTCTAGCAGTTGATTAGTTCTTCTACACGTCACTGGCAAATCTTTTATGTTTTGTTCTTGTCTTAAGTATTATCGTTCATACCAACCTTCGTGTGATTATTCTATTCAGTAATCCCTAGATTACAACAAAAATTCACTGCTTTTTATCCATAATTTTGAATGTATTAAAATTATTGAACTTTTTAACAAGAAATAATCTCAAGTTGATTGTCACAAGACATTGTTGATTTATTAAAGATGGAATGATTAATTGTGTCATGTATTTAATTTGTATTTAGATACATTATAATTATTTTCAGTTTTTCAGGTTGAATTCTTCACCCATATTGCATTATTGTGTATAAATAGGTTACAATAAAATTAGTATTTTATATGAATACTACCTTATGAAAATTAAGATATAGAGTCGGGTGGCACGTTTCACAGGTTAGGAAGGGCATCATAGATTTGGGGGCGACCCTGTTCGAAATAATCATACTTTTAAAATTTTTTCACTATTTTCTTCGATAATATGACCGCGTTCAAAGCCAAGACACGTAGTGAATCAAAGTAATAGGGTAACAACAAAGAGAAATGACTTATTCAGAGCTGACATAAGCTCCCAAGTTCAGAAAAAAAGAAAAATGAAACATAAAACTCAAAACAAGTGTTTCACTTTCAAGGACACATAAAGACCACATTATACGTACGTTCATATTGGCACGTACACGTGTAAGAATGTGCTTTAGAACATCTGGGTTTTATGTAAAGAGGGGGAAAAATTAAAGAAAGTCCATCGCAAAGTCATCTAAATACCTGAAGTTCCATAGTTTTTACATATTTTATGGGACGCAAAGCATACACATGAAAACAGATAATCGCACACACAACGTAGATCTTTCTTTGACTGCAGCTTTGTCTTCCTTTGTTCACAACACACACACACACACACACACACACACACACACACACATATATATATATATATATATATATATGTATGTATGTATGGGTGTGTGTGTGTGTACCCTTCTTGAGTTCTGTGAAAGTTCCTTCTCGAGGTGAACAGTTTAAGAGATTATTTTTTTTTTCACAAGCCTTACTCACCCACTCTTTCCTCTAGCAAGCATATTGGCATGCTAACGGTAAACAATTTTGGCACGAAATTTTTCCATGGAAAGTCGCAGGGACAAGTCAATTCATGCCATACCCAATTAAATTTTCGGAGTTGGTAACTGTTACACAACACCCAGTGAATGCATGAAAGTATATATATATATATATATATATATATATATATATATATATATATATATATATATATATAATTATTTATTTAAAAATTATAACATAAAGAATAGTAATTGTTGGTGATTGGGATTTATATATATATATATATATATATATATATATATATATATATATATATATATATATATATATATATATGCGCGGTACTAAGCGGTAAATGGCCAATATCTGTGATAGAGTTAACATATTCCCTTGTATGGATTCCACGCTTTTGCGGTTATCAGACAATGTCTTTGTCTGATGTTCGCAAAAGAGTGAAACCCAGGGTTACAAATTAATATCCAGAGAACTGTGTATATATATATATATATATATATATATATATATATATATGTGTGTGTGTGTGTGTGTGTGTGTGTGTGTGTATTTAGGCAGTATATCTTCACTCAATCATGTTTGGTTGAATAATCTGTACATAGTATGTCTGTTTATTCTTATTTCAATTCTATCTAATTCACAGATCAATTTTTAATGTTTTTATTAAATTCATTAAGGAAGGCACCGTAGTTTAATAAAAAAAAAATATAAATTAAGTTACCTCCCTTAGATACATAATATCCCTAACAGTTACTTTTTAAATTGACTATAACGGAGCGCGTTCATACTTGTTCATGATTATAGTAGAACGCGTTTCATGAGCAATTACAAAAAATTTACAAGTATCAATTGCATTAAAATTTTGTCTTAGCAATTCACCCCTGACGATGATCTTGGATGAGAATGAAAGTACTCGAGAAATAGAAGAAATGAAAAAAACAAAAACAAAAAAAAACTACGGCGCCATCTTTAATTAATTTAATAACAATATTAAAAAAAATGATCCGTCAATTTCAGAGGATTAAAATAGAAATAGAGTATATATCCAGATTATTCAACAGCATATGTGTGTGTGTGTGTGGTTATGTATACTTGAATGAGTATATTCACTCTAGTTAATCTCCTCCACGAGGCCCGCTGAACTAGTGGTATGATGCTCGCTTTGTATCGTAACGGGCCGGGTTCGATTCTCGCTAGTGGATGAGCATGTTCCAAGCGAACGAAATTAAATAGGTTTCATATTGAACAATGTAAGATTTATCTATCAAGAGTTCAAAATTTGACATATGAGCTACTTATATGAACAAATTGCCCAGTATCCCAGATAGCGTGTGTGCTGATAACGACTGTGTAGACACAAGAATCAACACTGTATGGTGACTGTCAATTTTACGCCAGGAATGATTTTCAAACCATATATGTATGAGATCATCCACAGGAAAACGAGACAAGAGAAAACTAGTTGAACGAAAGATGTTCGAGATGATGAAAAAGAGACACCAAACAATCCCAAGAAATGGTACAGAGTACAGAAATTTGAAACGGATGTAGGTAGGCTAAAGAACAATGTAAAGTGTGCGGAAATGAAAAGGATACAGTACCTTATCATAGATAAGGTACATATGCACAAACAATTTAAAAAATGAACAAGACAGAAAATATACTCATCAACATTTATAAAATAGAAGAAGAAAAAAATGATGAAAAGATGAAATGAATATGTTGTAGAACTGTTTCCCGATAAGAGAGAGAGAGAGAGAGAGAGAGAGAGAGAGAGAGAGAGAGAGAGAGAGAGAGAGAGAGAGAACCCTGCAATACACAAAAGTATTCAAAGACCGGAAAGTAAGATTGGCACTAGATAAGAACATGATCAAAGCCGCAAGGCCAGATGGGAATGGTAATCGAAAGGCTCAAAGCCTTAAAAGATATTATCACGGAAAAGATCACAAAAATAATAAATTAAATATACGATAGTGGTCAGATACCGGAAGGGCTTAAGAGATACATTTTCTCTGCGCTACCCAAGAAACTAGATGCAAATGAATTCGAGTTCCATCAGTTAATCAACTTAATAGGCCACATAATAATCCGAATTCTGATGATTAGAGCGCGAAGAAGAATTAACCCGGAAATAGTACAGGAAGAGTGGAGTTTAGTCATGGGCACTAGAACAAAATATACTATATGTATTAGCAGAATGATATGAGAGAGAGAGAGAAAGATAGAGAGAGAGAGAGAGAGAGGGTGAGTGGGGGAGGGAGTGAAAGAGAGAGTAATACAAATGCAGAAAGATGTAAGTTTAAGTTTTATAGATCACGCAAAATTATTACATAAGATAGGGCTCAAAGATATATGGTGAGGATATTAGAATAATCCATGATTTATACTGTGAGCAAACCACCTGCATACGGACCGAAGATGAATTGAGTACGTGTACAAAAATAGAAAGTGACGCTAGACAATGATGTGTTTCCTCGCCGGTTTTATTCAATCTAAACAGTGACAATATCGCAAAGGGACCGGAGTCCCTTCCAGGACTTAGTATCGATGGGAGCAATTTTAACAATAGAAACCACGCTGTTTCCCTGGCAAAGTTAGAAGGAAAACTACAGGATCTCCTAGACGAGGTAAGTAAATGTGCGTAAGACGTAAGAGATAGCGGTTGAGATTAAGAAATCAGAGGGACGAGTTCGAATTCATGTTTGGTTCTTTACAATCATTTACATACAAATAGATTTAGCCAATATAGGCATACATCTCTTATTCCATATATGGGTTAATTAGTAGTACTTGTATCTAGTAAATCATTGTTATTCCACAAAAAATTGTTAATGCAGTATTCACTCACAAAAAATTAATTTCTTTCAATGTAAAAAATGTTTCGGTTTTGAATAATGCACAAAGGGTTAATAAGTCGTAAAAACAAATCAATTAAATCAATTGACAACTTAGGATAGCAAGATGAAAGGACTAAGCATCAATTGTAAGAAGAGAGGATGGTATGATTTTTAGTAAATGAAGATTCTCCAAATGCGAATTCCGAATTGGCGATGTTAACAACGAAGAAGTACAATAGTTTAAATATCTGGGCATTGTTTCACGCAATATGGAAAATATGACACCGAAATCCGAAGGCGCATAGGTATTGAGAAAGATATCTTTCAAAAAATAAATTGGTTAAAATACAGAAAACATTCATTAGCAGCAAAGAAAAGAGTTTTGAACTGCGATGTAATGGCAATCCTCCGAAATGTAAGTGAAAGTCTGGAGAATTTCCTCCCAGATTGGCGGCAACGGATGTCGTTCTACAGAAGCATTCTGAGAATACAAATGAACACAGCGCTTAAACAACGAAGTAACAAAAATATTTTTATACTTAGAATCAGAAAGATACGGCTGAAATTTTTAGGATACATAATGAGGAAGGAGAGATTTGGAAAATTTGACACTGACAGGACGCATCGAATGAAAAGAGAGAGGAGAGGCAGTGAGACATCAACCTGGCGGCAATGTGTGAATGGATAACAAAAGCGTTGCAAAGGATAGGGAGATGGGGAGAGCCATGATCGCCAGCGTTTTGAAGTGAGACGCTACATAAAAATAAGAATTTATTGTTTACGTACAAAAGTACATTTGCACTCATTGTACAGTAAAATATGTACCCTTGTAAATAACTGAGAAAGATTAACTAAAAATGTTAACAATTCTTGTTTTTTTTTACGGGACACACACAAACGGGGCTTCGCGTATACACCGCATATTCACACCGTAAAGGCACTATCAACAAGAAAGTACACCTATGTTTAAGATAACATACATTTCGGAAAAATAGATATTTTGAATTTGTTTTTATGAAAAACAGAAAATTGTTGAAAGGCAGTCAAGTGACTACCACAAATTTTTATAAAAAATGACGATGACGACCATACAGGAAGTTGGGAACAATGAAAAGAAACTGTTTCATAAAGATTCTCATCCAAATTTTTCTCTAATTACACACACACACACACACACACACACACACACATATATATATATATATATATGTATGTATATATATATATATATATATATATATATATATATATATATATATATATATATATATCCTGTACACAAATCACCACATCCATCATTAATATAAAATAAAATTTCGTAAAAATAGATATTTTGAATTTGTTTTATCGAAACCAGAATTTGTTGAAATGTTCCAGCAACAGTGCTTTATTAGGGGAGAACAAATCAATAAAAATGTGGAGCATGTTATGAAATAGAAACAATTTTTTGAGGAATGGAGAAACATCTACTCTTTATTGAAACAGAGGCGTTTGTTTTGCAAATGTAAAGCATTGATCTGTTGAATAAATTAAGACGTTCCTTTTTTTGGTTAACCTGACTCAAAAGGAATCTGTTGGCAGACAACGGCATTAAATCTGAAATATTTTCAGTTGTCGAAAGAAAATAATTGAATAAAGTAAACAAATTCAAGTTATCTTCTTTTGTTGAATTTTAAAAAAAATTGTAGTATTTTTGTAGGCCACACGCTTCATGGAGCCGTAATTTATATGCTAATCGTTACTTTTCTCGCAATTCTCGCTTGTGGAACTCCTCTCCGACTCCATGATTTACAGAGCCAAATTAAATCTGCAACAATATAATGTCAATGGCTGGATACTTTCCTCCTGGTTACTCTTTTCTCTCCTTGTTCATTAATGTTTATGTTCCTAATTCTTCTCCATCCTGTAATCATTTGCGTTTCAGTGGCTTTACTATTTTGCTTGCCGTTATACCGATTCAAAATACAATATATATATATATATATATATATATATATATATATATATATATATATATGTGTGTGTGTGTGCGTGTGTCAAACATGTCGCTACGGAATAGGTGGAAGTAGTGGTTCCTATGGGCGATGGCGGCTGAGCAAGCCGCCGAGAACCATGGGGAGGAGCGCGACTTGACCCTATATTTCCTTGATGGGATGAAAGCGTCCATTCCAGCTTTAACCCAGGATGAGACCTCAGAAGCTTGGACGGGGAGCTTGGACGGGGAGCTTAAAGACTCCATCCCAGGGGACATCGCGGAGGAAATCACGGAACGCGTCCCAGTCAGCTCGTTGACAGTAGAACGAAATTCTAGTGGTAGGAGGTTCTTTATAGGGGGTGGAGTTGGAGGAGATGTTAACTGATACTACTGCATGATCAAAGTTACCAAGAAGGCAGAGTTGCGAGGCGCTGCAGGATTCGGGGATGGAGGTAAAGCACAGGTCGAGAAGAGAGGCTTTACCTTCCCGGTTGGAGGCAAAACGAGTGGGGAAGTTAACTATCTGTGTGAGGGAATGAGAGATTGAAAAATTGAGCGTTTGAATGCATGCGTGGTCAGTCTTAAGCCACAAGGTGTGATGGGCGTTAAAGTCAACAAACACAAAAATGTGAGCAAACGGGTGGAGGGAGAGAGCCTTGTCTATGCTGTCATAAATGCTATCGAGTATCTCACAGTCTTGAGAGGATGGAGAGCGGTAAAGGAAGAAGAGATAGCTTACCGCATTGAAGAGAGAGAGAGTCGGAGACACATGCATGACTGTTCTGGCGTTTCGAGAGAGGACTCTCTGGCCAGAGGGAGATGTTCCTTGACGTAGACACTAAGACCGTGCAAGTGGGTTAGAGAGTCTTTTCTGAGGAGAGGAACATAGCCGGGGATCGAGAGATCAGAAGAGGGGATAGAATAGACAAGGTTTGTCTCACAGAGAACCAGTATATCCGGGCCGTTTGCAGTGAGGAAAGATTCCAGACTACAGACAAAAGTTCATTTTCTCCATCAAGACATTCATTTCTGTAGTTTAGTGCTAGCAGCAAGTAGAAATATTTCTCCTCCCGATGATGGCCATTTTGGCCGAAACTAGTCGAGGAATCTAAATGAAATAATAATAAAAAAACGAAATAATATTAATCTACAACCCAGTGTGTCTGAAGATTTTAATTTTTTAATATTTTTTTTATTGTTTAATATATATATATATATATATATATATATATATATATATGAAAGTGACAGAAATGTAACCTCATAAAAATGTATTTACTTTCACCTGCCGGCTGTGTTGTTTGAGAAATCTTATAAAAGAAAAAAATTCGCCCTTTCTCGAACATTCAGGCCGGTGGGTGAAAATTAATAAATATACTGTTTAATAAATAAATGGACCGCCTACTGAAATATGGATATCAACTTAAAAATAACGTTTAAATTAATACAATCTGTCGGGCTAATAAAAATCCATTCTAAAACAAAATTATAAATGTATTTCATACGGTATCATTAACATTAATTCGAGCACGATTTACTTTTTAGTTGAAATTTACTCAAACGATAACTGTTCAAATCCTAAATATTTTTATCTTGTGAAAACATACAATTTTCTCTTGAATAATGTAAAGAAATTCAAAATGTCTTTATTTTATAGAAAATATTTAAAAATGGGTGTAAATATACCTAGAAGAATATAAAATATAATTTTATATATATATATATATATATATATATATATATATATATATGATAGGAAATTAAATGGCATAGTGCAAAAATGTGTATAACGCATTTCGCCTTCTAGAAGAACTTCATTGAAGAAAATTAATGTTGCTATAATGTATTTCTTCGCCTCTCTCTTTTAAATATATAATTCGAACAAAATCATTACTTTTGTCCGATGTTGTTCTAGTGGACGAAACATATGTTTTTTATGGAATTTATCGACTTTGTCATTCAACTGACTATACATACAATAAAATATATATAAAAGAAAAACTATTTATTTAACTCTAAATTCAAAACCTACGGAGGGTCGTTTGAGGACCTTGTCGCACATAGAGCACCAGGTCTCCGTATTCGGCCCTTCAAAGTGTGGTTGGTTCTGCACAAAGCCTTCAACATTATAATCAAATCATGTGATGGTGTCTGGACAGTCGGTTCCTAGGAATACGACGGGACGTTCACCATATATGCATATACGTGTGTGTGTGTGTATCTGTGCGTGTGTGTGTATGTGTGCCTGTGCCTGTGCGTCTGTGTGAATAAAGACAAAAGGAATAGTTTTCTTAGCCGATGCGTTCAATCTCTCATGGACGTTATCAAGGTAAATATAAGGATTTTATTTTGCAACATATATTTATAAACAGAAGTAAATTGGAGGAAAATATCTTAAAATTTTATTAACATCTGCATTTTTACACACACATACACCCACAAACCAACACACAAACTCTCACACATACATATCTATAAAAACATTCATACCCTTTAAAAAAGAATAAATTTCGTAATAATGCGAACTTTGTGTCTGTTTTTATACAAAAAACAAATTGTTAAACCATACCCAGATTTAATTTTTGAAAAATTGACAGCATCTGTTCAAACTCGAGACTAAATTGGTATCGATAAGAATAGCGATCATTTTGAAGATAATGAACCATAAAAATAAAATATTTCATAATAAATGAAGAAAATGTGTTTGTTATTTAAATAAATCCGTCTCTTTTACAAATACATCGCATAAAACGTAAATAAAGTTAAAAGCCTTTGCAACACACAACGGCGTCATTAACCTTTAAAAAAAGTTAAAACAGACCGAAATCCCAGAGGATAATAATATCTGCTCCCTCTACTGTTCATACTAGTTTGTAGCTGGGTTTTTTTTATCACGTATGGCAATTTTTTCAATGCTACTATTGATATACACTGCCATTATATTTTTTGTACTCATTGGGTGAGTAGTGAGCATCCTGCGATAAGCTGATCAATAGTTACTTTATATTGGTTATGTCTGTACGATTATGCAAGATATTAAGTTCGTAGCTGCAATTAAGCAGGAGATTACAGGGAGTGAAAATTTATGAGAAGTGATTAGTGATGGAAGCACAATACAGGAACAGGACTCAGGAAAACAGAAGCTGCAATTGAATTTTTTGAATATTGTAGGTGCCCGGGAACTGAAACATTGGGAGGTGAATAGCAAAAGAGAAAAGAACATATTCGAATAAAACTGGCGGTCGCATAGAAAATTACATAATCAATGGCGTGAAAGATCAGGACCACTGATTTCGTGCATCAAGGTCCCTTCATATGTTATCTCTAGATTATTTTGCTGGAATCATTATTAAGATGCAATCTCAATGATTTTCTGAAATGTTCCGAGTTTTCAGGAATAATTGTAAAATTCTATTGATAATGGTTCGTGGACGAAAAACGCGACAACGAGATCAAAAAATTCATTGGACCTGCGACAGAAGTATTTCAGATGCTAAGAAAGCCAATCGTTTAGGAACAAAGGATTTTGTAGGTGCCCGGAAAGCAAAACATCGGAAGGTGAATAGTTCAAGAAAAGAAACTATGAGAATAGAAGTGGCAGTTGCATGGAAAATTACACAATCAATCGCTTGGAAGATCAGGAACATTGATTTCGTGCGGCATGTACTTTTCATATATTATCTCTAGATTATTTTGCTGGGGGCACTATTGAGCTGCAATCTCGATAACTTTCTGAAATTTGACATATTCCATGTTTTCATGAATAATTGTAAAATTGTATTGATAATGGTCTGAGGATGAAAAATACGACTCCGAGATCTTAACAGTCATTGGACTAGCGACAGAAGTATTTCAAAAGGTGAGCAAGGTGGTGATGAACGGGGAAAAATCCTCAGGAACAAAGAAAAGACACACCAGAAAGTCTTTGGATAAAACATTAGAAAACCAATGGCTTGGAGGGCGGAATCACCGATTACGTGGAGCAATGTCCTTCGATATCACATCTTTAGATTTGTTTTTGTTGGTGGGTTATATTAAGAATGCGGTTTATAAAAAAAAACCTAAAAATTCAGGCTTGAAAGAATTTAACTGAATAAAATATAAATTATATAATATCTGAATTGCGTTCAAATACATTCAGAACCGTTCGTTAAAGATTTCAAATTTGCAATTGTTGATAAATATAAGTTTGCCATATTGTTCCACACATTAATAAAGCCAGATCAGACATAAAAACGACTACTGCTGCCATTTATGAGAAGTCTCCCAGTCTTTATTTTCCGCTCTTGATAGAGTCCAGACGCATCTCTGCATCCTTGTGGGTGACAAATCATTTTCCACCCTACAACCCCTTTCCTCACAGATGAAACGTTGCAAGCCTCTCACTGCTCTATCGCTATTTCCATGGAAAATGCTCAGACGAACGACATTCCTTAGAGCCACCAGTTCTACACTTTACAGCTAAGATTCATCATGCCACGCACACTGTAACGAATCCCCCTCTTTGCCTTCGTTATTCATTACTGAGATGTAGGTTCCACTCGATCAGCTTTTCCCCACGAATCTCTGCTTTGTGGAATCAATTCCCAAGAAAACGTTTTCCAGATTGCTACAATCTTAAACTCTTCACGTGTAGGGTTAACAGTTATCTTCCTCGCATATACCCATAAATTGTGCTTCTTACTCTGTAAGCTTCAACCTCGAGTAGCTCTTTACTCTTGTACGGGGTGAGCATCACTGTTACAAAAGAAAAAAAAAAGAGAAATTTACTTTTTAATCATTTTGGTTTCACTCCTGTTTTGGAAAGCGCATTTCTCCTAAAACCAAAAACTTAACACAAAAGCTACAATCAATGAAAAATACGATTTTAAAACAGAAAAATGTCCGCATAACAAAACTTAGTACAAACATAAAATGTAATAAAGAGTTAGAGATTTCCAGAAAAACTAAAACGACATATAACTAAAATAAACAATTCGCCTAACTTATTCATTGTAGCAAACAAAACTAGACATTTATACGGACTAAGTCCCCCAAAATACAACAGACTACTCAAGGGCAACAAAAACATACAGAAAAACACCAAGAAGCATAGAATAGGATATTAAAATAGAATCTAAAAAATCGCCCAGGCATTAAACTTAGACGACCAAATAAATTGTATCGTTAAATTACACTAAAAGGTCGCAAATAAAACTTCAAAAAAACACATGTGGACTCATAAACTCAACTAAAAGAGTATTAGCTAAAATAAGTAAAATGATATTAGAAATAATTAACTTAGAACTAAGGACTAAGTTGTAAAACAGTACATTTCAGCCTAAAAACAAACCTAATTGTGAATTTATGCAATTACATATAAAAGATTTCTAATGTTATCTAATAAATCTTATACTAGGCAAGACCACTATTCACTATTATTCGATAACGAACCTTTGATATTACAATGGGAGGTTTTGATGGTCTTTGAGAGAGCTTCTTAGTATACATTTGGTACATGAACTAAGTAGAATAATCGATAAAAATATAGATATCTACATAATCATACAAATCTGTAACCAAAATCAAAACTACAAAAATAATCATACAAATTTTCAAACATTTTGATATAGATATAAAAAAACGTAATAGAAGTAGATTCCGTAGATGTCACACTCAAGGAAAGGTACATATCAACCATATAGAAAGCACAAAGTAATCACGTAGAATCCAAAATTAATCAGTCAAGACTTATCTGACAATTGAAACATTTTCAACAAACTCTCCAAAATGAATTGAAACAACCCTAAAAATAGTGGATTTTCGACTTACAGGCACGCCACACAGCATCAAAAAAAGGCAACGGCTGAAGAATCATTATCTGGTTCAATGCACTGTAGAACAAAAACGCAAAAACGACGTCGGAAAAATATTCATTAAACTCACTAGATCAAGAACTCTCCACAAGATATTCAACAGAAAGAGTAAAAATCAGCTACAGTTGCATCGAGAACATGCCACTAATAATAATAATGCACAACAGACAAATAACTTCCAAACCAAAAGCACAAACCAAATCCACCTGTAGCTGCAGAACAAAAACGTTTGTCCCTTAAATGGCAATTACTTGCAGAACATTAAACTATAGAAGCCATTATTCTTGGAAGCCATTTACAAATCAGAAGTAATCGAAGAAAATATACATAGGAGTAACTGAAGGCCCCTGAATACAGAGAAATTGCACACAGAAAACATACTTTACAAATAGTAAATACACAAACAGCACCATGCTTTCTAAACTTATATGAGAAATAAAAAACAAAAACAAAATTACATTAAAATATCATGGAAATAAGGAAAAATCAGCAAACTTTATCAGGAGGAGAATCTAGTTATAATCACCTTCCCAGATCAACACAAATTACTTGATCAGAATTCATCTCAAAATGTAAACTAAATTTTTACTAGTTGCTCATAAATAGAAAACCAAAAATAAATTCCTTATAAAATACCATCATGAAAAATGCAAATATATACAACGCAGATAATGCAACATACTTTATACAAAGCCAAACTCACTACTCACAATGCACCATTGACCAGCATATATAAAGATTTGAGCCAAAACACAACACATATGGATTGATGATTGCGTTGAAGCATGGAATTGATTGTCGTTATATGTGTCTACATTTATATTTACATACGCTCTATCTCTGATATTGAACAATTTTACCCATAAATATAGCATACCTTAAAACTATATTTTCACACACACACACACACAAATATATATATACTAGCAATATAACACGTCTTCGACGGATCTTTCAATACTGGGAATTTGTACCGTTCAGTTGCAGCAGTTTAATTTTAATTTGGTCCAACTGAGGCACATTTCCAAATGGGGTGTTAACAATTTGTATAGGTGATGGTGCTGAAAAGGGTCCGTTTTTGTGTTCTGAATCTTGTTTCAGCCTCAGGCACAGCAGTAGTTGAAGAGGCGTTACTCCTGAGCTATTGAGTCCTTTGATCATCATTTTCAGCCTCGCGCGCAGAAGCGTTCAGGTATGCTCTTCTAGAAAGCCGATGGCTACGTTGATCTTTGGTATTAGTGACTCTGATTGATGCATTCCGAGAGGCATTTTGAGACAGGCCGACTAAACGTTCTAAAGACGATTCGTTATCACTTATTCGCATGGCTGACTTGGCGGTAGCGGTTCTGCGACCTAGGTTATTTCTTTTATTTGGTTGCGTGTCTTAGGCAAGTATGAATTGTCAAATGGAATTCGTGGCAAATACCAGTAGAGAATGCTGTAAAGCTACAAGTATCACTAAGCTTGAATAACTTTGTTGGAAAAAGTTGGAAAAATAAATTTTGAGTAATAAAAAAGCAAGCTTAATTA
>OZ010594.1:38712223-38714723 GCA_963932145.1 Acanthosepion lycidas | reverse complement strand
AAAAAAAAAGACGATGTTACTAGGAATAAAAATCTTGTTGTCATTAAATAACCCATATGCCGTAAAACAAAACGAACAAAACGAAATCAAACCGTTGAAAATGGCTGGAAACAAAGGAAATAATGCTGAACTCTTATGTAATATCAGTCTTTTTTTATACCATAAATGCCGAACAATCCCCTCATTCATCAAGAGCATACTGGAGGTAAAAGGAATGTGGTTCTACAGAAGGATGCTGAGAATACCATGTATACAGCGCGTCAGCATCGAATAAATCTTTAGTCTTTAGGAAAATGGAAACGAAAATTACACTGATAATAGGTTATCAGAAGTAGACAGCTGATTTTTTTGCGCAAGGAAAAGATAAGAAACATGAACATGCCACACATATATTAAAGGCATAAACAACAGAGGATATCAGCGGCTAACCTAGCCGAGGAACTTGTGAGAATGAATGACACAAGGCCGGGTGAGAGAGAGGACGAAATAAATAAATATATATATATATATATATATATATATATATATATATATATATATATATATATGTTAGTCAGTCAGTTATGTGCCATATACGATACACGCGTAGGTGATCCTGTATCTTTTGATACATAACTGAAGAGGCAGATTTTTTTCTGCAGTAGGTTGCCATTTCTTTCTGCGGTAAACCAGTTAATAAAAAGCTTCAGAACCCGGTCTGTCCTGCTATTTACCCTGGAAAGTATGAATTCTCTTCTTCTCCCTCTATAGCGTTTTAGCACGTAAGTGAATGTAATGGATTCGACTCCAAGCCACTATCTATTACCCGATCGGGCCTCCGTGTATGTATGTATGCATGTAAAAAATTCAAATAGAGTATAACTGTAAAATGAAAATATGAATAAAGTTTTCCTTTTGTCTTTATTCATATATATATATACATTCTTTTTATAGATACAAATATTTAAGTAAATGATCTGTTTATAATAAACAGTATTAAGCAAAATTTACCGGCCTGAATAAACAGAGCATTTACTTAAATATTTGTATCTATAAAAAGAATGTATAAACATAAAAATGTCTTAAAATAATTGTCGGACTTTGTCCATTTCATAATGAGTGACGTCATATATATATATATATATATATAAATATATCAGGATACAGCGACATTCATTAAGCAAATGGACGAGGGATTAGACCCTTCGCATTACGATCACTAGAACCATTATACCCAGTTTGCCAGAAAGGTGATTCCTTGTTGTTCGGTAGATTTTAGGAAGTGCCTGAAAACCATACCACGCTGTCTGAGCGAAATTTGTTTCAATTGCTCTCGAATGCTTGTCCTAGTAGGAAGTCACAAGTCATCGTGACTGAGGTTTTGAGTGCATTGCCCCTTTTCAGGCTTTTGATTAATTCGGTTGATGCGCGCTCTCCACAAAACTGTAAGCCCGTTTCGGTTAGTAGCAATATAAACCAGAGGCGGGTTCAGCGGGGGTTGAATAAACACAAATTTCCTGTGCAGGCGCCTGCAGTAGGGATTAGCTACTTATACTCAAAACCCAGCGGTCAGCCATTATTCTCATATGTGTGTGGGCCCCCAGTTTTTGTATCTTTTTCGTGGAGATAGAGAAGAGATTCGAACATCTTTCTGCATCTTTGCACTTGTTTTCAGACACGAATAAGACAATTTTATGGACCAAAAGATTGTTTTTGGCGATTCGGTTAATGCTTCATTATTATTTTTATTTGTTTTTCTTTCCTACCCCAACCTCAGAACCAGTTTTCGTGCTCGTCCTTCTTTCTTGTTTCGGGCGCCGAGCCCCACCCTCAAAGGCCATAAACAACCAAGGGTCACCTGGGTGTGTTGCTAAGAACCAAAACCGCAATACTGAATTCTTTAATTTGTCAATTATAATCAATGAAAGTAGGTTACCAATAAGAAACACGAGACGTCGGGGACTTTGGAATGCAAGAGAAATACATACATACATATATATATATATATATATATATATATATATATATATATATATATATATATATATATATATATATATATTACGTTTATCTTAGTAAAAGAAATGCGCTCACCGGCAGCTATCGAACATACGTTACAATTTGTAGGGGAGACAACCGTTGAAGTTTGATTCGCGGTACTTTATGAGTCGGCTACAAAGGTCATCATCGTTCAGCAAGTTTATATATCTCTCACTTTCATTATATATATATATATATATATATATATATATATATATATATATATATATATATATATATATTACGTTTATCTTAGTAAAAGAAATGCGCTACCGGCAGCTATCGAACATACGTTACAATTTGTAGGGGAGACAACCGTTGAAGTTTGATTCGGGGTACTTTATGAGTCGGCTACAAAGATGATTATCGTTCAGCAAGTTTATATATCTCTCACTGTCATTATATATATATATATATATATATATATATATATATATATATATTACGTTTATCTTAGTAAAAGAAATGCGCTACCGGCAGC
>OZ010594.1:38682223-38709723 GCA_963932145.1 Acanthosepion lycidas | reverse complement strand
CAAAGGTAATTTATATTAATCTCGTGATGTCTGAATAAATTTAGTATTAGAGTATCTGTACAAGTTTTTCCTTTATTGAAGTGTGTATAAATTTTGGGGCGTACTCTCTCTCTCTCTCTCTCTCTTTATCCATCTATCTATCTATCTATCTATCTATCTATCTATCTATCTATCTATCTCTCTCTCTCTATATATATATATATATATATATATATGCGCGTGTGTGTTCGCGCGCGCGTGTGTATTGATGTAATAGAAAAGAACAGTTAGATTGATAAACTAAGTTTCTTTAGTATTTTTCTTTTTAATAAACCGTGTTCGATATAAAATCGAGGTTAAAATTATAATTATTTTTTTAAAATATGGTTCCATCACGACACAGAAATTACTGTTATTCTAAACATCGCTTGAGAATGAAACTGTCCTCTGGAGTAGTTAAGGCTTAATATTGAAATTAAACTTTGGCAATTGAGTTTCAGTTTCGAAACAGTAATTTCTGTGCCTCGATGGAAGCATATTTAGAAAAAAGATGATAATTTAAAGATGCTTTTCACACATCCAAATAGAGGTTTGATATCAGATGTTGATATATGGTGTATTAGACATGGAAATACGATAGGCTGATTCAAACGTTTCCAGCATTTTTCGATAAAAAATATTTTATTCATGTCATACTAATTCAATTCTCAAGTGTAATTTTCTATAATCTTACACTTGATTTCAGCTGAATTGTATATTCTATAATTATTCCGGTTTTGAATCCATTAACTTTCACGATTCCTGTTTTGAATCCATTAATTATCACAATTCCCGGTTTGAATCCATTAATTTTACAACATTCCTGTTTTGAATCCATTAATTTTCACAATTCATGTTTTGAATCCATTAATTTTCATCATTCCTATTTTGAATTCATTAATTTACATGATTCCTGCTTTGAATCCATTAATTTTCCTCATTCCTGTTTTAAATACATTAATTTTCACAATTCCGGGTTTGAATCCATTAATTTTCATTCCTGTTTTGAATCCATTAATTTTAGCGATTGTTATTTAGACAACGAATTCTAATCGGACCAGAAGAAATAAAAGTTAGAAACTGACTAATGCGGCAAATACTGACTTGCTTGATTGATTTTACGATATGTTAATACTTATTGGGCTATTTAATATCAACTATTGCTTGGGGTATCCAGTGAAAATGGAACAGTATTAATAGTCAACCAGACTAAGCCATTACCAATCACCGTACCATTCAACTGCACAAATTGCTTACTATAGCTTTGTGTAGTACTAGTTTGTCTAAGTTCCAGAAATAATAATAAAAATAAAATAATTCCTTCTGACTATGAGAAAAATACTGAAATATTTCTTTCTGAAAATCGCACATAATTAAGAAATGAAAAAGATGGGGCGAGAAATATCTAAAACTAATTCAAAAATCGAAATAAAATATATGATTATTTCAAGAAACAAACAAATGGACTTACCTGTTTGATGACGTGAGCAGCGTTAAGAGAACAGATGAAACGGGAAAATGAACCTATTGTAATGAATAATCAAGAGTGATCACCCCTTGTTTCGTTACTCTCCCCTTTAAGAGAGATATTTCTGTTTAGTGGGACTATGAAAGGACACTATACGTGAACCTTTTATTCTCAGTTGAATAAAGCTTTCTTAAACCCTACACCTGCGTACTTTTGTCATTACACCCATATTAAAAGCGATCCAAAACAAAGAAAATCCAATATTACGGCTTAAATAGACAATCAGCGAAATAGTATATATTTTGTTGGTGAAGACATAGAGGTGAAACAGTTGATTGTATTAGTGAATGGTGTCATTTAGATGATCCGGGATATAGCATTAGACTGGATAATGAAGGAAAGTTTTCATGTTTACAAGCAAATTTAACTGTGTTGTATGACTGTCCTTATTCAAGTAGTTGGATTTTATTATCGTCTTGAATATCGTGATACGATTTTATGTGCATTCAATTCACTGTATTTGCGTGTTATATGATTACAAGTCTTATCTTTATCCGTTTATTGACAAAATGTGTGTACTTCATTCTGTATTATGTGTAAAGTATTACGGCTAGAGAATTTTTCAGTTAGAAAACATGATCAATATACGAACACCCTAACAGCCATGCTACAATAAAATAGTTTAAAGATGCGCTTTCATTATTAATCTTTATATTTAACAGAAACTCGCTTGTAAACATGGAAACTTTCCTCCATTACCCTTTTTAACCATTATAAACAAGATGAGAAAACTACTCGGAACCGTGAGGTATATTATAACACTTTTATTATTCATCTGCAGGTTACCTATTAGATTGGTGCAAAAATAATGACGTAATAATGTCGTTTTTTGACGTTAAAAAATACGTCAAAAACGACATTATTACGTCATTATTTTTTGCACTAACCTAATATATACGCGAACTGTCTCGCTTAATGAACACCTTGAACCTTATTCGTTATTTTCTGAAAAAAAGAAAGAAACAAAAAACATAGTCACAATGCGGATATTTATCTTAAATTAAATTCATATCAAATTTAAACGTATTTCGCTTATCTTTGTAATGCAAATTATTATAAACTAATTTGTATTACGGAATGCAATATAAGCATTTATAAAATAATTTGTATTACAAAAAACAAGCGAAAATACATTAAAATTTAAAACTGACCCACGCACGAAAACAGAAATCCTTACATTTGTCTTACAATTGCGTATACTTAGACAAAACTACAGCTTCCTTAGTATATGTGCTACAATTTGGAACATATAGGCATGCATTCACTCTGCTACATAAAGTAGTTAATTGCATTTAGAGTTTATTAAATATATAATTTGCATTGCAAGCTATTATACAAACTGAAAAAAGAGTTACTTCCCTTATTTACCGCAAAATTAAATATAAATGAAGGTTAGCGGGTAATTATAAATCATTTTAACCCAACAAGCACAGTCGGCATAAACTGACACAGCCTATAACCTTTGCCTTGGAACGATGTAAATCTATGGTTCATTTTATCTGCCTATTTTAATAATAGTAGCTTACAAAATGTAACACACATATATTGAATTTACTGTGTAATATCGCTTATCCGAACGAGACAAGCGAGTAGTATTTTATTTGGATAATATATCATTCGGATAATTGATCCAATAAAAAAGAAAGCCATAATGAATACGTGAGAAGTAAATTTAAAGGGTTGCGTTTAATCAATCAAAAAATGAATAAAATTTCAGGGAACTCCTTTAAAATTCATATTTTATCTTACAAATGAAAACGTGTTATCTCTCATTTAAATAACGAAAATTTGTAGCTGCAAATTCATGTAATTATAGAATAATTGTTTAAAATGGGACTAAGAAAAATAATAGGGGTACTATAAACCTACACCTTCTGGCATGGTTTTTTTATTACTTAATTCATTTAATTTTTATGTGTCAAAATTATTTTAACATTTAAAATGGCAGACTGTCATCAAGCCACCCTAAAGACTTTTCTTCACAGATAAGGGAACAACAAAACATCCAAATCCTCCATCACGTGTTAGAGATTTGTACTCGGGACAAAGTCATAAAAGCGTCAGATTGAATATTTACGAGAACTTGAAATTTTGCTCGGATAGACCAAATTTGGTAAAATCAGTGTTCAGTTACGGCTAACATACCCCATCTCTTCCCTCCACATCCATACACTCTCTTGCTATATATATATATATATATATATATATATATATATATATATATATATATATATACACACACACACACACATATATATATATATATATATATATATATATATATATATATATATATAATAAAAAGGCTTAAACACTAATATTCCATGGTCATAATTTATTCCATTGGAATCGTAAATACGATCCAATTCATCAGACCTACAAATTCAAAAAGAAAACAGAAAAAAACCCACTCCGGAAATAAAAAAGAATTTAGAGAGAGAGTAATTAAGAGAGTGTGGGACGAATGTTAGTTTATAAGAGAGGGGTTTAACAGAGAGAGTTTTATTTAAAATTAGGTGTGAGTGGAAGGGGGAAAAAGACTGTTGACGGATGTCTAAAACAGTATAAGGATACACATCGACGTGACAATACACACACCATGGCCGATCAAATCTTAAAGAAGGAGGGGGAGGTAAGGAAGGAAGTGGTGGGGAAGAAAGATGGGGCGGGTGAAATTAAAATTGCAAGGGACGCTGTGTAATTGAGAAAATTTGACAAAAATAATATCGACTGCAGGTTACAAATAAAATATTATAAACAATAAATATGAAGATTATCAAATCAGGCGAGGACCTATATTTTTATGTTCAAAACGCATGCAAAACCATACATACATGTATATACTACACACACACACACACACACACACACATATATACATATATATGCACATACACACATATACATGTACACACACAAACACATATAAATACATACACACATACACATACATATACATACATATACATACGCACACATATATACACGTATATCCACCTATACCCTATACACACATTTTCCACATACATATACATAAATACACATGCACCCACATACACATATATACATACACACACATACAAAAACCAGATATATATACGCACACACACACATATATATATATATATATATATGCATATATATATATACATATATATACATACAAAAATGTACACACATATACCTACATATACACACATACATCCATAGGCATCCACTCCTTACCCATTTACACACACTTGTACATATGAACATGCGCATAAGCATATATACCTAAAACCTTACATTTCTAACCAATTAAAAAAAAAAAAAAACAATGTATCCCTATATCTATCCGTTTAGCTATACATACATACACATATACACGCACATCTATACCCACATACACACATATATATACACATACATACATATGGGTACATATATACACCAACACATACGCACACCCACACACATACATATACATACATATATATACACATATATATACATATACACACATCCCAACATATATATTCTCCTATATATACCTACACCCACATACGTATACATGAATATATACACATACACACATATCCATACATATACATACACATATATACAAATACACACACCCCTAAATATATACCTACATATACCCGTAGTCAAGTACATACATACATACATACATACATATACACACACACACACACACATATATATATATATATATATATACCCACATACATACAAATACATACATATAAATTAGAATTTAAAAACTAAATAAGTAAAATTTCAACAATTTATATATACACATATACCCACATTCATACAAATACGTACAAATACATACATATAAATTAGAATTTAAGAACTAAGTAAAATTTCAACAATTTGGGCGTAAAAAAAAAAAAAAAAAAAAAAAAAAAACCCATAGCGCATCACAAAAACACACAATGATCTATATAGAGATAAACAAAATAAACATAATAGTCATTCCGTTAAAATGTCATGCCCGATGTTTTGAACCAAGATGGAACTGACATAAATGACAGAAAGTTACAAAACGGTGTTTATGTTTTGAATCTCTTCTTATGTCTACATTTAGAAAATATCTCATTACGAAGATTCAACAGTTCATCTTGATTTTTATCTTTAAACCGCTGGAAAGAACATTTTGAGACAGTATTAAACACTTCCTCTGTTACGGATGACGATGTTATTGGGTCAATTCATCAGTTTCCTGAAAAAACAGAATTGTCTGAGCTACCGACTCTACAAGAAGTCTTTGACGCTATAAAACAGATAGCCATGGGTAAGGCACCTGGCAACGATGCTATACCACCGAAAGTGTTTAAGAATGGTGGCCAAAAGTTGGCTAAAAAGTTGCATGCTCTTTTTGTTTCCATTTGGATAACTGGGAAGGTTCCCCAAGACTTCAAGGATGCCTCCATCCTTCACCTTTACAAAAACAAAGGTCTTCGAAATGTCTGTGATAATCATCGCGGCATATCACTTCTTTCAATTGCTGCTAAAATTCTAGCCAGACGTATACTCAACAGATTACTTAAGCATGTTGTTGATGAAATTTATCCTGAATGGCAGTGTGGTTTCGCGTTCTTCGGGGAACGATTGATATGATATTTTCTTTGCGTCAAGTATCTGAGAAAGCTCGCGAGAAAAACCAGTTGTACATGGTGTTTATTGACCTTACAAAGGCATTTGATACTGTGAACCGTACAGCTCTTTGGAAGATATTGAAGAAAATTGGTATCCCAGACAACATGATAAAAGTTATAATATCTTTTCATAAGGGTATGAAAGCATCAGTCGTGTCGAATGGGGACTCTTCGGAACAGTTCAATGTAACCAATGGCACCAAACAAGGATGTGTTATGGCTCCGGTTCTGTTTGATCTATTCTTCTCTGTTATGTTGAAACACGCATTTTCAGATGTTGTTACTGGAGTAAAATTTCAGTTCCGTACAAGTGGTGGAATATTCAATCACCAGCGCTTCAAAGCAAAAACGCTCCTTCGTAGAACAATCATCAGGGATTTGCTATTTGCACACGATGCTGCACTGGTTGCAACCTCCCTCGAGGAAGCTCAACTTCTTGCTGATCGGTTTTCTGCTGCATGTAAAGCCTTCGGCCTAACCATCAGCATAAAGAAAACCGAAGTCATACATAAGCCCCGACCTACACCAAAGGAGGTGCACGATGTGAAACAAAATCAGCCAGTAACCCCTATCCGAGTCGATGGAAGCAATTTGAAATATGTGAAAAACTTCACATATCTTGGTAGCCTGGTGAATTCAAGTGCATCACTCGATAATGAAATAGTGAATAGAATCTCTCGTGCTAGTAGTGCATTTGGAAAATTGAGTACCCGATTATGAAAAGACCGAGGAATAAGCCTGAAAACAAAGATAGCAGTGTATAAAGCCGTCATACTTACCACACTACTGTATGCATCAGAGTCATGGACACCCTATCGTAACCAAATTGAGCAACTTGACGTCTTCCACAAGAGATGTCTTCGTACTATTTGTGGTTTTACTCTTAAAGACCGGGTATCTAATGCAGTTTACATTTTGTGGCATCAGTGGAATAGAAAGTTTTCTGATCCAATCACAACTTCGCTGGGCAGGTCATGTTGTTCGCATGGACGATAGTAGGATACCAAAGCAACTCATGTACAGTCAGCTTGATGGTGGTAGCCGAAATGTTGGACGACCTTGGCTTCGCTGCAAAGACAAATTGAAAGCTAACCTTGCAGCTGTCCAGATCGATAGCAGAAATTTTGAGCTCAATGCTAATGATGGAGATGCTTTGAAGAGTATGTGTCACCAGCGAATCAAACATTTCTTCACGGCTGGTATTCACAAATTAAAGGAAACTAGGCTTAGAACAAAAGGGAATACAAATATAGCAGCGACGCTTTCTCTCAACCCTCACGCCTGCATCCACTGTGGCCTTGTGTGCAGGTCTCTAGCTGGACTCAAATGCCATCTTCGCCTGAGCGTGTGCAGGCACAAAGAACCTTAAACAGGGATATTTGTCAAGACCTCATACGTCGAAATCGACGGGAGAATCCATCATATATAATATGATAAAATCAAACAGTAACTTTCGGTCCCGGGTTCCGATCTTATGATCTCATTAAGTGGCTTACTGGATTTTGGGGGTGCGTACACTAACTATGATATATATATATATATATATATATATATATATATATATATATATATATATATATGAATCATTCATACAAAAAGTAGATTAGTAAAGTTTATGATATAAATAAAGTAAGTTTCATTAACCTACAAATCAGTCGATGAATGTTATGATCCTTGTTTTTAAAAATTATAAGCTGTATAAAGTCTTTCTTTAATACGCAAATATTTTCGACTGTACATTCAGTCATCTTCATCTGCTCCATATATATATATATATATATATATATATATATATATATATACATATACATATATACACACACACACATATATATATATACATACATATATATATATATATATATATATATATATATATATATATATATACAGAGAGAGAGAGAGAGAGTGAGAGAGAGCGAAAAATATATATGTGTCCGTCAGGTTAGAGAAACTATGGTACATACTAGTGACGCTAGGTAATCCCTTTTGCAGACTCCTGCTCAGAAATACTTGTATGTCTTCAACACCCAAAAGAGTAACCTGTCGTTTATACATGTATTTACCTAAATAATAATATTCAACGAAACATGTTTGAATATATATATATATATATATATATATATATATATATATATATATATATATATATATATATATATATATAATATATGAATAACGACAAAAGGTAAACTTTATTCGTACTGTCATTGTACAGATATACTCTATATGATTTTTTCGGTCATGCTGCACCATGTTTTTAGTGATATTGACGTAGGTATAATAATTGAATTCCGCACAAGCGGCGGTCTCTTGGACCATCAACGTTTTAAATCGCTGATTCAAGACAACATTATTCGTGATCTTTTGTTTGATAATGACGTTCTGGTCAAACATCTCTCATTGAATAATGTCGACATACAGGGTCTATTTATTTTTAAAATAATCCTTTTTAGTTCTCTAATATAATCATTTTATTGATGTTAAGATGAAATTCATCAAGGAATTTAGCTGTAGTTTTTTTCTTACCCAAGTACTTTCGACCTCCCCCGAAATCATCCCCCGGTGTGAATTACAAAGACAAACTTATGGTAACTTTGTTCGTTATGATGATGATTTTTAAAGGCATGAGTGAATCACTTGATTAACAAAAAAATAGAAAGGATTATTATAAAAATAAATACACATAATATGTCTATATTATTCAATAAAACGAACATGTTTGAATGAAGATAGGCTTCCTATGTATTAGGTTGGTGCAAAAATAATGACGTAATAATGTCGTTTTTTGATGTTAAAAAATACACCAATAAACGACATTATTACGTCATTATTTTTGCACCAACCTAATATATATATATATGTATATAGGTAAATGCTTCTAGTTATAATAAATTAAAGTAAACGTAAGGTATTATAGATGTATAAAAACTTTTATTTTACTGTTTTTATTTTTAGCGTACAAAGGTAAAGTGATATAGGTATCATATATCATCTTTGTTTCTGCATCAGGCTTACTGATAATCTTTCTGATTCGAAAAAGTTTTTTACTGTAAATCCCTTGGTGAATGTATGGTACTAAGATTTATAAATGCAGTTCATATTTCAAGGACACGCTTTTGTCAGCTGCAAATCCAATTATTTAACCGTAGACATAGTTAGACAATTGAATAAACTCCAGATTAATTTTCAATTAATGCAAATACACAATTACAGAAATTAGAGCCTTTATTGACTATCATTCTCATGGTAAGTAATTTTACTATAGAAATGCATTGTAGGTAATTCTCTTACAACAACCATTGTAGAAATTTAATCCGTTTCCAAAAAGCCTTAACACCGCAAGTCTCTGGATACACTTTAGCTATTTCCATGGAAAATATTCCAACGATCTACATTTATTAGTTCCACCAGTTCTGACCTTCAAATCTATAAACCACCATGTCATGTAGCCTGGGAAGAATTGTTCCCTTTCTCTTCGAGTTCCATTAGTAGAAAGTTGAATTCGGGTATCTTCTTCCTCCAAAACGGCTACTCCATTGAACAGAATCCCGAGAGGATGGTTTCCCGTTCGCTACAATATTAATCTTGTCCACATCATTGCATCCTGGACGCTAGAAATCGAGAATACAAAGTTCAAAAGTCCTAAAAATTATGGACAATAAAATCCTAATCTACCCGCCAACAATCTCTCAACAAAATTTAAAAATAAACACGTTATCCCGAACATTAAGCACTTTACTCCAAGAGAATAAAAATATTTAGAAAGAAAAATAGATCCAACATCACATCAGATTCTGAGATTTATGATATAAAATTCTTGAAGTATATGAAAATCTATACACACAGAACATCTAGCAATCTAATAGCCAGCATCTGAAGAACATAAGAGACACATACGTTGAGTCATGTTCCATTTTTTTTTTACTTTGCTCAATCCTCTCCATTTTCAATCTTATTCTATTCGACTTTCACTTCCCGCCTTCTAGAGGGATTATCACTTTTCTTGGGGTGAAACGATATATATATATATATATATATATATATATATATATATATATATAATTATTTATTTAAAAATATGATTCCAACTCGCTACATAAGAGGTCTCATGTTTCAAAACTTCAAAACAAGAGCCGAAAACTTCAAAATAATATTTGAATTAACTTGAGTTAAAGTACGCTCTGTTCCATCTTCAAGCGAAAAGAGCCTACTTTAACTCAAGTTAATTCAAATATTATTTTGAAATTTTCGGCTCTTGTTTTGAAACATGAGACCTCTTATGTAGCGAGTTGGAATCATATTTTTAAATAAATAATTATATTTATGCTCTACTTTCGTATCGAGGACTATTTTTTAAAAATAATTACAAAAACACTAAGGAACTTTGGATTATTTACCAAACCAGTTTCTTTCTTTCCTATTTTCTACAATATTTTCACATATATATATATATATATATATATATATATATATATATATATATACATACATATATATATATATATATATATATATATATACATATATATATATATATATATATATATATATATATATATATATATATATATAATGGTAGCAGCAAATAATTATGGTAAAAATAATAGTAGGGATTGTAGTAATAGTCGTGGAATGATAATAATAATGATTATGTTAATATTATGAATAAAAAAATAATATATGATAATAACTAAAAACAAATTATTACACCAGCTGCCATTTCTCTCTCTCTCTTTCACTCTCTCTATCTCCCTATATATATATATATATATATATATATATATATATATATATATATATATATATATATATATGGGTAAAAGTGTATGACAAAGTGGAAAAGAGTTCTCGGGTTAGGTAATTCATACTTTGGGATTTCATCGGACTATTTATGTTGGTGTCAGTACGCGAAAAAGAGGTGAAAGCACCTGATAGGTTTCCAGCTGGCAAACAAAAAGAGGACACTATGAAAGTATGACAATACAATTTTATAGTAAAAATACATTTATATGTAAAAAAAAAATGGTGGCAATACCTATTTATAATAAAATTATCAATAATACCTTTTTAAAGCAAACAAGACCAGCAATGCATTTCATTTGTAGTTGCAGGTATACAAATGCGTTCGAAATATATTTACTTGAAGCCATACAATTGCTCAAATTATTTACATTTTGGCATTAACTAACCAATAGTGGTTGATATGCCACTAAACAAAATCAACCAACCAACATGAAAGAGCACTTTTATAACATTAATATAATATCCGACGATTTCTTTAATCAAATTCTCTTCCAAATGCAACAAAACTATAGCAAATGGCACAAATCATACAAACATCACCTCTAATAATGAAATGTCCACACAAACATGTATATTCACAAAAGCTATGTTTCATCTACCATGTATTCAATTGTGAAAGCAGAATAACATATTTCTATTACTTCAAAGCTCTCAAGGAAATTAAATGTTGGCATTAAATGACCCACAAAGAGTTGATATGCAACTAAACAGACAAATCAATCAATCAATCTTCAGAACTACTTCAACCTTTGTCGAGGATTTAACACTGTTCTGGAAGAATTATTGCGAAATTTAGTTCCATGTTGATATTAAAATGCAATTGTTCCAGATTGGTTGTAGACATATCCAGTATTGGAATATCCTTTTCCATGACATCGTTTTCTAATTTATCTACCAAGAATAGAAAGAAAGATTCTTGGCGTAATAAAGTGATCTCCCCCCTCTCTCTCTCTCTCTCTATATATATATATATATATATATATATATATATATGAGTGTAAAGAGTCTATGCTTATCGATTATTTAGCCGAGCAATTTTATTTCATATTTTAAGACTTTTTCAGACCGGATTTAATTTTTGTTCTCTGTATATTTTATATCTGTTTACTATATTATGTTATGTAAAAAGTAAGAGTAATTTCGTCCATAATGGAGTTTTTATGCTTAGAGGAGGATAGACGAATCTGTTCGGAAGACGTCAAAAGTCATCGTGACCGACGGCGTAGTGGCCTTATTTAAACTGTTAATCTCGCCAGATTATGCGTTCTCTTCCAGATACTGAAACTAATGTCCACCAAGCATAGCTGCAGGACAAACCACAGGTAGACTCTCTCGATGTTGAACAAATTCGACTATGACTGCAAGCGTCTAAAACAGGGATTGCCTTGCTGTTCTTGTAGACGGGGGTTCTAGGAATAGCTGTCCATTCTCTCTCTCTCGATATATATATATATATATATATATATATATATATATATATATATATATATATATATACAAAGAAATAATCACACATAGAATCAATCAGAAATATTAATGCCATTAATGGTGACATCCGTCACTAGAGACATAATATATGCATTAAAATACTGTTAATCCATAGAGTGAAGTGATCCTCGTCGAAACCATAGATGTCATTAGTTTTCAGTTTATTTGATGTTAAAATGCTACTACTTACGAATAGTCCTCTATTCATCATCAGGCATGTGTTTTTTTTCCCTTATAAAATCAAAAACTTGAAGACAGAATACTTGTTTGTCGACCGAAAGATGTTTTTTAAATGTCTGCTATTAATGACGGTTAGGAACAATTTTCGGAACGTGCAAAAACGTGACGCCAATTTTTTCAAAATTTTAAGTGAGAATTTTATAAAATTGGAGAATTTTGTGTCTTAGTTAGTTTACTGCCTTGCATGGGGTGGTAATGAATAAAAAATTCCCTGGCCGGTTAGTACTGACTTAGAAACATGGCGAGAAATAACTGATTAGAACTACTATAAAAGCAAGAGGAGGTATCAATAGACATGGGCATCGGAAGTAGAAAAATCTTTATCTGTAGATTAAAGAGGTTACTAGGTCGGATTATTTGACGCCTGAATAAAGCTCAGTGTAAACAAGTGCCGAATCATTATGATAAAAACAATAAAGATAAGGACATTAATCCGAACAAATAACATTTTCTTTTTCCTTAATTTTTACAAGTAGAAGTATTTGGAAACTTCTTTCCTTATAGTCTATAAAATTAAATAAATTTATAAATTAACCATGCTCTCCTCATTAGACCACTATGCTGTATAGAGCCACAATATCATCAGCGTTGTTCCATGGTTTCTGTAGCAAGTTGGCTTTTGATTGTTGGAGTTGCCAGTCTCGCGTTTTGCCGGTTTTCGAATTCAGAGTTTTACTTCTCCAAGAGGCAGTTTAAGAGTATACCTCTGAATTCGGAACTAGTGTAAAGAGGGATGGTCTCCATCAAACCCATGACATATTAAACGTTACAACTGAAATAAACCCAAGTTTGAATCGTGATCCTTACCGAAATGACGCTATTATTATTTAAAAACAAAACAAAAAAAAACTATAAATATTTCAGGAAACTGCAGAATTTTCTCTATATTACGCAAAAGAAGATGCTGAAGACTTTCGTGTTAATCTAATGTATCGCCTTTTACGCGAGCATTATCGGATATCTTGAATATACAAACAAGATCGGCTACTTCTAAAGGCTTTTCACTCGGTTCGTTTCAATATGTCTATATAGGCTCAGAAAATGGCTTACAAAAAACTCCACTAAATAACGATTCGAATAACGGCTGTTGGTAATTGAGTAGAAATTTCAAATAATGTGACCATTTAAATCACGCCCTAAATACACGCCCTAAACACACACCCTCATTCACTCACTCACTCACTCACTCTCACACACACACACACACACACATATATATATATATATATTCTTTTGATTATAAACGTTATTTTTAGTGGGTATAGATGTTTGAGGTGGCGTCACTGTAACTTTAAACAATGAACTTAATGTTAATCGGCCTGGAAATCGAGAAGTCCTTACTAAATAAAAAATGAATCGAACCTATATTCCCTTTTTTCTATCAGGGAGTTCATTCCTTTAGCGGAAGAATGTCCCATTAGTTAGAATACGGCAAATTATGCTGATAAAGCAAAAGAATACAGGCACATTTTTCTTTAGTAAGGGATTTTCGATTACTATACTGATTGTCGTTAATTTTACCGTTTAAAATATCAGATATGCCCACTGAAATATAGGTACCCATTAAATATAACGTTCATGGTAATGTGAAAAATGTCAGATTAAAAAATCGGATATATATATATATATATATATATATATATATATATTAGTCACATTACGGAGACACCCCGTATCGATGGGACTCGAAACACTAGATTTGTGCGCCTACTTTAACAACCATCACTCTACAACAGAAAATTTTTTTTCCACTTAGACTTTCCGTGTTTGTTAAACAAGTGTTCCATTCATGTAATTATCAGAGCCTCGTCCTGATGAATCTCATTGGGATAGACATTTTCCTTTAATTACATATTTCAGACTCTATGAATGAAAAGTAAAATGCTCATTACTATCGCAAAGAGAAGAAAATATTTAAATAGAGATCAACTATTTCTTTTGGAAAGAAAAACATAAAAATGTTTAACGTTTAAATACCAAAAGTAATTGTTCCCTCGACAATTTGTAAGAATAAATTTAACCTGGAAATAAAAAAAGGATTTTCACAGAGATTTAATTTGTTTAAATTTATTTAAAAGCGTTTCGCCTTTGAACGCGTTATTATGCTGATGCAAAGGTTTCCACTCTTTCTTCTAAAAATACTTTTATTTTTATAAATTCTAAGCGATTATTTTATCATCAAATCATTCTACAAGGTCTTATATGAGGTCACTATTTACTTAAATTGCATATTCCCCAGAAAATTCTTTAGGAATGATCATGGCACCACCGATTCTTTAAGATCTTTAAGTCTGCAAATGTGATGCCAGTATAGCAGCAATGAGTTTATCTAGACAAAATAGCTTGATGGGTTCTATACCTCTTCTGTTTGGTTTTGAATTCATAATTATCCATTTCCTTCGCAAGCAATTAAAGAGAACCGAATCCATGCTATTATTTAATCCATAGATAGGGGAGATTGTTTTTATGTTTACAAGGGCATTAGTTTGAAATAAACGAAACAGATCCAGGGAAAATATGAAAACGGCTTGCCGATTTTACTCTCTGTGCCAATAACAGTTATACTATCCGAAAATAAATTTTTTAAAAATGATTTCACTCGCAAGCAAGGCAATAAAGCCACTAAGATGCAAGGAGCCAATGAATGTGAAAAAGTAAGAGAAAATGATTGTACCTAGACTGTGAATTTAAGCACAATACGAGACTGGCGACGAGGTTTCACCAATGTACAGTACAGTTGGCTAGATCTAAGTTCTGTGCTAAAAGTTTCTTTTCTCGCACTTCCCGCGTGTGGAGATCTCTTCCGGCTCCTTGATTTTCTAGCCAACTTTATTCTTCGAAAATTCAAATGGAATTACCAATCGCTATCTACTGTCTTCTTGATTACTATTCTTTTGTTCTCGCTCCTTAGTAATATTTGTCATTTCCTAATTCTTCCACAGCCAGTAATCCCTTGTGTCTTGGTGGCTTTATTGCCTTGCTTGGGGTGAACTTGCTTAAAAAAGGAGAGAGAATAAGAGAAGAGAAATTAAGAAGACACAGTTAACGATTGATATTACACTTAAATTTTTTAGATCACAGTTGACTAGAAAGCAAAAAATCGGAAGAAAGTTCCACAAGCAAGAAGAGCAAGATAATAAACTGTTAATATATAGCTTACGTTTACATCGAGTCATTTCAACAGTAAAATGATGAGACCTATCTGCCAATCTAGTACTGCACTTCAGTTCGTAAAATCGAGCTACCAAAGAGGAACGCTCATCAAATAATTACCGTGGAAAATGGCACAAGGTAGTTACGTTTTGGCAAAGTGATTGAAGCTGAGATGCCTGTTTAGGATCAATAACATTGCAGATCCTTCTTTGTATGCTATCAAGAATCTCTAAATACACAGCAAAAGCACCAGACCTAATGTGACTGTAATATCCAATGCATGGACCAAAGGCAGACTTATAAAGGTGTAAGACCGATTCCGCCTTCGAAAAAGGCAACATTTTAGATGCTAATCAATGTTTCGTTTTGTAAATTCATAAGGTAATCATTTTTCGATCTTGAATTCTCACAGATGCATTAAACTTCCTACTTCAGTGGGCGGACATCAGAAGCGATTAAACAACTTGATAAATATTAATAACATTTCTAAGTTTTCGCTGAATAAATTTTGCCGCTTGAACACGGCAATAATCTGAGCGCTGAAAGGGTAAGTTTTACACTAAGTTAGTGAATTACAAAAATTAAATTAAATAATTCCATAAAAGAAAGACGCACTTAGATTAATAAAAATAAATATTATTTCATTCTATCCAGCTACTGATTAAATAGCAGGCCAAATTGGGTTTTCTAGCTGTGGTTGGCAACCTGCCAAGAAGATAATTCTGAATTCTACGTAACTGTAGCAGAGAATATATTATACAGGCATGAGAAAGCATATAGAATTCAAGATGGCTCAGTGGTAGAACCTCTAACACCATATCGGTTGGGTTTCGATACGGGCTTGAGGTATTCGGGTGTCTAGTCGCACTGAGGAGCTGTGATACAACGAAACAGTACTGTGTACGAATGATATATATATATATATATATATATATATATATATATATATATATATATATGTCATTCATACAAAACAGTACTGTCTACGAATGACATATATATATGTCATTAACATTATTCGGACTATTGGCCTCATCTTTGTCGCCATATTTATCACAACGTTTCGTCCGTTATACGCTCCGGCCTTCTTCAGGTGGTTGGAATGTCGAACTGAACCCTTTATTTCGCTCACTGGGGTAGACTGTTCTAGTTCCACATGCCATGTTTGATGGATGTCAGCTGATAATTTTCCCTCCACTGCCTTAATCGGGTATTGAACTCACACTCTTTGGGTCTTGTCACTGGATCTAACCAACGCCTTTATCCACTGTGCCATGTGTCCTTGAAAAACAGTCTACCACAGTGAGCGAAATAAAGGATTCAGTTCGACATTCCAACCCCTTGAAGAAGGCCGGAGCGTACAACGGCCAAAAACGTTGTAATAAATATGGTGACAAAGATGAGATCAATAGTCCGAATAATGTAAATAATGTACATAATACCTCATCTCAGAAATATAGACATATATGTCATTCGCAGACAGTACTGTTTCGTTGTATCACCGCTCCTTAGGCAGTCGAATGCTGCAAGCCCGAAACCCAACCGATTTGGTGTCAGTCAGAGTTTCTATCACTGAGCCATCTTCACTCGACAGAACGAGTCGACCAAATTTAGCATATTGTTTTAACAAACGCCAAGTGCTCGATTAATTTTACTGAGGAGCATCACTTTTACGCAGGTGTCCGCTTGTCTTTCAACAGTGCTCAATTAAAAATGTGTGTGTGTGTGTGTGTGTATCTTTATGTTTGTATGGGGGGGAATATACAAAAAATCGCGATATACATCTTGGAGGTATTGCAGATTTTATAAGTACATAAAACTATGAAATTAGAATATTGTATTTCGTATATCTTTTCATATGACTATAACAACCAGTGTCAGAAAATCAGTTTATTCGGTACGCTGGCCATTAACTGCAGGCACCAGGGTAAAATACACAACCGCCTCAACCACCAAACAGGATTTCATATAGACGAAGGGGCAAAAACGAATATATACCCCACTAGTTCCGAATGACTTGCGCATATGAGTGGAGGTACAGCACATGCTGTTGGATACGTCGATTGTTTTTAAAACTATAATGAATCTCTCCTCATCCATCATATATCCACTTGACAGAATTATGGGACCGCCCGACTTTCTTATTTTCTCTTTCTGTCCCTCTTTTTTCTTTCTCTCTTTTTTTCTAAGGTCGATTTATGTAGCAAATAGAAGAATAAACCTTAACTAACAGCTCAGCGGTTTATGGATTGACTTATACGTCAGCATTTGTGAGAGTGATGGATAGAGAGAGCTAATTATTTGGTTCATTGTAAATACTTTAGATTTATACAAGGAGAAAACTGTACTGTCGCAAAGTCAGAAGATGGAATTGTACAAGTCTTCCAACGCAGTCGTAGTTGGTTATCATAAGAATCACCTATCCCATCTTACCAGTTACAGACACCGGACCGAAATATACGATTATTAAGGCCTTCAAAGAATAGGGTTGATACATATGAAGAGGCTGAGAGAATTACGTTGCTGAGTTCATCTGGATACACTTTCCCTTGAAAAGAATCTTTCTAAACCCAACATAAAAGTTGTTACTATTACATTAAAAAAAATAAAGACATAGTGAGTACTAAACAAAACAATAAGCTAAAACCTGAAGGAGGAATTAACTCCATGGCCTGTAATAAGTGTTACAAAACTACAAAGGAATTTAAATAAAAGATTATATTAGCACAAAAGGGAGATTTTACAAAATATACATCAAATGCGTTGGTTGCCCACCGTAACGAGATTGGCAACAACTTTGACAGAAAAATACTACTCTGATCAAAGGAGTAAATAATTCACTACGATGTAAATGTCTAGAAAGTGACTTAATCGCAAGGTCATCTTCAGTATGTTTGCGCCCTGGATCATACAACATACAAAAACTAAAAAGAAGTTCTAAATTACCAGCACCCCTCTGTCGTGTGCATGGGTAGTCCTATCAACATAACACATTTAGTCCGATTTAGGCCGTATCCCTGAAGCTTACGACGAAGGCCAGCATACCAAACTCTATCAAACGCCTTAGGGATATATACGGTTCGAGCTTTTCCGTTATTGTGAAGTGCTTGGTATACAAATTCAATTTTGGCCATGAGCACATCAGATCGGGCAAAGCGAAAACCATATTGCAGCTCATGGGATGTAAGGTGCTTAACTACTTCTTGAAGACTTTATCGAAGAGTGGTACGAGACTGATAGGACGGTAGTTAAACGGATCATAAGAGTCCTCAAAGACAGTAACAACAGATGAGGACTTCCAACAGACTGGAAAGCAAGAGTCGGTGAAGCAGTAGTTGTGTACTTTGGAGAGGACAGGAGCCAGTTCAGGAGCACATTACTTCAGGACAACGGTTGATATCCTGTCCCCACCACTAAACTTATGGGAGTCTAATGTAGAGAAGGTGTCCAATACATCCAATCGATGGGGTCATGTGCATCTGACTCAATAGAGCCTCATTTTTAGGGAGGAAATCGGGTGTGGGTACACCGGATATCAAGCGATGAATTGGATGAGAATTTCCGATCAAAGCATTCAGCTGAGAAAGTCAAGGCCTGAAATTGATTCAATAAAGGAGGTATTGTGGATTTGCTATTGTTCAGCACGCTGTTGCAAGGATGCCAATAATCTTTAGAACCAAACTTACGAGATGCAATACTTTGTTTTATTCTTCCAGCAAATTCTAACTTTGCTACATTGATGACACGCTTATACCCATTACGTGGAGGCACAGAGAGACGCCTGTTGTAATCAGACATGTCGCTACGGTACAGACGGAAGAAATGATTCCTATGAGCAACAGCAGATGACCATGCAGCTGAGAACCAAAGAGATGAGCCCGATTTAACATTATCTTTTCTTGAGGGATGAAAGCTTCGATTGCAGCTTTTACCCAGGAGGAGAACTCAGAAGCACATTTTTGAAAGGGGAGATTAAAAACCAGATTCCAGGAGGCACCACGAAGGAAATCATGGAACGAATCTCAGTCTGCTCGTTGGTAACAGAAAGATAATCTGTTGGTAGTAGGTTCTTTGCTGGGGGAGAAGATATTAACAACGCTACGGCATGATCAGAGTTGCCAAGAGAGCAGAGCTCCGTGGCATGACAAAACTCAGGGATGGAGGTAAAATAGAGACCGAGAAGGGAAGCCTAACCGTCCTAGTTACCGAGGAAACGTGTTGGAAAGTCAACCACTTGTCTGAGGGATTGAGTAATTGAAAAGTTAACGGTTTGTATTCCAGCAAGGTCAGTTATAGAGTGTTTAACCCACTTGGTATGGTGGGCGATAAAGTCACCGAACACGTATATTTGTGCAAACGGATGTAGAGAGATGACCTTGTCTATATTGTCTGAAATGCTATCAAGTACACCACAGTCTTGGGAGGATGGAGAGCGATTGAGGAAGATATATATTACAGCATTGAGGAGGGATAGATAGTGGCACAGGTATGAATGGTCTGGAAATTCAAGAAAGATTTCGCTAGCCAATGGGAGGTGGTCCCGGGCGTAAACTCCAAGGCCATGCATGTGGGTTTCAGAGTCCTTTCTTAGAAGAGGAAGGTAACCAGGAATCGAGAAATTGGAGGAGGGGATAGACGAGTTAAGGTTGATCTCGCAGAGAGCTAGTATATCAGGAAACTTCTCAACGAGGATCGATTCCACACTGCAGTCGTTGGTTCGAATTCCACGGATGTTGGAAAAGGAAAGGGTTTAGGTGATGTTTTAGAGCTGGTTTAGGTTGACTTTTTTGATTATTTATGGTCATATTGAGTTATATTGTCAACGAAAAGGCCTGAAGTGATAGGAGCTGACGTTGGTCGTATGTAACATCGACAGAAAGGAGCTGGAGCAGACTGTGACATAATTTAAATCAGCTAATATTCCTCAAATAAAGATTCAGAAAAGTATAATTTATTTTTGAAAGATTTTTTAATGAAGATAATTACATGGCGATGAAAAACAACTAAAAATGCGCGCTAATCCACTATTTCTGCAAAAATAATACCCATTCCAAAATTTAAAATAGTCGATCATAGCTTTCCACCTACCTCTACCCCTTGCTGCTCTCAACAAGTTCCTTCTCTCTGCTTCCTCCCCCCAGACCACGTTCTGTCATCCACCCACTCAAGCTCGCCAGGTATGTCATGCGCTGCTTTAACATGTATCTCTTTCCCACTATTCGACCCGTGAGTATGAGATTCTCCAGGCCCTACTTCCTCATTATGCGCCCCAGAAACTTCAGCTGCCTCTTCCTGATGTTAAGTGTAAGCCTTGAAGAAGGACAGATGTCATGTAACAGCCCAGTATTCTTTGTTACCAAAGAAATCCTCCTGTCTCGCAATTCTCTGCCCAGCTTTTGGAATGTGTCCTTGGCCATCCCAACACGTCTACGTATCTCAGCGTCGCACTTACCGTCTTCTCTCAAGACGCTTCCTGGATATTTAAACTTCCACGTCTGCTTGATTCTCGTGTTCCTGACTTGCAACTGCATTTCCGGCTTTTCTTCTTACTGATGACCATGCTTTCTGTCTGCTTGTAGTTTATGCTTAGTCCTTTCTTCTCTCCCTCAGTCGCTATCTTCTGTAAGATATTTTGTAATTTATTTTCCGTGTCTGCTATCATTACTGTGTCAACTGCGTATCTTATGTTTTAATGGTTGTGGTCACCAATGCTAAATCACGGCAGGGTTTTCAATTCTCTCAGGATGGCCTCGCTGACCTTAGGTATCGCGTTTTTTGTGGCGGCCTCTATTCTAGCGGGTATATTAGCGGGCCCTATTCTAGGCGGGTAATATGCAACCGTATGCAATTACTTTGACCTATTTTATATGTCGTTAAATTTTTATTCATTATTTATTATTGAGTAATTTATGATTTGTTGTTGATTATTGTTACATTTACTTGTATTTATGTAGGTCTGTCCAATATAACGCTAAAAAAGTGGTATACCCTGGAGAAAAAAGGTCCCCAAATTGCTAAAAACATTTTTACGTGTAAATTTTTATGTTAGTATTAAAGAGGGAAGACCAAAGTATTTTCTGAATATTTTTTCAAATTTTTTAATACTTCCTATAAATGTTAAAACTTTTATTTAAAAATCTTGTTTTTCTCGTAAATTCGATCTTATCGGCCGTTTCTGCCCGAGTTTGTGAACAAAAATCAATTTTAATTAAAAAATCATGTAAAATTCAATTACACCTTTTTCTTTTGTTATCTTAGGAAATTTAGAATGATTAAAGTATACTTAATGTAATTTGAAATAGACATTACTTACTTTTTTAGCAGAAAATTTTATAATAGAGATATTTCCAACTGTGGTGCTTGCTTTGGCGCGAGTTTGAGGGGCGTTAATTGATGTACATCAATATATTGACAACTTACGTCAAGGGAATTTATCGTACGGTAGCGCAGAAATTATGTGAATCATTTTAATTTTAAGTGAACCTGGTTAGTAAATTAAAAACAAATTTAAAAGTGAATTTTTTTTTTTTAACCTTACGTTTGAGGAAAAATTTCTGCACTGAAAATAACATTTAAATTATGAAAAACATTTAAATTATGAAAAAAAATCAAATTTTACAAGTAAAAATAAAACAGTAACAACATTTTTTAAAATTGAGTTGTATTATTTGTCATGAAATATTTTTCTGAGAATATAAAATTACATGCAACACCATTAAATTTCATAATTGAAACAGGTTAACTTAATGAAATGAGATTTTATTTCTTTTTATTAAGGCAGACTTTTTTTCTATTCATTAATACTTGTGATATGACAGTCATTGGAGTTTTATACATATTTTATTTATTAATAAAATTAACATTGAAATGCTATGCAACCGATTTCAAACTTTGCTGTGTTGTTAACTTAACGAATGCAAAGCAATTTCTGAAGTAAAAAGAACTTACTTCTATCAAGAGAAACAAGTCTACCTCATGTGACATTATTTCAAAGCTGTGCATCCATACTTTCGTTGGTGACGAATTTCAATACAATTTTGGAATATTAAAAAAATATTTTAAAAATATCAGCGGTTGTCAGATTTTAATAAGCTTTCAAATTTATGATCTTTGAAAAGTAGGGAACATAATATGTCATTTCCATAAGGTTTCATAAGAAACTTAATTTTAAAATGTATAACAACATTTTGTCATATTGTGTATTTAAAATAGAAAATAAGAAAAAAATTATTGTAAAAATTTATTTTTCATCAAAATTTTTTTTTCTTTAAGATAAAAATTACCTTACTATATGTTATTCAGAGAAGTCATAAAAAAAAGCTTTTTAATTAAATATTTCCTTAGCTTTATTTGGGTTTGTATTTTTACAATTGAGATAAAAGTTTGGACAATTTTGCACATTTTTTACCAAGAAAATCGATGATTTAGAATTTTCAGAGTGTGACACTATTTGGCTTGCTAAAAGGGAAAAAAAAAAGAAAAAGAAAGGCGATAATTAAATTTAGGTGATAAGAAGCCATCACGAAAAGGACACTAAGCGGTGTTATTTTTTCTGACAAGGAAAAGTGGTAAAATTTTTTATTTCCATTGTCGGGAAAGGAAGATACTGGATTTAATCTGATTTATGTTGCGGGGCGGGTGAAAATTCCAGGCTGGTCAAATAACCTCAGAGACAGAATTCTAAATAGATAAAAATTAACTGTGTCGCAGAATTACAAAAACAAAAGTGTCCGCTGACCACCATGAAGGAAAGGTTAAGCCTTTGTCTATATGTAGAAATCATTGAGAGGAGCATCTGTTTATCGTCAGGCGGGCTATGATATCAAAATTATTTTATCGGGACGAAAAATTGGCTGTGTTTCGCCAGATGGCCACCCACTTGATAATTGGCAAAAATCTCGTTGACGAATTCCATATGAAATCCGGCTATAATAGCGAAACTGTTTTATCGGATCAGTGGTTGGCAACGGGAGTGCAGGTACGTCAGGGTGGCCACCCGTTTGGTGATGGCGAAAATCTAATTGACGAATTCCAGGTAATTCGGTTAAAAGATAAAAGAGTCTAGGGTGTGAGGTCTCCTCGAAGAGAAGAAGGAAAAGGAAAAGTAAAAAAAAAAAAAAAAAAAAAAAAAAAAAGGATAAATTTTTTTTTTTTTGAGCAAGATTTTTTTAAACCGAGGCTAGAAAATTTTCCTGACCGAAACCAAATAAGTGGATTGAGAATTTTCAAGGAACCTCAAACCCCGACAAGCCCACCCCGGTTTTAGTCGGCGTCCATATAAGCAAAGTCGCAGCGAGCGAAAATCAGTTCTAGTTCAGTTAAGTTGGGGTTGGAGACAGAGAGGCAAGCAGTTGCAGTGAGCTGAGAGCTCTGAAGACCCGCCTCGCAGAAGCTGACTAAGATTCGCGCATTATCGATCTCAATTTCTAACCAAGAACAATTTATTTTTGAAGAACGACTTAAACTCACACCACCAAAAAAAGTTTTACGAATATCACCTGAAGATACACCAAGAACCAGTTTGTTAAGACTCGCCTAACAAACCCAAAGTGTCACGAATCCATATAGCGGGTTGGGAAGTAGATGCAGTCCTGTATTCAGCAAACATATATAAAATATTGTTATCCCTTTTTTAACACATTTGAACTTTTCGAGTTATTATTTTCTTTTCTTTTACATATACTTGTGCGATATCACCCTTGTTCGAACTCGACTTGCATTACGGATCAGCGACTGATTGATTTCGTCTGCCTAAGATCAATTCACAACGTGGGTAGGTTAGACTGGAAATCAAAACAGTTACTTCGGTAACCAGACGTTGGAGGCGAGCTGGAAACGACAAGGCTGATACCGAATCTAACCAGATTCCCATCCGAATCACCAAAAGGTTAGAACGTCACTTTTGGTGCCGCGATCAATACCAGGCCAGTTGGTCGTCACAGGACAGGATAGCACGACGGACGCGGCTAGGCAGACGCGACATTTGGCGCAGCGACACCGGGGGAACGTCACAGAGTCTTGTGCATTTAATTAAAAAAAAATTCAGGTTGCAAAAATAAATTTTTGAGGTTTTCATAAAATTAAGTTCGTGGGGTGTATCATATATATAAAAAATATTTGTAACATGACTTTCAAAAAGACAAACATTTCTAAAATAATTTCAATCATATGTGAATAAGTTTTGAAGGTTTCATTAAAATCCAACAAGTACTTGATTTTTGCAAAATTTTCCAAATCAATGTGTTTTTTCAACTGAAAACAGCGAAAAACAAAACGGACAAGCCTATATTTATGTGTGCATTCATAGTTTGTTAATGTGTTTATTCGTATTTTTTTAATTTATTTATTATTTACATAAGATTTTTACGTATTTATTGTTTTAGATTTTCTGTTTAGTGAATTATTTATTTTATTTATATTTCATTTTATTTTTTCTGGAAAGCATCTTATTGTTTATTAAATTTAGCCAAGTCTCTTTCGAAGTTATCTAGTTCCATGTGTTGCGGCCTACATTTTTACTTCAACTAAATAGCGCCTAGAATAATTTGAAACATAACCGTTAGCACACATCCAGTAACCTTTTAGATTATACAATATACCTTCTACACATAATGCCCCATTGAATAACATATTTAAATAGTCATGTCAAAACACAATACACATGGCATGAAGTCTGCATTTGCGTACGAAAAAGACCGTTGCCGCTAGGTGTACACCCAAATATCCACTTTTACATTTAGATACGTTTTATCCCTGACATTGAGCACTTTCGCCCATAAATATAGCATTAGCATAACTGAAAACTATACTTTTATCATATATATATGTATATATATATATATATATATATATATATATATATATTTATCATATATATATATATATATATATATATATGTGTGTGTGTGCGTCGTGTGTGTTGTGTGTGTGTATGTGTGTGTGTGTGTGTGTGTGTGTGTGAAAATATATAGAAAATAGGAAAGAACTGGTTAGGTAAATAATCCAAAGTTCTTTATTATTTTTGTTATTATTTTTTTTAAAATAGTGCTCGATACAAAAGTAGAGCATAAATATAATTATTTATCTAAAAATAAGAGTTCTAATGTTTCAAAAACATGTTTTGAAACACGAGAACTCTTATGTAGCGTGTTAAAATCATACTTTTAAATAAATAATTATATATATATATAAAAATATATATGTATATATATATATATATATATATGAAAATATATATGTATATATATATATATATTCATATATATATATATGCGTATATATATATATATATATATATATATATATATATATATATATATATATATATTATAAATTTACTAATTTAAAAATATGGTCCCATCTTTACTAAGGAATTACAATGTTTCAAAAACAGAAACTAAAACTTAAAATTTAATTATAAAATCTATTTCACTATTTCATTTTCAAGCGATGTTTCGAATGCTCTACAGAACTGTACTGAGCACTGTTTTTAAAAATAAAAATAATTCATAAAAACATCGGATTATAAATCTTACTTTTCTTTCTCATTATTTTAATATATATATATATATATGTGTGTGTGTGTGTGTGTGTGTGTGTATGTGTAGCATACGTTTCCAAAAGTATCAGCACTCGAATTCGATCTCAACATTCTGATGCCACTCACATTGTAGCAACCCACCTACATTCTTCGTATGGCATCGGTGAGAAGTTCCAGTCCCAAAAATTGTTTCTTCCTGCGAACCGTTGCTCTGTGGAACCGACTCTCAAGATAACTTTTATCTTCGCCTCCTATCCGTATAAAATTCCTCTTAAAGTAACTCTCTACCTCGAGTACTCCCGGACCTTGTACAGGATGAACCTTAGTGTAATTTTATATATATATATATATATATATATATATATATATATATATATATATATATATATATATATATATATATATATATATATATGAGTTAAAACGAAATGCGGATCAACAGATCAAATATGGGTAGGATGATGAGATAAAGAAGAAATAAGGAACGTATATCAATCTAAAATGTTTAACTTTTTTTAAAGCTAGGTCAGGAATTGAGGGAAAACAGAGAAAAAGACAGAACTTTGGTATTTTCAGTTTTGTTTGGATCAACCTTTATTGATCAGTCAAGTATCACGATCATTTGCGGTTGCCCGTTTTCACTCAATCTTATTTCTTATTAGTTTTATTATTCTTTATATATATATATATATATATATATATATATATATATATATATATATATATATATATATATATGTGTGTGTGTGTGTGTGTGTATGTGTGTGTGTTTGTATGTATGTATATATAGAGTCACCCACAGACAGACTGTATCGCTGTATCACAGCTCAACAATATGGCTAGACATCCGATTGTTTCAAGCCGGGATCGAAACCTGACCGATTTGGCCTCAGTTAGAGATTCTACCGCCGAATTATTGTCGCACGGAAGAGAGAAAGGGAAATTTGTTTAAAAATTAAAAAAATTAAAAAAAAAAAAATTACTTTTTTTAACGTTTTTACTAGACAAAAGACGTCAGTGGTTAGGAGAAATCGGATCTAGTAGAACGGCATTGCATTAGCAGCAG
>OZ010594.1:38672223-38677223 GCA_963932145.1 Acanthosepion lycidas | reverse complement strand
TATTGGGGCTTCCAGTGCGAATGGCAAGCAGTACGGAGTGCCGTTTCCAAATTTTTGTCGGTGTGAATTCATTCATGGTGTTCATTTTTTTCCACAGACAGTGCACAATTGACTCTACTATACAGTGCAATCGACAACCCCCCACAAAAGAAAAAAAAAAAAAACAATTATCATCCGCCAAATTAAAAATATATTATGGAAACAATTTACCCATCGCACACTGTATATATATGGAAATACGCTAGAATACGAGCCTGATCAGGGAGGTATATTTGGAGGATCGGGAATGTTCTGTGTTTAAAAGCACTATCCGTGCTTTGATCAAAAGGTTCTTCGTTGCCGAGAGGTCAAAGCACATCAGATCTAATGAAGATTTCTCCTGGTGGGGGGTAACGCAGATTCGAATCCTGCCAGATATAAATAAATATACGGTTTATAAAGTAAATAAAATCAGAGCATCTATTTAAATACACGTTTCCAATAAAAATAACGGCAACACACACGCATACATACATATATATATATATATATATATATATATATATATATATATATATATATATATATATATTCAAGTATGTTTGGTTAAATAATTTAGACGTATCTATTTATTTTAAATTAATCCTTTCAAGTCCATGGATTAATTTTTTGGCAGCTGTAGAAAACTGATCAAGAAATCTTCCAAAATTTTCTTTCAAATAATATTTATTTTTCCTAGTACTTTCAATCTCGTCCAAGATTATCTTCAGGGCTTGAATGTCTATAGATATGTGTACATGAACACCGTAAAATTCAAAATATTTACTCGTTATGCAAGGGAAGTTAACTAAATTCAGTAACTAGTTGAATTTATTTATATTTGGCCTCCATTCTCTTATATAAAGAGCTTCTAGAAGATTTAGTTTTTGCTTATTATCTTGGTTGAGTACTATTGTATTTTCGACTAATATCTGTCTAATCTGTAAATATCTACGTGAGTGTACCTTTAAATGCTCTGAGATTGAACTATGAGCGTTTAAGTGAAACACAAGCCTTCTCGTCATGTAGTAAAACCAACATACATATTAACACTTTTATCAGAGATGCAATCTCTAAAACGACATTTAAATTGATATAAAATTTTAGTCTTTTGTAAAACGCCAGTTGATGGAAAAAATTGTTATGAATGACTAAGATGGTTGTATTAAATTTAGTATAGCGTATAATTAAATATACTTTTTTCTGGGCTCAATAGGGGATATATTAGTGTTTATGAAACTTTTTTCCATCATGTTTATGCATTTGATTACGGTATAGTAGTTTGATGTGTTTAAAGTTATGTGAGGATGTATTATGTTCTTTTTTATTTATGTTAATATTTTTAATAGCTCGTCTAATTTGTTCATCGATGATGTAATTAGAAAAGTCATTATTAATGAGGGTTTGTTTAGTATTTTTTAATTTCTATATAGAAAATGTTTTTTGTTCAAGAATTTGCCTTTACACGGTTTATTAAATTTTGCATGATAGTTATTTTGTAATAGGACATTCTTTTTTATAATTGAGAGTGCACTTTTTATGCTAATTGATTTTTAAAATGGGCAACTAGTAAATATCTTGCTGTTGGTATCTATCAATACATCAAGAAAAGTTATTGTCGTTAAGTTCGTATATGAACTTCACTAAGGAGTTTCTTTTTAAACTTTTTTATAGTCCATGTATTTCGTCTATTTTTTTTTTTTTTACTAAAATGAGAATATCATCTACACATTTTAGGTAAATGGAGTTTTTTGTGGTACTAAGTACGTCATTTTCTAGGTTAGTCAGGTACAAATTGCTAAATGTTGGTCCCACGACGGAACCCATGGAAATATGATCGTATTGTACGTATATGTTATTTTGATGATCATAGAAGGGAACTTCTGTGGTGCACATTAAGAGTAGTTTTCGTAAATATTAGGACTAATTTTTAATGGAGGGAGAGGTAGATTGTTGTAGATGTTCCTTATGATTATATCAATCATTTCCTTAACTCGAACATTGTTGAACAGGTTTTCAACGTTAAGTGGCGCTATGGCTTCTTTATTATCTTTATAACCATGTTTTAAAAATGGAAGCTAAAAACTTTAAATTTAATTACATAATTAAATTAAAGAATTTGGAATAGTTCGTGTGTTAATTAAATGCTGTATTTATTGGGTATGTGTTGTGTAATTAGCAGATTAATAAAAATGGCTAGTTGGTAAACAGGAGATCTGGGATTTATCCGCTTTTTTTTTTTACTATTATGTTTGTTCGGTTTGGGTTAGTTCCTTGGCTGCAACATTTAATGGTTTTGAATAAAAACTCTTTTAACGAGTTTTAATAAATAACACCGACACTTTTTGGCGATTTAACTTTTCGTATTGTCTTTCTAATTTTCGACAGAGGCTTTTTACATGAGGATTTAAATTTCTTTCGAGTACTTTCGACTGTCAAAAGAGTCGATATGAAGAATTATAAACGAACAGTATGTTAAGCAAGATGTAGTTGTCAAATCCTGGACTTTTAAGATTGCTGAAATTAGAACTGAAGTCAGTAAAATGAGCCGTTATCTACAACAGTCAAGCAGAAAAAAAACAAAAAAAACAAAACAAAACAAGACAAAAAACAAACAAAAACACATGTATCTAGCATTTATACTTGTTACTTTTTTACATCAGGATTAAAATGCTAAATTAAATTTAGGCAGTAAATTTTTAAATCCTTAGTCAGAAATTGGAATGGCAATATAAAGTTAAATGGACAGACCAAATTGTTATTTATAAAAACCCTTACACACACACACACACACACACACACACACACACACACATATATATATATATATATATATATATATATATAAGCATTTTCCATATATATGTATAAGCATTTTTCATTTCAACCTTTGGAAGTAAAGTCTGATGATCCAGAGCCCTTTAAAAGGCTGTGGTGAAATAATTTATTACATGGAACCTTAAAGAGGTGTGTTTTTTATTCAAACATATTTGCTCTGAATTTACATTGAACTCTCCGGATATCATCCTCCTTGGGTCTACCAATACGGATTACCTTATTTTGCATAAACTATATATATATATATATATATATATATATATATATATATATATATATATATATATATATATGTATGTATATATATGTGTGTGTGTGTGTGTGTGTGTGTGTGTGCATGTTTCATTAAAGATGATGGACAAGGTACTGCGATTAAGCTTTTTATTTCATTTTTCTTGTGTTCGAAAAAGTGTTTTCTTTTTGGGACACAGAGTGTATAGAAAGTGTCCAAATGTTATATAAATCCGAGCGCTTTCAGCTATACTTTTAGGCATTAGCAAGGATGATTTTATTTTTTCAATTTAATTGTTAATCTACATGTGAAAAATTTGAAAAATATTAAAAAATAATGGAAGCGATAATAATAAAAAAGTAAAAAGCCAACAAATGTGTTAATAACTACGAACACGGCCATAATGTGCTAACTGTGTTCGGAAAATAAAACATGTCTATAACACTAAAAACATACACACAACACAATGAAAAATGCTTTCGGGGCCAGAAATCAAATTAAATGACATTATCTTAAAAAAGCTCTAATATATGTATATAGGTGGGTGTGTATGTATGTACATGTATATGAAAGTATGTATATAATAAATAGACACTGTCTATAAGAGGTGGACGCAAGAGTACCAAAGTAGCAAACAAACAGGCGCACAGGCTCTCTCTTGAATCTAGACATTGGAGTTGATAAGGTAATTTAATTTGATTTATGATCCCCATATATACTCAGAGATCACAATACGTTTTTCACACACACACACACACACACACACACACATATATATATATATATATATATATATATATACACACACACACACATATATATATATATATATATATATATATATATATATATATATATATATATATATATATATATATATCAGTCAGTCGTTTTAATGAAATTTGTATAAAAGAGGGATTGCTGCAAAAATACGCAATTATATATATATTAGGTTGGTGCAAAAATAATGACGTAATAATGTCGTTTTTTGACGTATTTTTAACGTCAAAAAACGACATTATTACGTCATTATTTTTGCACCAACCTAATATATATATATATATATATATATATATATATATATAGATATAGATAGATAGATAGATAGATAGATAGATAGATAGATAGATAGATATAGATAGATAGATATATACTGTATTAAAAATAATTTCTGGAATTCTCAAATTACAAAGTTTCTAAATACACGAGTTTGATTTGTTGCAAATATACATTTTTTTCAGATACAAAATTCACGTCCTCTTAAGTTCGTATTCTGGTGAGAGGAGAGAAATAAGCCGTGTTTATGTGAGACGCGTGTGAACGTTTGCATGTATAAAACCGTACACCGTTATTTACATTTCTGCTCACTTAACGTTTTTATATTTTGAGATCAGTTTTAATCTGCACACTTCCACAACTTTATGCATTTTTAAAACAATTTCTAAAGAAGTAATGGATCTTTTATTTATTAACCAGACAGATTTTTATCAATTAAACCTTATTTTTAGTGGATACCCATATTTGAGTAGACAATGCGTTTATAATTTTACAAGGTATATTTATTAACGTTTAAATAGGACAGTTATTCACATGTTCGAGAAATATTATCAAAGAAAAATGTGAGCCTTCTGGCAAGATTCGAACCACTGTCCTTGGCAGCTGAAAACTTCGTGAGATCCGATAGGTAAAACAGTCGGTAGATCTCTATTTGTCTATATGTATTTATGTATGTATGTATGTATGTGTGTGTGTGTGCGTATATTCAGTATTAGTCCGATAAACATGTTACAGGAAAATATTTGATTAAGAAGGAATACTTATGACGTTTTTTTTTAATAAACTGATATTTATTAAAATGATTACTCATATATATATATATATATATATATATCGTAAAAACATTTAATTCAGT
>OZ010594.1:38634723-38667223 GCA_963932145.1 Acanthosepion lycidas | reverse complement strand
TGAACGGGAAATATTGAACATGTTTCTGGATGTTTGAGATTTCATTGTTTCACATTATTAGCAATGCCTAGACAAGAACAGTTATCAGTTTGGAGATAAAATTAAATGCTGTTAATTTTTTGACAATGAAATGTATTTTAATAAACTCTGACTACATAAACAAAGTATGTATACATTTTGTCACACCCCATATTTATATATATATATATATATATATATATATATATATATATATATATAGCATAGCATAGCATAGAATAGCATAGTGATATGTTTTGTCTATGTGAAGTGCAGGAATGTAGTTTTAGGGAATCCATCTCCTTTTCAATTAATACAAGTTATTCCGAATTACAGAGTGTGAGTCATACGGAATAATCTCCGCTCTGACTGGAGCCGTAAAGATGCACGAATCAAAACTATTCTCGTCTTAAATTGTACGGGTAACAATAAAGAAAGCAAATCAAATATAGTTCCTAATCCATATCCATCTATTTTTTACTCTAATTATTCTGCTATCTCTCCCCCCCTCTCTCTCCCTCTCTCAAGAGCCACTGAGTGGGTCCATTTTCTAATATCCATTATCAAAGACATATTGTTGATAATGTTGTGATTACATGTATTATTTTCTGTGCTGTGTTGTTTCATCATTTTTTTTCTCAACGCCTCTTCAAGAGTTAGTTCACGTAGTCGCGTCGTTCTTTTTAATTATGAAATATATTTATCATATTGTTTTTTTTCCTATATTCGATAAAATTTAATTGATGTTGAATTATTTGTTTTTTATGATCAATCTTTGATAATTGCTTTTGAAAACGATCCCGGAAATTATATACATATTTACAACGGAAAGCAGGAAAATATCGCGATGTATAGAAAAATTAAACCAGAATAATTTAAGTGTTTTTGTTAGCTTTTAACAAAACTCCCCCTCCGCCCCATCTCTCTCTCACACAAACATATATATATATACTAGTAACTATTAAAATCTGAGCATTGATTAAGAAATACTGTGCAAGTTTTGTCCATCGTTATGAAAGATTGTTATTCCCATTAAAATTCAGACTCATCAGGTGAGAGAAAAAATGAGATTTAAAACAGATTTCCCAGAATGCAGCCAGATGAATCAGAAATAATGGAATACAAGAACTAATAGGACAGAGAAGGAACAGTCATAGACTGGTAACTATGCAAACGACTTGTGTTCGACCATATGAATTAATTTTATCAACACTTAGCAGAAAATTTCTTTGAACAAAAATAATTATCTTTTCGTGTCAAGAATAGCAGAAATGATAATCTTAAGGAAAAGAACACCCACGTTATCATCGACATGGTTGTGTCTCGAGAACAAGGTCGAGAGTACAATTAAAAAAAAAAGCAGGACCTTCCCCGTTAGGTAAGAAAAATATAGAACATGAAGGTTATGAACACTTGCTATTATAGCCAGAGCACAGGGGGCAGCTCAGAAAATTTTATTCGCTAATTATAATTGTTTTACTTCTCCCAATAGGGGTAAATAGGTTCGCCTATCGTCTTGATCAAATCATATTTCTAACGTCTCCGCCTGCACTTTTATTCCCTAATTATTTTCTTTTCTTCCAATAAGAGTAGACACATTCGCCTATCGACCGATACAAACTCCGCCCTGGTCTTTTGAACAGGAGTAGAAGTTTGTTTAGGATTGGGTTCCTTCCAAAGTCTACTGTTTCACTGTATTTCTAAAGTTCTGACTGAGCTGTTCCAATGTTATTCACTAATTAAATCTTAGCCACTTTTAAGACTAGAGTTAGCCGTTATCTTTCCTACATAACCCAAATAACTCGCACTTTCTTACCCAGAAATGATGCAATGAACCGCACAATTGAGTAAACACCTTTTCTGATAACCATGCATTCTGTCTTCATACAGTTTGCATTTAGTCCTTTCTTCATACTTTCTGTTAGTACCTTGTCGAATAGATCTTGTAGTTTTCTTTCTGATTCTACAATCGTCGAAAATTTCTTCTGTGTATCATTGCAAATCAAGCGTTCCTGAGATTTCAAGTACTTCTTCATGCCGTAAATATTCATTATTTTTGTACGATATAGGAAGTATATGTGTAGCTATTTCCGCATTTATACGCTCCTAGGACGTAGGGTCCACATAGAACTTTTACGTTGTACGGGCTTCTTTGGATCTAATATTTTTATACAAGTAAGGACATACAAACAGGTATTGGACGAAAGAAATATGCCTTCCAAAAGCTAAGCAAAGTGACGAGAAACAAATATTTCGTTAGAGACAAAGTAAAATGTGCTGGATTGCTATGTGAGATATATAACCTCTTATATGTCAACGGATGCTGGACAAGCTCCTCACTGATGAAGATAAAACTGAAGGTTACCGAAAGGTGGTACTACAAAAGAATACTGAGAATTCTATGGATGGAGCGTGTAAGCAACGAGAAAAGAAAAATGATATCAAAAAGAATACTTCTACTCAGAATCAGGAAGTGGCAGCTAACATTTCTTTGATACATAATGAGAAAGAAGGCTTGGTAAAATTAACCCTCACAGCGCATATTGAGGCTAATAGAGATACGGGAAGACAGTAATCGAACTTGCTAGCGAGCTTGTGTGAATGGATGGCGGAACGAGGGTTAGAGACTTAGCAAATAGAGACCTGCTCAGGACTAAAAGTGATAGGAAGATTTGGAGAGCCATGATCGACACTCAACAACTAATGAACAAGTTTGTGTTAGGCACAATTAAAATATGTCCCGATATAACGATAAACTACATTCGGTAGCGAGGCTGGTAATCGAGAGGTTTTGAGGAGCGTAAAACCACCTTTTAATTGTTGTTTTTCTGAGGTCCACACTGAACAAGCGTGGTAGCACTTGTTAGGGTCCCAGGTATGGGCAAATTGTGAAACTGGGATGAAAATGCAATGAAAGTCTAAAATACATTTTTATATTAAAAATTTCAAATAGTAGGTAGTAAAAAAAATTCCAGCAATAGATTTACTATTAGAGTAAAAGAAATCTCACAAGGAAGTCAAACTTTGTGATTAAATGATCCATAAGGAGTTGATATACCGTTAAACTAACCAAAGTAAACCACAATTAAAATGAAGACGTTTATTGCTAACAATTGAATCATCTGTTATTTGCTTTTAATATTAGGTTGGTGCAAAAATAATTTTATCACATAGTAACATATGTGAGAAAACGACATTATTTTTGCACCAACCTAATAAATAATAGCTACACACATGCTTTCTATATTCGCCAAAAAGAATTAATATTTACGAAATGAAGAAGTACTTGAAATCCCAGGAAAGCTTGATTTGCAAGGGAATAAAATTAATGTATGATATAATCTTAACAGCGTATGATACACAGAAGAAATTTTAACGGTTGTAGAATCAGGCACTATTAACTATATAATTAACACATAATTTTAATGACTGGACATATATTAATAAGTATTTCATTATACTGATCATATTTTCGAGTAGTATCAATATGTTGAATCACTAAATGAATAGAAAAACATGCCTTTTATAAAGGTCACTAATTTATATGGATGGAAAAACTTCAACTTATGCTATTAACCTCGTACAAAATTATTAATAATACTTAATTTGTTTGGTGCATAATCTAATAGTTTGCTATATTTCATTGCCCCTCTTTTCATTCCTCAATTTCATTTGACATTTCAGGATATAATTACTTTATTCTTCAAGGTCTTTATGTTTAAAAGGAATTTTTTAATCCAGTTGATAGGATCACATTTGCAATGATTTATTTCAAAAGTATTCGCTATCGTAAGCGGAATAAATGTTGTCATTTCTAATTTGAATGAACAACCAAACTAGTGGGCAATGAAAACTTATCTTGAATTAAAGGGACACAGTGGTGAGTACACTTTGAACCAAAATGTTAATTTAATTTTAAAAGCACGCATTATTTTTATCGAAGAAGGTAATGTTAAAGTTGGTTACTTATTTAAAACTATAGTAGATGTTTCCAATTGCATATGGAGATTTAACCATCGGAACTTCTAATGTTAGAGGACTTGTTGAAAAGAAAAAAAAACGGGAATTATTGGCCTCGGATATTGATAAATTGTTGCCACATCTGGTCTGGTCTTCTTGCTGTACATCTTGAGATTCTTGACAAAATCTAAAAAAGTTATCTGCAAGAAATATCTGTTCACTGTGTCGTGCATAATTTTTTTTTCGTCAGAATCCATCTTTCACATTTATAAATCTATCATTCATCCGGGTATTGAATACTGTTATAATATCTGGTCTGGTGTCCCTGCTGTACATCTTGAGATTATTGACAAAATCCCAAAGAGGATTCTCCAAGAAATCTTGGTTCACTGTGTCGTGTAGAAAAAAAAACTTTCTCGTCAGAATACATCTTGTATATTTACAAACCTACCTTTTGTCCGTGCATTGAATACTGCCGCCATATTTGGTCTGATGCTCCTGCTGTCTATCTTGGGATTCTTGACAAAATCCAGAAAAAATTCTGCAATACAATCGATCTTGATCAGGCACCTTGTCTGCAGACAATTTCTCATTGACATGACGTGGCGTCTCTCTATCTATTCCAGAAATATTTTCATGGCAACTACTCTGACGAGACTTTTATTTTTGAAATAGCTAAATGCAACTGCCACTTCTACTCCAACAGTTTCTTTTCTCGCACTTCCCACCTGTGAAACTCCATTCCATTTACTTTCATCCATGATAACTACAATATTCAAAGATTTGAAGGCAACGTCAATCGTCATCTTTTGTCTTCTTGAATCCACTTCATTTTTTGGCCTTTCCTAAATCCCCCCCTTTCTTAATATTCTCTTTCACTTTCAATCTCTGTACCCCACCCCAACTGCTTACTAGAGGCATTTCTGCCTTGCTTGCGGTGAAATCATTATAAAAAAATGTCGCCAAAAACCAAAATCGAAGAAGAATTTGATATTAATATCGGAGTTAGAGAGAACAAATGAATACTTCCGAAATAGTAAATATTATAGAAATGGTCAAATAACATATAGAAGAAGAACATCCACGGACATTGAAGGAACAACCATAGTATAGACATTGAATAACGAATTGTAGTCACTTTCAAACATGGGCTCCGTACGATCAACGAAGTTAAGGAACGCCCAGCCTGTTCCGTACCTAGATGGGTAACAGCTTGGGTATACTAGCTGGTGTATTTTATGATGTTTAGGTGGTGTAATGTCTACTGGATCGATTTTTTTTAAATTAGAGAGCCGTGTTCAAACACCCGCCAGGTTAGTTATACTCCCTTACCCGCAAAATAACTTGTATGAAGGTATGAGTCGGCTATGGCTTAATATGTAAAACTTGTAAAACTAAACTATTATTATGAAAAAAAAACTTACAATCTGAAAATATGTTCTGGCTTTAAATAACCTACAAACACCGTAAAAATGAATAAACCAATCAAAACATTGAATAACGAAATTAAAGCAAGTATCAATAAAATTCCGCCATTTCATGTAAAATCTTTAAATCGTTGGAAAACTTGAAGCTTTTTGTGAGTGAGCAACGGATAAAGATGCTTGCAAAGAGTTATTTACAAAGTTGTAAGTTTGAAGTGCGCCTGATGATGTGTATGGCCTAATGCAGAAACGTTAGTATTAAGGAGTCAGAAATAAACTTATTTACTCATGTGTTTTTTTGTGGATTGGAGCATGACGGGTTTCTCTTTAATTTCTGATGTCGTTGATCGAAGCTAGAAGGCATATTGGGAACTATCGAATTTTGAGCCAAGTCTCATCACGTCATTATGTGTACCACATGCACTGTAGCAACGGCCTGTCAAATGTAAGATAGTCTCACGGACACTATCTTTCTTCTGGTTGGTTTTGTATTTCAGAGTTTTCATTTTAGATTGGTTGCACCCCAAGGCTAGAGAGCCCAGGCTGCTTTGTCATTTTACCCATGACTGAAGGAAAATTAATCCATGACATTTGGAGGGGCATTAACGCGGAATAAACGAAACAGAATCGAAAAGAATTTCCAGTTTCTGCACTGATGAACCGAGTTGACTAATTCAATTTACATTGTAAAATTTTGCTTTGCAAACATTCAAAAATAAAACTCTTTCTCTCTCCACCATTTCTCTTTCTTTCTCTCTCTCTCTCACTCTCTCTCTCTCTCTCTCTCTCTCTCTATATATATATATATATATATATATATATATATATATATATATATATATAGATAGATAGATAGATAGATAGATAAAAGTGAACATTGAAGTCAACACTCAGAGGAGACAGGGTATTTCATGCAAGACGCAATCGTCAGGCCGCCTGACCATTGCGTCCAGCATGAAACTGCCAGTCGCCTCTGAGTGTTGACTTCAATGTTCATTTTTATATTTATATTTACGTACGCTATATCTCTGATATTAGGCACTTTATCCCGTAAATATTAAAACTATATTTCTTCACACACACACACACACACACACACACACACATATATATATATATATATATATATATATATAATACACATACAGTGTTCTCAAAACAATGTATACACACTTCAGGAAAGAAAAAAAAACTTATATAGATATTGTAATACTAATTTATTCAAACATCATGAAATTAATTCAAATTGCCGTTGGACCCTGCAATACCATACATACTCAAAATGGTGGCTTTTATCTTCCAGATGGTGCACTACTGCTTAGGCAATGTTGGCCAAAGTGCCCAGGGTGATTGCTGCACATGCATTTTCAATTTCTTGTCTAGTTGTTTTTGTTTTTTTTGCGTTTTTTTTTGCGTTTTTTTTTTTGCGATACACAACATCCTTTAGGATTTCTTGATTCTACAGCCATGAGCGTAATGCCATCTGTCGAGAAATGATCGTACTACAGTAGACAGTGTTATCGCAATTTTACAAATCTGCGAAATACAAATCTTTCGTTTCATGAAGTGTGCATACATTTTTTGGTTTACTCTCTATATTAATATAATTTCGGTCTTCACCAGGCAAGAAAAATATAAAACTTTTCTACACGAAAATCACACGGAAAAATGCTTACGTTTTCTACAATAACAGAACTCTTCAGTTTTTTCATACTAAAGATCACCAAATACAAGTCGTCCTCAGTATGACAATAAACTACACGGTGGTCGGAAAGTTTTGTCACCATCTCCTTCTGTGGTCGTAGCAATTCTGGGCATCTATCCCTCCGCGTTGAGGGTCGTCCTGTCCTCGGCTTGATTTTAACTGATCCTGTGATAATCAGTTCATGTTCCCATCGCGGTATCGTCCTTTTCGGTGGAGCCGATTTGCCGAATCTTGCGATCATGTCGCACTTCCCCCATGCCACTTGCCAGAATGCACACAATCATGTTTTCATACACTTGTAGGCAACCTCCCTCACAAACTGTAGGAGCTCGTGTCAGCCATCTGAAATTGAGAATTATATTATGTAGAGGTGACAAGACTTTCGGACTACACTGTACATCTGTACATTCGGCATGTAAGGCCTCTGCTCGGATGATTGGACGTTTTTGAGGCGCTTAGGACCATCTCTTAATTCCTGTTTTCCCGAAGTCCACCCTGGCCCAGGGTGGTAGTATCTGTTAGTATTCCATCTAAGGGCAAATAGTGTCCCGCCACCAAACAAAAATCAACAGTAAAATTTTATAAAATCAGCAACAGTAGACTTTTAAAGTAAACTGACAATGGAAAACTAAAAAAATATAAAAAATGCATTTTTATAATAAAATTCCCAACAATACATTTTATGATCTACAAACGATATATCTAAAAAAAAACAACAACTTTACACTGAAATAATAAAATTATGTACAAAGCATGTAAATTTTGGCATTAAATAACCCATGGAAGTGTTGATAGGCCGCTAAACAAAATCAACTAACAAACAATACATATTTTATAGAAAAATGACCAACATTTTAACTGCAGTCAAAGCTATAAAATTGCGTTCAAAATATAAAGATTTTGGCATTAAATAACCCATAGGTGTTGATAGGCCGCTAAAGAAAATCAACCGACGAACCAACCAAATAGAAGGCCCGAGAATCAATCAAGTTTGAAGATTATTGATGAACGAGAAGGTGGTAATAAGTAAAAATTATAAGAGTAAGGAGGATTGATAACGACTCACCTTTGACTTGAAGAGATTAAGTTCGTATTGTCCAGAGAAGCAACTACGTGGAAATTTGTCCTAAAATAAGCAGTTTTAAGGATGGTGAGGTGTCTCATTGGAATTTTCTTTCTAAATTTGGAACACGGGGGAAATGAAGGTGCTTCGACTCTGCGGTAATAGCATGTCGCATCGTAGCAGTAGAGGTTTGAACTGATAATACTAGATATTTCTCATGAATAAAGAGATAGGTTTTCGATCTGTGGGAAACTGGTTGCAAAGTGGAGAATAAGTCATCAATCCCCCTCACTTTTCCTTCTCCCCTCCCCAAAGCCTATTTTGAACTCTATCAAGGCTGGAAAGTGAAGCTTGCGCAGCTCCAGCTATGGGAGCAATACTCCATTTTTAGTCTAATCTGACTCCAATATAATGCACAAGAGAAGAGATCAGGTATATTCGGCCTTTCAACCACAATGGATTATTTAAGGCCAGATAAAGTTTTTGAATCATAGATTTTTAAGGTATATAATGATCTTATATGTAGATTAGTGATGGTTTTTGGATACAGGTTAGTTGGTATTTTTTTTCTTTTTAATCACTTATTAGTGATGCTAGTCTCTAATACTAGTTATTTTATATTCAAATTCAATTGGTTGTTAGAATTTGCATTGTTATTGTTAGTAGGGACTCTTTATGAAGTCTAGAGAGTTCTCTTTCCTTTCCTTCAGTTTTCAATTATATTAAAGTTTTTATGTAGTTTTGTTGAGACTTTCATAGTTTTATATTTTTGTATTAAGCTAGATTTCCTTTAAGAAGATAGGTTAGAATAAAACAGCATATACATTTTATATGTAACGTTTGAACAGGTGATTTCGTTTCATACGTGACTGAAATCTGTGACATATATATATATATTCTGAAAAGAGACAATTCAACTTTTCTTTGTATACGATGCATATGTGGATTGTGAATTTTAAATGGTTTGACATTAAAAGTGAATAATGGAAGAAAATGATATGCATTTTCGTCATTTGGTGCTCCTTTGCCCCTGGAAATGAAATAACGCTTTTATAAACAGCAAAAACGTTATTTGCCGTTTATGGAAATGGTGTCATAGCTGGAAGTACTGTTCCTAAATAGTTCGCTATGTTTAGAAGTGAAAATTTTGATCCGAGTACGTGATCTGAAGAAGTTGATTATCAAATCGATTAAAAACAATCCAGATCAGACGATATGGAACGTCCCAAAGAATCTACGCGGATCTCACATGAGCGTTGAAAATATTTGAACAAGAAAATGTTTCAGTGGATTCGTACAATGTTTGGGTGACTCAGAAATTAACTGAAATAAATAAATGTTCGCATTTCTATGATGCGGCACCATGTCCTGTGTGATATTTTACGAAGCTGTGATTGTTGCAAAGGCTCTCCAAACGAGGTCCTTCAACTGATGGGTATTCCGGTATCGTTCATATGAAACTCTCTCCTTGGTAATACCCAACAGAGCGTTGACATAGAAAAAATATATTATATAGGGGTGACAAGGTTTTCGGACCATGCTGTACAATTAAAATAATCGTCACCGGAGATGTTTCGACACACTACAGATCAGTGAGATTTCACATCTTCAGGAACTTTGTAGATATCAGTCCCCTCCATACCTCACTGGCTTGTGTTAACTTATGAAAATGCTGCAGATAAATTTATGCATCTAGGTCTCGCCGTTTTACTTTTGAACTAGCTAGATGTAACAATTAGTTCTGTTCTAATAATTTATTTTCTCGCACTTTTCGATTGTGGAACCCGTCTACGATTTCTTTTCTCTGCCACCTGCAATCCTGAAAATATAAATGCAACATCAATCGCAATCTTCTGCTTTCCTGAATTCTGTGCCTTTTTCTTTACTTCTCCTCAATAAAGTCTTCTCGTTGTCTTTCAATCCCCGTAACCGAGTGCGTTTTAGTGGCATTAGCGTCTTGCTTGATGTGAAATGATTACAAAAATGGCAACAAAAGGATCTTCCAAACTTTTCAATGTTTTTACAAGAAATTATGTATTTTTATTGATCGTTCTTTTAATGTTTTTTGTCCATTTCCATTATCATTTTATATTTATGAAAAAGCAATTTCCATAATGTTTATTGTCTATTTCCAAAATTGTGTTGCCTAACTTCGATGTTAATATCAAGTCCTGATTTGATGTTGGTTTATTGGAGGCAACAAAATTACATCGTTGCCATAACTATCAATATGCCAAACTAATAATTCCCAATTTTCTTTTTTCGCAAGTCTTTTAACATTAAATGCACGGATGATAAAATCTTTCTATGACATTAAAGGCATCTACAAACTTTTAAATAAGAATTTACCAAATTTTAACATTTGACAAGCAGGCATTAACTTATCTGCCAAAAATTGTGTTAATATATCAAGAAGTAAAGATAAATACAAACCCCGTAAGATATCACTCCGATGTAGCCAATAAAAAAACAAACAAAAAAAAACAAGAAAAATGTCAGAAAATTGATTCGCAGAGAACCACACACACGTGATATTTATACAGCCAATGAAAACAAAGCAACATAGTATTTAAAAAACGGAATCATAACCCCCGTAGTATTACACTTTAAGATATGCGGCTAAATAAATATGGAGACAAGTTAAATTTATGAAGCTTTTCTAAATTGTTTTCCTTACTTAATCTCTATCTATAAAAGGCAGGATGTGTGTGTGTGTGTGTGTGTAATGATTGCACGGCCGCAATTTTCGACGGATTTGCACCAAAATTTACATGCACATGTTCCAAGTTAGCGGAAAGGCCAAGACTGACTTTGCATTTCCCAACTCCCATCGATAGTGGAAATAATCGATGTTTTCATGCTTCTACGGCAGTTTTCATGTAGTTTGCGGCCATTTTGTACTGGCCAGAGTGAGAGCCTATAGCTGGCTGCCACAAATAGGCAGGAAAATTCTATTGGCCAGCATGAGAGCCAACAGCTGACTGACACGAATGTTAACTGGCATGCAAAAAAATCGATAGCTGCATTCGTCACAAGTGGGAAAAATTTAAATCTTCATGGCACTTTACTCCATTTAGCTCATTCGCTTGCTTAAACTCAACGTTGATTCTGATTCCGCAGAACTGGGTTGGATGTGAAAAAGTATTTGTTGTTAACATTCTTTTTTCATTAGGTTTTTCCAGTTATGAGTCCTTTTTAAAGCTGATCGTTTTGTGTTCATTTTGTTTATTTCTTTTTTCCTACCAGATTTAATGTTTAGTATAGCGCTTAGAAAAAATTCGCAGTGTGAGATAGGCAAGAAGTAAGGCATGTAGCAACATCAGCACGGCAAAGGGCATTCCTTTAAAGGCAAGGAAGGGCAAAAATATTTTAAGTCAAGTGATGGCGATTGGTGTATGAGTCGTACGATTTTTGAATCAAGCACTGGCAACGCCGGGCCACGCTGCTAGTCATAGATATAAAACTAAATTTGATCAGGATTTACCACTATAGAATCTGTATGTCGTCGCCAAAGTGCATTCAATGAGAAAGGATACGAGTTCAAATCTCGCTGTGAGCTATTTCTTTATTTCTCTTCCATGTTGCTTATTTATGGGTCTTAGAATTTAAAACGACCTGATAATTTCTATAAAAGAAAGGCAGAAAAAAATAAGATAATTTGGTTTAGTTTGTTTTACGGCATATCAACTTTAATGGGTTATTTAATGACCAGAAGATTTTTATTGCTGGTAATATTTTCTCCAAAAATGTATTGCTGGTAATATTTTATATTTTCTTCAAAAATGTATTGCTGGCAACAATGTATTGCTGGTAATAATTATTTGCAAAAATGTATTGCTGGTAATATTTTTCCTTCAAAAATGTATTACTGGTAATATTTATTTTCTTCAAAAATGTATTTCTTGTATTGAAACCTATTTGTACACTTTCATAGTCTTTTGATCCCATTTTGGGGGTTAACTATTTGCCCATAAGTGCTATCCCCACGTGTCTGGGTGGACCTGGGAACACCAGCATTTAAGAGGTTATTCTACGCTCCTCAAAACCTGATCAGAAGCCTTGCTGCTGGACGTAGTTTATCGTCTTACCCAGGACATGAATGTAGTTTATCGTTATATCCAGGACTGGATATAAAATATAGGAATATGCTTCTTCGAAGAAATTTGGATAAACGATGAACTTACGGTTTTAATTTTAGTCTTATTAGCAATAAAGAAACACTCCTGATATGTGGGTCAGTAGTTCAAATTTTGTCGGAAGTTAGGATTTATTTTAAATACTGTTTCGCAATAAAAAGTTGAGATGAAAAAAACATATAAATGAAAAAGGAAGAGAAAAAAAAAACTGTTAATAATATGTTTTATTTTCTCCTCGGTCAAACACTCTTTCTTTGTTTTTATTTCTGCGTCGCACGTATCAAAGATATACAGAAAAACTCTCTTTAACCATCATTCAGCAACTATAACATTAATAGTGTTTTTCTAAATATAAATTATTAAAATTATTAATGTGGCTCGAGGCTGACTGAGCGTCACCACTAAACATATTAGGTAGGACGTAATACTAGTTTTGTCGATACAATAAGTATAAGGGTAGAAAGGGATTGCTGCTTTATTGGAGATTAAATTTGCAGATAGAAGATCCATGAGTCATTATTACCTTTAATTATGTGGTCGGGATTTGGCGAATTAACAAGAATGAGAGTAAATACAAAGCACTGAGGGATAGAAAGAAAGTGTAAAATGGATAAGGAGGGATTTGGTTTTAGTGATAAATTAAACGAAAGTAAATAGAGAGGGTTTAACCATCAACCAAACTTTATTGAGTAGCGTTGTGCATGCAAAAATGTTTCGTCGAATTGCCTGCCAAATTGCTTTGACTTAGACTTATTTTTGCTTCATTTATACTTCATGTAAAAATATTGCTAAAGGTGTTGTTTTTTTTCTTCGTAAATGCTTCAATTTGGGAGCTCTGCCTCCCAAGGAGCTGACAGAAGAAAAGAAAGATTTTTCTTGCATTATCGAACTCCTCGAATTTGGCGCCTCCGCCCTTCATTGGCCGAACAGTATCATAGGCATACCCACTACGCAGTACGCATAACTGGAGACATTTTGCCTGCTACTTCATCACCAAGTCACCCCGATCATGTAGTAAATTGCTTCTTCGGAGGAATGACAATATTTATTAAAGTTTGTTTAGACAAGTACACTGATATAAATGCAGATTCTAACACTAAGGAAGTCATAGTCTGTTCCACTTTGTCAGAAGTGGAGCACCTGTTAAGAAAACGTACGCATTACTCGAGCAATCTGAGAAACCCGATTGTTAGCTGGCGCACCAGGGTAGATGCACATGATCAACTCCCTTGTTGTGGTTCCTTTTCATGTAATTATTGAGTTCGATGGGATGTGCAGTTAGCGTAAAGTGAAATTGCGTGTCAGGTTTAAATTTTTTGTCTGTACTGTTCACTTTCCTAGTAGATTGCTCGGTTCGATATACTTCTGATGAAGGTCGACCGAAACGCTGTGATAACAAAGATGAGGATAATAGTCTGCATGTCAATAGGGTAAATAATAATAACTCCTCCTCATCTTTCCAGAAAACCAGTTAGAAAATAATCCTCATTGTTGTTGGTGCTCTGGGCACTAGAAGTACGGAATTTTTGAAGTGACTGGAGATGATTCGATGTCTGTGTCAAGAGCAGACATATAAAAAAGGCTGTACTCCTTGGGAGTTCTCATATACTCAGAAGAGTACCCGAATATCATACTGGGTATGAGGATAAACTACATCCAGCAGTAAGGCCTCTGATCAGGAGATTGGAGGTTTTGAGGAGTATGGAATCTCTTAATTACTGTTTTTACCAGGTTCACCCTGGCCCAGGGCATAGCATCTGATAAGGTGCCAACTATGGGCAAATACTGAACCGCAAAAATGGGATAAAAATATACAATTTCAGCATTAAATGATTAATAAGAAGTTGTTATGCCTTTAAGCAAACAAACTAAAGCAAGTACTGGAAAATGTGCCACCCTAATCCACACAGCTGGTACTTTGTTTCCCTCCCCGGCACAATCTGCTCTTTTTGCAGATCAAATAATATCGTTTGAATAGATAATATCATTATGGAATCCGGGTAGCTAGATGTGGTAAAAAAAAAAGCCACTGGTAGTAATTGGTTTAATTTAGTCTGTTGGGGGACTCAATTCGCGTATAAAAACAGGAGATTTTCCATCCTACGTAGCGACAAATACGGCGAAGTTAAGTAACGTCGAGCCTGGTCAGTACCTAGAAGAGTAACCACGTACTTGGATGTGCGGGTGGTGTGTTGTGTAACGGCTCGGAGTTGAAAGTCGGAGAGCCAAGTTCCAATTCCAGTCGAGTTCGTTCAAAAACCCTTGGGAAAGGTATGAATCAATCTCCTCTCCTCCCAGCTACAGGTTAAATAGTAGGACATGAATCAGTAAATCATTATTATCTGCAAAAGATTTTTTATAATCTAAAAATATATTGTGCATTTAAATAACCTGAAAAATGTTGATAAACATTTTTTTTTTTTTAAATCAATAAAACATACAAACTACAGGGTCCATGCATGATGTGCTAGACATCTGTAGATATAGCACTAGAACTTGAATTGATAAAGCTAGGACTAAAAGACCTCTTCTTTTCTTTTTTTTTTTTGCATTGAAAGCTGCCGCAATTCAATTTTAGTGCCGCCTTTTCCGACCGACCCAAACCTAGATGTCTTCATGTCGTACGAAGAAACGCTAAAGTAAACATCGTATTAAACAAACTTGTTAACCCTTGCGCTATGTTGGGTGGCCAAGTTGCAATTTTAATTACACATTATATTACCAAGTCCTTGAGAATATTATGGTAATTATCCGAAAGGGAGAGATGCTGTCAATTTTTATACTTTTATTTCACAAATGGAGATGAATAAAAGCAATGTATACATATTATTTTTTTTAGGGAACTCTCCTTTCTCAAGGCAGACAATATGCTTGACAGTTTTATTATCCCTTACTATTTTTTATGTTATTATCCCTACTGAATGGTAAGGTAAATATGGGAGAGTGCTTTGCCCAGATACACTCTTCTCTGTGAACTATTATTGCATAACAATGGCGACGCATTTATGAGATGAAAGCAAGGGGGGACGACTTCACGATTTTCCTGAGATAATTATTGCTACGATGAACATATGATGCCCTTGCTGAAATTCGAACTCTGTTTGCTGATTCCATTCTTAGCGCTGATAACTTTTACACGATGTCATACTTGATTGATTTGTTTGTTTGTTTGTTTGACGGCGCATCAACTCCTAATAGGTCATTTAATGCCGACGTACTTAATTAAAACGACGTGTGAAAAATGATCATCTTGATCGTTGAATTATGCCGTAGGTTGTAATAATGAGTGCGAATTGAAAATCGGAGATGCCATAATCAAAGAAGTGTGGAAATTTAAATATCTGGGAAGTGTTTTAACAGAGCAGGGCAAGTGTGACACTGAAATCCGAAGGTGTATAGGGATAGACAAGAAAGCATCTCAAAATCTAAGCAGAGAAAGAAATAAGAAAATAAGAAATAGGAAAATTTCGTTAGAAACAAGGAAAGTATACTAAACTGCTACGTTATATCTGTCTTCCAATATGGCCGGGGCTGAACGATCTCCTCAAAGATCGAGAGGAGACTTGAAGCAAGAGAAATGTGGTTCTACAAAAGGATGTTAGGGATACGATGTACTGAACATATAAGTAGAGAAAATAGAAACAAAAAAGGAAACTAATACTTAACGTCAAGAAGAGGCAGTTGAGGTTTCTAGGGTAGATAATGAGAAAGGAGGGCTTGCAAAATCCGATACTCACAGGACAGATAGTGGGCAAGAGGGAGAGAGGAAAATAACATATTTAGTGAGCTTGAGTAAATGGATGACGGAAGACGGTTTAGGAAAACAAAAACAAATCTGCCGTCTATCTAGACACGCACACGACCGAAAAAATAATAACCGGTCCTTGCGTGTTTTTTGGATGTGTGTGTGTGTGTGTGTTTTTTTTTTCCTTCAGATACAGAAGAGGAGTAAATTCAGCGTTAATTTTGATGAAGTTATTTCATTTATTTTCTTAATTTTTATCACAACATTCAATGTCGACCCATTCTTGAACCAATTAAATAAAACTGAAATAAAAATGTAAGTAATTGGCCTCTGATGAGACATGAAATCTTATTTCACGATCTTGTCTTGCGCAGATGACACCTTAACCAATTTTTGCTTTTTTCCTTTTTTTTTTAACTTTCTAATTAGAATGCAAGTTTGTTAGCAAAAGGATGAACCCAAAGTGCGAATTAAAAAAATCAGAGCTACCATAATCAAACAAGTGCAGAAATTTAAATATTAGGTTGGTGCAAAAATAATTTCGTTTTCTAACATATGTTACTATGTGAGAAAACGAAATTATTTTTGCACCAACCTAATATCTTGGAAGACGGAAAGTGCGTCGCCGTAATACGAAGGCGTATCGGAATAGCCAAGAAAGCATCCCGAAAGCTAAGCAGAGTATTAAGAAATAGGAAAATTTCGCGAGAAACAAGAAAAACATTACTAAACTGCTGTTTGTCCTCCTGTATGGCAGTGAGTGCTAGACGATTTGAAGTAAGAGAAATGTGGTTCTACAGAAGGATGCCAAAGATACTGTCGACAAAACATTTAATCAACGACGAGGTTTTGGAGAATATGGAAAGAAAGCGGAAATTAATATTTAAAATCAAGAAAAGTGACTGTTGAGGTTTCTGAGGTACATAAGAAAGGAGGGCTTAGAAAATCTGATACTCACGGGAAATAGGGAGGAAGATGAACAGAGGAATACAACTCATAACATACTTAGTGAGCTTGAGTAAATGGATGGTGGAACAGGGCTCAGAGTTTATTAAGAGCTACAAGGAACGGGAAACTGTGGAGACCCATGATCGCATACGTCACGGGGAAAACGCCACATAAAAAACTGCTTATAAAAAATTTTAAAATGGGGTCACATAGGTGATATAGCATACCTACGGATGATACTGAGTATGTCCCCATTCACATAAATACAGTAGTAAAAGCTGTATGTTTGTCTACCGTTGGACATTCATTCTGGAATTCACTTGACTTACTTCTAGCAGTTACGTACTTCTTCTACGCGCCGCTGGTGAATCTTACATGTGTTGTTCGTGTATTATCGTTCATTACCAACCTTCGTGTGATTATTCTATTCAGTAACCTTCCCTAGGTTACAACAGACGATATCTCTGAAAGTATTTTGTACATGAACTCATATATCATACTTATTATAAAACCCAGGTTGTGTGTGTGTGTGTGTGTGTGTGTCTGTACGTTTATATATTGGATCGGATTTCCTACATTTTTCAACCGATTTCAACAAAACTTCACAGGACTACGTAGAATTACCTTCCGGCGGTTCTGACAGTACCAAAAATCGAAAAACACAATTGTTTTTGCACGAAATCAATTTGAAAACACGATGAAGAGGTATCGCGAGAATGAAAGGGGGACTACTCATTTCGAGTTATACTTATTATAAACCCCCAGTTGTTTGTGTGAGTGTGTGTGTTCGTGTATATATGGGATCGGATTTCCTACATTTTCAACCGATTTCAACAAAACTTCACTTTTTTTTGGCAGGTAGTGTTTCTTATTGTCTTGCACACGTTTTTCTTTATTTTTACATTCAGAATGCTTTAAAAATTCCATTCATAAGACTATTGTTTATAATAAAATTCTATTCAATCGGAAGACTCATAACGATTGAAAATAATGTTTTTGTTTGAGTTTGGGTTTGACGAATTTGTAAAAAAAAAAAAAAAAAAAAAACTAATTAAAACATGCGTGTCCGTCATCCTTAAACAATAATCTTTGTCAATTTTATTTTTCAGTCTTTATGATGGTCGATACTTGACATATCTCTTACTGTTACATTCCCGGGCTCTACTGCTAGTTTAACATATAATTCAATTTGCAATGAAACCTTCGCCAAGAGCACTAGCTCATACTGGTTATGAGGATAAACTACATCCAGTAGAAAGGGTTCTGATTGGGGATTCTGAGAAGCGTGGAAACGCATCTAAATTGCTGTTTTTCCCAGGTTCACCTTAACTCGGATTGGTAGCACCTGTTACGGTCTCAGTTATGGGCAAATAGTTAACCCCAAATATTATGAAAGTATAAACAGATTATTATAGTAGAAATACCAGCAATGCATTTCTGAAAAAATACTTCAATGAATTCTGATCTACAAACTCACTTCTTACAAAGAATACATATTCAATTCATACGAATATACTTTAAAAATCTTGCCGGCATTAAATAACACACTGAGGTTGATAGGCCGTAAAACAAATTACCCAAACCAAACTAAACCAAAAGCGCTAGCATATAGATAACATTTTTTTGTCCACGGTCTTGCTAACATTTAATTTTGGTTATGAGTGAAGCAGTTGAAAATACTCAGAAAAAATCGAGACAAAAATAAATACTGATTAGTGGGTCCTCAATTATGTTTGAATTAACCTGCTTAAAGGAATTCTTGCTCATATATGTCCCCACAAAAATGACATAATCTAAAATGTGAATATCTGATGAACTGCATGTTCCAGGCGAACAAAATTAAATAGAATTCATGTTAAACAATAAAAGATTTATTCAATTTATAACCAATTTCACAAAGCTTCGCAAATATTCAATCTTCCACTTCTTTGATGTAGATCCGTCCTATCATCTTCTTAGTAGATTCTCATTGAGATAAGTTCGCACAGACAAATTAGTTTTTATACATTTTGGCTATATTAGTAAACTACAATATAATGTCAACTTTCAGACACACACACACACTATATATATATATATATATATATATATATATATATATGTATGTTTCATTAAAAAGGAAAAAGTACTACGGTTAAGCTTTTTATTTAATGAAACTTGCATAAAGGAAGAATTGCTGCCTAAATATAAAACTATATATATATATATATATATATATATATATATATATATATATATATATATAGATAGATAGATATATATAGTTGTATATATATATATATATATATATATATATATATATATAGTTTTAATGTAAGCTGTATTTATGGTTTAACGTGCTCAATATTAGACATAGAGCGTATGTAAATATAAACGTGAAAGTCAATACCCAGCAGTGAAATTCTGTTTCAGGCCTGACGATTGTTTATAGGCATAAAACACACTGTCGCTTCTGGGTGTTGGCTTCACTGTACTATTGGGTAGCTATTTTTAATATGTTTTTTTTAAATAACCTAATATATATATATATATATATATATATATATATATATATATATATATATATATTAGGATATTAAAAAAAACATATTAAAAATAGCTACCCATTTTTAATATTTTTTTTTAATATCCTAATATATATATATATATATATATATATTAGGATATTAAAAAAAAACATATTAAAAATAGCTACCCAATGGCAATTATGTTTCGACACTACAAATGTAACTCCTCGGGCGATCGTAAACTACGCGAGTGAAAAGCAGAATACTTCCTCTTTTTCGAGAAAACAAAAAAACAGGATTAAAAATAGGCTTCGCGGCTTTACCAATCGAATGTGACCTACGCTAAATTCAAACTCATCGAAAAAAATTAATATATACGTCATGATACGAAGATGTCTGCATATGCATCCTAAACAATTCCATTATGGGTAGATACAAATGGTTACATTATTTTGTAAAATGTGTAGTAATCTGGCGTTCAATTTTCTTAAGGAGTAAAAGCGAAAGTAGCTCGTCAGAGCAGTTACCGTGAAAGTATTTGTAGAAAAGAGAGAGGAAATCGACGGCGCCCCTGTGGGAGAGCGACTGTAAACGAGATGCCAGATCAGGGCCAATCAATTCCGTCTATGTATTTTGTCGAGAACCATAAGAGGAACAGCTGGGGCTTCAGACCATATGTGGCAGCGGTACACACACACACACACACACACACACACATATATATATATATATATATATATATATATGAAGAAATATAGTCTTAAGGTGTGCTATATTTATGGGATAAAGTGCTCAGTATCAGAGATAGAGCGTGTGTAAATATAAAAGTGAACATAGAAGTCAACACTTAGAGGCGACAGTCTGTTTCATGCTATAAGCAATCGTCAGGCCACACACACACACGCACACACATGCACACACACACACACACACACACACACACATATATATATATATATATATATATATATATGTGTGTGTGTGTGTGTGTGTACGTGTGTAGTCGTGTATGTTAGTTTGGTAAAGTAATAATACTTTCAGGAAGGTGTGATCGGGAAAAACGGGATATATATTGTTCGTTAAAGTCGAATGACAAGGTACTGTGGTTAAGCGTTTTATTTAATCGTCTACTCGACCAGTTAGGACTCGTTTAGAAACATCAAAGCCTACCAAAGTCCACCCAAAATATATTAGTAGAAAATACGAGTATAATAGCTTCATCTACATGTAAACGAAGAAATGATTAAACATAATGGAAGCCCTAATAATAAAAGAGGAAAACTTTAACTACGATCACGGCCACAACGTGCTGAACGTGTTTGGGTCTAAAACATAAAACTCATATATTTTATATTTATGTCTGTTATCGAGTTTTTTCAACTGTCTAATAGATCCTCTAATATTTGTTGGTAAATTAAAGGGACTTGTCGAATTGTGTGCAATGATCCGATTAATTTTGTTCGTAATTATTGGTTTTTAAAGAAAAGTAACAAATAACACTTTTGTCTTTAACAATCTAATGTTTGTAATGGACAGGGATTGACCTGCTCTCAGTATGATGCTTTGCTATCACATGCTAGAAATGACCTTACAGCTGGAAGACATTTTTAAGAAATGCGCAGCTAGATTGCAACTATTTCTATTGGTAGGGGGTTTGTTCTTTGTTTATAGAAAGTGTATTTTAATGTAAAAAAATTTCGGAGTCACATTTTGCCACGTAGCGCTAAATCCTATTTTAGTGACACAGCACGTGAAACCGACTTCATTTCAAACGTTAAATTGTTAAGATGTCATCAAAAGGCATGTTCCTTTCTATTCAAACCTTTCCTATTTTTCTAAATATATATCTACAATACTGACAACATTTACACACACACGCGCGTGCGTACGCACACATACATCAGGCACCTAAAAATATCTATGGTTTAAAATGAATTTTCGAAAATAAATATTCTTTCTTGAAGCTTTTATTTTAGTTTTAATTTCAAGCTAAAAATAAAATATAGTTTTTTTAAACTTTATTTGAGAAATATTAGCCGATTTAAACTATAATTAATTTGATTTGAAACAAATATGCATTTAAAATATCGCATAAATTTATTTTAACCTGATATTAGCTGTATATTAACTCGACAGCGCCAGTTTTGATGTGTTGACAGCCTCATGACAAAACACACTGTCTACGAAAACTTGAGGAAAATTGACGTGAGCGCATTTTTTATATAATTCTTAAGTATTCAGTAATCTTTAAAATTTACGAAAATATTCTCCGTGAACTAATGTTTTATTGGATTTTATAAATGTTAAATTTACTATAATTATCGCTAAAATTATCTGATAATGTTGTGTATGAGCGCCCGTATTTACAAATATCGGCACGTTTAAATATGTAAAAAAAAAATCAAAATTCTTTTAAACAAATTGATTATTTGTATAAAGTTTTTCATTTATGATTAGTAAATATAGTTTCAACTTGATAATATAATCTGAAAGGTTGAAATTAGTATAGAATTTTAAAAGATATAAACTTAATAAATTTTTCTAATTAAAATAAAAAAATTAGATTTATTATTTATCGATTTTTTTCTTAAGTCAATTGCGTCCTTAATATAACAATGGCGACGGTGATTCGAATTCACACGAAAAAGAAAAAATATATCTCCCTTAGCATTAATAGCTGGCAAATAAAATTCAAAATTCGCGGAAAAATTTTTTGTTAAGTTGGTGGATATTCATAGGGCGACGTGGAAGTCGATAAATTTCAAGATTGTAGACTATACTGCTGTTAGAAAAAAACAACTTGTTCTTCCTAGATAAGGACGACCTGTACGAAAATAATACACTATGGAAGAATTGAAGATAATTAATCAGCAACTATTACAACAAATGAAGCGGGATTGGATTGAATATCGAGAACAGTTGAAGTCAATCCTGGAAAAAACAAGAACAGGCAATGCGTCAATTTCATTTTCGCCAGACTGAATTAATTAATTTTTCGCTAACTCAATGAATTTAATTACGTCCCAGAAGAAAACATTATATTCCAATCGTACATCAGAATGTACGTGACCATTTTTAGAGAAGAATGTCAAGGATGGACGGATTAAAAGAAAGTAGCTGTCTTATGTTACGAAACTTTTGCCCCGCTGAACATGTAAAATATTTGAATTTCATTTTGTCGAATACCCCAGAGAAAGTGTCATTTAACAAATCAGTGTCAATATTATCAAAAAATTTAGATGAAAAGAATTTACTTTTTATACACGTTGGCAGTGTATGAATCTTACTAAAGACGAAGATAAAGATTTTATCACATATGCTAGTAAAGCCAACCATGAGTGTGAAAAATTCAAACTATCCCTAGACAGATTTAAATGTCTAATCTTCGTTAAAAGTCTAACATCAAGCAACGATGTGGAATGCGCTCTCGAATCCTTACAAAATATGAACAGGATTCAACGTTAACGATACTGTTGCGGAAGAGTGCCAAAAGATTGTTACTTTAAGGCACGATACAGCGAAAATCGAAAAGAAATACATGTGAGAAGTACAAGTAGTTAGAAAAAAGATAGTATTCCTAAAATCCGAAATAAAAATACTGTGAAACTTAACATATGTTATGGCCGTGGTATGCTTAATTTTCAGAAAGGACTCTCCATTTAAAACCAAAAATATTTAACTAGTGGAAAAACAAGTCACAAACGAAGCTATTAAGTCGAAAAGCAAAAGAAATACACAAATTAACTTGCTTGACTCATTTACATATGCCGTCAAAGGACTATCAATAGCTACAGCTATTACCCATGAGACAGTGGAGTGCATCCTACTTCTCGTGAGTCAGCAACACTACACTACAATGGCGTCGCCGGGATCTAATGAATCGATATCTAACGAACTGAACAAACAGTTATCACTTGATAATTATGAGTAATCACAGACGTGGCTTAGAATTTTAGTAGCTAAAGCTAGAACAAAGAAGATGAAGGATATAAAATCAGTTGGAAGAGAAACCCAAATATCTGATCTATTCTTGACAACTGCTGGTTGTGAGGCCATTATAAAATTATCAGCAATTGCACACCCAAGACTTTTGGTGGAAATAACGTTTGACGATGTAAGTCAACTAAAATTAAAACTAAACATAGCACCCAAGAAAGAAATAGTGAATGCAGAGATAGCTATGTTTATGAATGAACCGGTTATGGAATATGTTCTTCGTTTAAAACAGGCTGCTAAATATGGTGAATTTTGAAACTGGGATTGGAAACCAGTCAATGGAAGAGGATTTGATCGAAATGAAATTGGTAAACGGCCTTCAAAATGAGGAGTATTGGCTAATGACTAATGCATTTACAACTGGGAACGTCGTCAAGAGAACAGTTTTTCGAATTTAATCAGCAACAAGAATTAATTCGAAAATTTAATAGAACAAAAGTTACGGATTCGGACACATACAAATGAAAAGATAGACAAATTTCTTTCTAGATTGTTGATAAGCTATAGGACAATACTACATGCTGGAAGATTGAAAAACCTGTCCGCCTTCATGCCTAGACAAATTAGAGCCCTATTGGCCCTGTTTTATGCCACCAATGAAAAACTGTACTATAAAGGAAACCTATCTACAAGAATCAAGATTCATAATGCAAAGTGTACGGTACAGTATCATAATAGAAAATAAAGGAAATGGGATATTAGCGAATGCAGAACAAGTTACATTGCAAAACGATGAAGAAATGTATAATGAACTTGAAAATAATGAAGGCAAAAGTGTCGCATCAAGGTTAGACGAACTAGAGATTGAACTTGAGAGCAATAGAGAACCGGAAGATGAAGAACACACCAATAAGAAAATCGATCTAACATATCTAGACAATCTCTTAGGGAGAGGAAGTAAGATAGTGAGAAGACAAAAGCTTCCAGAAGAAGTATCAGGGAAAATAAGGGGATAAAACCACTTCGGTATAGGAAGATGAGAATACATTTACCAATTTTAACCACAAAGAATAAAAATAGCTGCAGCTATTACTCGTGAGGCAGTTGAGTACATACTACTTCCCGTGATTCAGTAACACTACTATACAACTGGAAAGTTCGAATAATAGAACATCTGAGACAGAAAAAATGAATAGCTCTACGGTGAGATTTTAATTGGACCCTGGTAGCGGTATCACAATTGTCGATGAACAAACTTGAAACAGAATTGGCAAGTTTAACTTGAAAAAAGCGGCAAATTTGCAAGAAAAATATCAGGCAAGAAATTAATTTTTCTTGGAAAAATTGCGGGTAAAACTAAAAATTACGTATTGACAAATTCCATCGCGAATTGATTAGGCGTCGATAGCAAGAATTATTTGAACTATAGAACTGGCGGATGAATTATTTGAACTATAGAACTGGCGGATGGAGTATTTGAACTATAGAACTGGCGGATGAATTATTTGAACTATAGAACTGGTGGATGAATTATTTGAACTATAGAACTGGCGGATGGAGTATTTGAACTATAGAACTGGCGGATGGAGTATTTGAACTATAGAACTGGTGGATGAATTATTTGAACTATAGAACTGGTGGATGAATTATTTGAACTATAGAACTGGCGGATGGAGTATTTGAACTATAGAACTGGTGGATGAATTATTTGAACTATAGAACTGGCGGATGAATTATTTGAACTATAGAACTGGCGGATGAATTATTTGAACTATAGAACTGCCGGATGGAGTATTTGAACTATAGAACTGGCGGATGAATTATTTGAATTATAGAACTGGCGGATTAATTCAAACTATGAAAAAATTAATTTTTCGCCAAAGAAAAAGATTAGAGCTAAACAGTGAGTAAACTAAAAAAATAAGTTCACGAATTTTATCTCAGAGGAGTTGGGAAAATGTAAAAATTTAAAGGCTTTTTTTTCTCAAATTAATGAAAAATGTAATACCATTTTTAAAGCCTAAAAAAAGATACCTTTTACTTCGTTGGAGTCCATTAACACCTAACTTGATAGATTAGAAAACCGCGGGGATATTGAAAGAATAGATTATTCAGAATGGGCCACGCCAGCGGTTTATATTCGAAAGAAAAATAACAAGATTCGTTTATATGCAGAGTTTTCGACTGGATTGAATGACTGCCTCCTAGATGATGTATATTCCATACCAACTCCAGAAGATATATTTGCCAAATTAAATGGTGTTAATTTTTTTTTCAAAAATTGACTTGACAAATCGAAGTGGATGACGAAGGTCAGAAATATTTGACTATTAATACACATAAAGGACTCTACATGTTTAGAAGATTACTCTTCGGTGTAAAAGTAGCCCCAGGTATTTTCCAGCAAATAATGGATACGATGTTGGCTAGACTAGACGGTGTTGTCACTTACATATTATGATATAATTATTAAGAACGCAACAAAAATGCAGCATGTGAAACTGATTGGGCAAGTATTTCAGAAACTCAACGAAACTCAGTCAAGATAAATACTAGTTCTTTACGGATAAGATTAGATATTTAGGTCAAATAATTGACAAAAGAGGATTTTGAAACAATTCCACGTAGGACATCCGGGAATGTTGAGGATGAAGTCCCTGATGAGAAGCTACGTTTATTGGCCAAAATTGGACAAAGATATTCAAAATACAGTTAGAAAGTGTAATGATTGTAATTCAGAAACAAAATCACCATCTATATAAATTTTAAAGCATGTCTGAGTACTGATAAAGCTTGGGCAAGGGCTACATATGGGCTTTGCTGGACCACTAAAAGGTTCATACTTTTTAATTGTGATTGACTGTTTCACAAAATGGCCCGAGATATTAAAAGTGTAAAAGACCTACTACCACAATAACGATTAAATTCTTACGCTAATCTTTTGTAGCGTTTGGAGTACATGACAGCGTTGTATCAGATAATGGAACTCAATTTAGTTATAGTGATTTTAAAAATTTCTGCAAACGTTTAACAATGCCGATTTATCACCCGAGGTCGACTGGTCAAGCCGAGCAGTTCATTGACACCTTCGAAAGGGCATTAAGAAAGGCTTCGTAGCTGAAGAAACTACACTACAACAATGTTTAAGCATGTATCGAATGGCGTCAAATGCAAACGTCACCGCGAAAATGTCACCTGCAGAGTTCGTATCTGCTAGGAAAGTTAGATTTTTGACAAATTACTGTCAGAGAATAAAAAGAAAAGTCAACAATTTGAAGCTACCAGAACATTTAAGATCGGTGATAAAGTTTTCTTTAAAAGCTTTAAGGCCTGAAAGGAAAATTGGCAGGAATGAAAAATTATTCGACGATTTATTAGTATGGTGTACATTGTCGAAGATGTAGATTTCAACATCGAAGACATTAGTGATACACGCTACATGACTGATCAGGCAGATTTTTTCCCGTGGTAGTTTGCCATTTCTTTCTGCGGTAGAAAGTTGATTATCCAAGTCTATAGAACCCGGTCTCCCCTGCTATTTGCCCATAGCTGTGGGGAGAAAAAGAGGATTCATGCCTTTCCCAAGGGTATTAGCACGTGAGTGAATGTAATGGATTCGACTGGAATTGGAATTCGGCTTTCAAATTCCTCAATCCGAGCCGCTATAAATTACTCTACCGTGACTCCCGGACATATAAATCTAAATATGCACAGGATAAGCATTCAGGGCTATTTAATCCGCCGATAGACATTACGATAACTTTGAAGTGCCTATTCCTAAAATTAATATTACAATGCAATGCCAGGGTAAGCGAAAACGATTGAAACGTTGGAACTGGACTCATGTCGGAAAAAGTATCGACTAAACGAAGTGCTTATCTCAAAATATGGGTGTTGAGCAGATGAACATACCTCTCTACAAGATGAGGTGCACTCGTCCAAATAGCTTATATATATATACTGACACCGAAAATTGTCAGCAGAGAGCTAGCCAGTAGCGAAAAGTAGCCGCACGCAAAGCTCTTAGATCTTGTCGAACTCTCTAGCATCGGGCAGATACGAACCCAGACGAGGTTATACCGAAGGGCAAAGTCTCGTCTGAGGAGGTAGACAAGCCCGACTCTTTTATTATGGGGTCTGCAGACAATTTTTTGCCGGAACTTACGGGCCCGGATTTGCCACACATAAAAACTTTTCATGTACCATATCCTGCCTCGTGTGGAGGTTTACTAAATATCGAACAATCCGGCAGCAAGAGCTAGCTGTTCGCGGAGCTATTAGATCTTGTCGAACTTTCTGTTCTCGGGCAGAGAGTAACCCTAACGAGACTATGCCAAAGGGCAGATTCTCGTCTGGGGAGGTAGACAAACCGGACGGGTCTATTGGGAATTTTTTTCCAGTGCCTAAGGGCTCAGATTTGTCCTACATAAAAGCTGGCCTTGTGGCGCGTCCTGTCTTGAGGGGGAGGGGCTTTGGTCAATGCCGAGCTCTGCGGGAGAGAGCCTTACATCCTTACGACAGAATTCAGTCAGACACTACGTCAACCCGAAGCAACATTATATTTCATGGTTGTGTTATCTTCATTCAATGGAATGAAGACATAACAATTTAAATTCTCCAAGGAGTCTTGCTTTTAATTGCTTCCAATTTCATAAAATTAAGTATGAAAGAGTAGGATATGTAATATATATATATATATATATATATATATATATATATATATATATATATATATATATATAACTATTTTTTAAAAAGCAAAATCTTTTGCGAATAAGTTCTGAAAGATTCATTAAAATCCGACAATTATTTGATTTTTGTTAGAAATTTCGATGCCATGTGTTTTTAACGTCAAATAAGACTCTAAAATCTTTGTTACATCCGCTGACGCAAGAAAAACAAGATTTTTAACCAAAATTGCAAACTTGATTAAAAAAGGATTAAAAAAATTAATAAAATAATCAAAAATTACTTTAGTCATTCAGCTTAAACATAACATAAAGATTTTGATAATAAAATTTCGTTTTTGTGATGTTTGGGACCTATTTTCATCATGGTATAATTTTTTTTAGAAAACTTATGGAGATATGTGCTGAAACCGCAAGTTACTTGTTACTTTTTATTGTTTTTCTAGTCCTGTGAGTGTTATATCCCCTAAGCGTTTTTGCCAGTTATTAATATTTAATAATATAATTTCAGCTGTCTCTTTCTGATTAATATCAAGAGTTACTTTATAGTTTTTTCTCCTTGAAACTTCCTCATTTTTCACATGCTCTGTTTATGATGTCCTCAGTATTTGTTGAGAGAATCGAATAATAGTTACTTCCTTTTGCCTCTTTATTCGTTTTCACTGTCATATAGACTGTTGGATGGCGGATATTATATCGTTGTCCATTCATTTCTTTTTTACTAATGTTATTTTTCGACCTTTTATTAATTTACAGGTTTTCTGGGAAGCATATTTCACTCTTTCCGTGAACCTTCGTATATTACGATTTTACACATCCGTCATATGACACTAAATTTTACAGAGAGCTCAGTTTCCGCACCAGCTTGATTTAGAAGTCCGCGATATGTAAAAAAATAGTCAGCTATCCCATTTACGAGCATGATGCCTTCTACCTTCTTACTAATGGTCAGTTCATTTTTCTTGCTTCGTCTAATATATGATTTTTTTTGTTTTTTCTTTTAAATCTAGAAAGCATTAGCAATGAATGAAAAGCAAGGACATTAGGCAGCGTACGAGTTGAAACCGAGAGACGTCGAAGCGCGACTTGTAACGTGTGAACAGATGCTTCAACGGTAGAAGAGAAAAAAAAATTGCATCGTATCGTGACCGGCGATGAAATCTGGATACACTAAAATAATCCCGGCCATGCATCAGTATCCGCGGTAAAGCCGAATATCCATGGTTCGAAGCTTCTGCTCTGCATTTGGTGAGATCAGCTGGATTTAATTATGGGCTGCTCAAATCGACCGAAATCATCATGGAAGATAGCTATCGACTACAATTGATGCGTTAGAGCCGAGCATTGAAAAAAAAAACGACAGCTATTCGGACAAAGACACGACAATGTGATTATGCAACATGATAACGCTGGGCCCCATGTTGCAAAACGGCTGAAAAACTACTTGGAAACACTTAAATGGGAAATCCTACCCGATGTGGAATTCAAATGCTACGAGAAAGATGGCAAAAAGTAATCGACAATACTTTCAGTGATATGTTTCTTACTAATTTTTGTAAATAAAACATTTCTTGTCATGAAAAATTAGCCAGAACTTATTCAAGGTCCTAATATATATATATATATATATATATATGTGTGTGTGTGTGTGTTTGTGTGTGTGTGTTATTGTAATTTACCCACGCACGCATGGACTCTTCCAGCAATAAATAGGAGCAGGTACCACCTTTTAGAGAGGGAAGTTCCCAACAGTCAGCTCTGACAGGCGGACTGTAACACTCTCGCTTGTACTACTGTTTCTGTTAATATATTTGTTTAACTCAATTCCTCTCTTTGTGTCTTTATTTCTGACCCTAACAAGGCAACAACAATATATATACGGAAATTTGGTTAAAGTACAGAGTGTTATTTGTTTTGTTTTATTTATTTATTCGTTCTATACTTAGGATTTTCCAGGTTTCCGATGAAATTTGCTATATAAATTGTTTAGTGACTGAGTCATCAGACAATGGGCAATTTATATTTAAACTTTTAATTAAATATAACCAAACTTGTATAAAGTAACAATCGCCGCTTAAATACACCCGACAAACACATAAACGAATACATATATTCCTCCCTCGTACACTTCGTCGTCGCATAATGTTTCGCAAGCTTGTCTTGCTAGATCAATTACTGCTGAATAGTGGGTTCGAGCCTCTAAACGACGCTTAGAAAATTACCATGCCTCTCTCTCTCTCTATATATATATATATATATATATATATATATATATATATATAATTATTTATTTAAAAGTTATAACATAAATACGTTATAAAATGACTACAAAAATAGCCATTTTGTTTCAACACCTCTGGTGTCTTATCAAGTGATGATGTTGAATGTAGAATAAAGGATTTTAAAAGGTTCAAATTAATTAACCACCCCTCGTAAGCGGAAACGCTGTCACATGAGCTGAAATGACCAATCAAAATACAAGTATACGAGAATTAAAAAAAACTTGACAACGAAGTAAGGTTATAATAACTATTAAATGCTTTAAAGTAGGGTTTATACTAAAATAGAATTTATTCTAACTAATAAGTATTAAGTTGTACGATAAATTTGAAATTAAAATTAAAAACTACCAATTTCAAAAATGTAAATTTAATCTATATTAAGTTTAAAGTTTTAAAATTATTGAGGAAAAAAAGGAAAAAAATACATATGTTATTCTATTCATTTTGTTTCAATTGAAATTACGTTGGAATAAACGTTAAGATCGACTGCCCTTAACATAATGACGACATGGATACAAGGGTATACATATGGGGGGTAAAAGTGCTTAGTATCCGAGTGCATGTACGTGTTTGCATTTATGCATGTATGTAGCCACATAGAACTTCAGACCAATTTTTTGCATACAAGCAGGAAACAGTCTGTCGCAATTCGGGGTCAATCTATATATATATATATATATTTGTCCCCCCCCCTTACCATCCTGTTTTAATTCGGTATTAATAAAAAAATTTCTTGTTAGTACTCCGTTTTAGATTACCGACGATTGTGTTTGAAAATGTGTCGGTCGAAAGGTACCTTACATTTTAAACGTGGATATTATTGTATCTTATGTTTAATATGATCCCATATTTTTTATTCCTCAAATGTTTGATTAGATTTGGCAGTACTAGAAATTTGTTTAAATATTATATATATATATATATATATATATATATATATATATATATATATATATATATATGATGCGATGAGTAAATTGTCGCCAATTTTGTTGTTTGTTTTAATTTTGTTGACTGCACAGTATAGTAAGGTCAGCTGGGCACCAAGATATTTTTGTGTAATTTTGGTAAATATATCATATAACATGAGATGTCATTGTGATTTTCGTGTTTGCATAATTTAAACAACAATTTATCCATCACACACACACACACATACATATATATATATGTATATACTCTCTGTATTTAGAAAGCAATTGCTCGGTAAATATTATTCAAATCAACAGACTTCTTGTGTCAATTAGTTTTAATGATCGACTTTTCTAAATTACAAATAATCTTTCTTAGACACGGAGGAAATTACATCAGAAATCCAAGCTTTCGCCTTTCTTAAGTTATATATCTCAAAGAAATTTGACATGGTTTGGCAAGATGTTCTTCTATGAAAGGTTCCGGGCTACGGAATTACACGACGAATGTTTGATTCTGTCCAAAATATTGAAATGAAGGTCATTTTAAGCGGGCTCACTTCCAGATCCTTTCACACGAACCTGGTTGTCCCCCAACGCTCTCCTGTGTCCTAGGCTGCTTTTGATCTTCGTCAATGATTTTCCTGATATCATCAGTTCCAAAGTATGCATTGATACAGATGATACTACCATTTACTCCTGTCTCAATTGCTGACAAAGTTAACCTGGCTGCTGCCCTACAAAAAGATCTCTAATCAGTGGTTAACTGGGACAGGAAATAGCTTGTAAATTTTAATACCTCCAAAATTAATCTAATCTCATTTAACTACCACTGAGAAACTTCCCTGCTCGCCATCAGTAAGTTTGATGCTTGATTCCTGGAGAGCGTCTCAATGCATCTTCTTGACCTCACGTTTTCAACTGACTTGAAGTGAAACAACTACATTAAATAGATAGCTGAATCTATTGCAAGGAAATTTGGTTCATTGTGTCGTGCCAGAAAGTTTTTTCTCGGCAGAGTCCATCTTGCACATTTATAAATCTACCATTCGTCGATGTATTAAATATTGTTACCACATCTGGTCTTGTGCGTCTGCTATTTATCACGAGGTTCTTGACAAAATCCAAAGATGGATTTGCAATGTAATCGATATCTGCTGGGCATCTCGACTTCAGC
>OZ010594.1:38619723-38624723 GCA_963932145.1 Acanthosepion lycidas | reverse complement strand
CAAGCCCTTCTTCCTCATTATGTGTGCTAGAAATTCTATCTGTCTATTCCTGATGTTGATTATAAGTCTCCTTTTTGTTTCCATTTTCTCAAAAACTTTGTCATTGTTTACATGTTCGTACCATGGTATTCTCAGTATCCTTCAGTAGAACCATATTTCTGTTACTTCAAATCTCTTCTTCGTCTGTGAGATTTTCAAGCACTGACTACCATAATAGGAGGACTAATATTACGTAAAAGTTTAACACTGTTTTATTTTAAACAAGTAACTGGCTTTCGAAAAACACACAGGTTAGACTGAGTAGTTTCGCGGGACACTTGCATACCGCAATACGTATTTTGTACAAGACGGTATTAGACTGACTGACTGACTGACAAACCGCTCATCGTCGGCTGCGCTGACAAGCTTTGGCCAAGAACAAAGCCCTTCCTAAGTGGTTAGTCCTCTAAGAATTCATTAAGTTCTTCCCCTCTTCATTTGAATAATTAACCGGTTCCGGTTGTTAACCATAACCTTGCAAACGCCAATAAAATCGCTTTCAGAAATCTATTCCTCGCGACCTCGTGAACTTAAAGACTCTTGTCACATGAGGACATGTTTTAAATCAATCTCGCAATACATTCTTGTCATTCACTAAGCTTAACTTCCAACGACTTAATGCGTGGGAGGGATAAGAGAACTGTTGCATAGTGTCTGATTTCTAATTGAAGACAGGCACTACACTTTCCAATGACTCTTCAGAAACACCTTGATAGCATCAGAAACACATGAGGACATTGTAAAAAATGAAAATTAAAAAAAAATCTTTCACACAGCACATATCCGGCAGAAAGTACTTGCTGTCTGAGATTTTGACAGACAGTCGCTTAAACTATTGAAAGTTTAAAACCATTACCGGATAAATTTGGGCAATAATTTCTTGTTATGAAAATCAACATTCAAAATCTTTGCTGTTAGCAGGATTCGAACACCGACCTCTGGTTTTGATAAGAATGGCATAGATTTAGGTCCAAGAACAATAATTGTCATTAATCTAAGACTAGTTCAACACAGAAGTAAAATAGGATGGAAATACGCGAAGGAAGATTGTTTTGCACCAGTCAATAGAGAAGGCTGTCGTCTTTTATCAATCAGCATTCTAAGATATTTATATGGGTCTAAACGCAGGATTCTGGTAAGACACTAGCTATGCTTACTAAAGTTCGCACAGAACAATCCCCAAATCTGAGGAGGGGAAAGTAAGGAAGATTTTGAAGCGCCAATTTTTCAAGTGTTTACCTTGAAAATCGTTATTCGAAATCATGATCTTTATGAGAAGTCGAACGACGTTTTAGTGAGAAATACTTAACGACTTGCTATGAACTAAGTTTGATATAGCAATTTATCGCCGGGCGCTCCATACATATAGCCATGTGTCAGGCCTTGCTTAATTTTCCCCAATGCTTTTACATTTCGTTTGACTTTTGTTATTTATTAAATTAATGTATAAGTAAAATTCTTACAGGTCCTATTTCCGTCACCGGGTCTGGAGGGTGTTCATACCAATTTTTTGCATTTTCCTTTCCGTAACGACTCCGTTCCCCCTCCCCTCCCCTGTGAGCACTGTCCTCGACGATTCTACCACCGACTGGGCGTCGCAAGTCATGTCAAACATAAACATCAACCGTGAAGATAGGACTTAAAAGATTGACAGAACCCGGTACTCGGACACGACTGGGAGCCGACAACGACGCAAAGTTGCAGATTTTGCAGTGTAGATATTAGCCCACTCTGTCATGCCGGGTTTTATATTCAGTGGGTGTCAATACCGCGCAGTATGGTATAATATGGTCAATTGTTTTCAGGATATTTATCACAGGATCTGCATTTTGGGTTAACACAATTTTTCAGTGTGTTTACTTGGTAATTTCTAGTTAGCAAGAATTGGTCCTGTGCAGCAAAGAATAAAAAATTCAGTTTTAGCTATTAACTCTGCACTACGCAGATAGTGATGGGTACGGGGGTTTGTCTACATCACCTTGTTTAGTAGGGACAGAGTATTGACCGTGAAGCAATTTATCTTGCCATCATTCCTGTATTTCTGTCGGTTGTATTTGCCTTTGCTTTCTTTCTTTTTCTTTTTTTTTTTAAATATTTTGCAGCTGCAGTTGATTATTATTATTATTATTATTATTATTATTATTATTATTATTTTCTTTGGTTTTTGTTCTATACTCCTTTCCTTTCGGGTCCCAACCAGAGATATAAGGTCAGAAATGGCATCATAACATTTTCACTGCACATTTTTGAAAAAAAATAAAAATAAAAAAATCTAAAAGCACACACAGTTTACATAGAAAAAGCACTTCGAAAGTGCATTTGTGTGAACAATATTATGATTATTATTATTATTATTGAAAAAAAACGTTTTGTATATTAAGAGATATAAGAAAATGAAAGAGTAATAGCAAAACGTAAAGCTAACATTAATCTTATCAAGAAACAGTAATAAAAAAAAGGTTAAAATAATTTCCACCCTTAATAATAATTATTAATATTAGTTTGGTGCAAAAATAATGACGTAATAATATCGTTTATTGACGTCAAAAAATACGTCAAAAACGAAATTATTACGTCATTATTTTTGCACCAACCTAATATTTATTGTTACACATGCCTGGAGATAGATAAGGAATCAAAGATTCAATGAAGATGTCATTAAAATTTGGGGAAGTCCTGAATTACAATGACAAGTTGAGTATATCTTCAAGAAGTTAAATTACTCTACGACCTCGTAAATTGTCAAGATCCCATGCTGGGATTCTCTTACCATTTCAAGGGTCAATAGGGGTTATTTAGAGATGCCAATCTAAAAACCAAATAAACTATCACAAATTGTACTGGGTTGTCTTTAAACCGAAGCAGATCTCTGATCTTGGCCTATATGGTGTGGTGAAGGCATACCTTTCCCAAGGGCAATAGTGTGAAATGAACACTAACTATATCAGCTGAAATTTGAACTCAGTTCGCCGGTTGCAATTTCCGTGTAGGTACTCCCTGGTAAATATTCTTCTTTTATATGATATATACTTTCAGGATGTGGTCGATCATGGCTTTCCACAACTTCCTGTCATTTATTGCTCTAAGTAAATTTAACCCTTCACCACTCCTCTTTGTCCTTGCTCTGCCAGCCATTAAATAAATATTACCGACGCTAAAAAATCACAGAGGAAGCAATCTGATCCCTTATTTTTAGTTTGTTCATTTTCTTTTTATCGTTTTAACGAACCTGACACGTTTGTCCCTTTGGAGAAAATTTCAAAAAATTAATCTCCCATTTCTCTTGTTAGATTCACTTGTCAGATTCTCTTGTCAGTTTCTCTCGTCAAAGTTATTGTCTATCATCGGACGAATTTCCTCGTCTAATCGTGTTTCAAAAGCTTTTGTATAGAAAGGCGATCGACCATCTCTACACTAACAGTGGAACACAGTCTCATCTATCTGCTCTGAGTAGAACGTCTGCTCATTGGAACGGTCGGCGCAAAGTGGGTTGCAAGTCGTAGCGGTTGAGTAGTACGGATTGCTGCACTGAACTACGGTATTCTCTATGGCTAAATTATTAATCCATGTCTCTCATGTGATTAAATCTATTACTGACACATTTTGTACCAGTGTTGCCTTGTAGCATTATTAGCGAGAACTATAAACATTAAATGAACTTTATAACAAAATATATCGACAGGGAACCTTTTTGTCTCCCTCAGAAGTCTGTTCTAGTTTAGAATGTCGTCATTTATTGAATTGTGTGAATAAAAAACTTCACTGACTTTCATGCACGTTGTATCCGTTTTATTTAATATTTTTTTAAGCCAGGACGCATGAGATTCAGTCAGTTATGTGACATACGTGATACACGTTTAGGCGATCATGTATCTTCGATACATGACTGACGAGGCAGATTTTTCCCGCAGTAGGTTGCCATTTTATTTTTCCAGTTGCCAGCCAAGGCTATAGAACTCGGTCTGTCCTGTTATTTACCCATAGCTGGAACGAGAAAAAAGGGATTCATATCTTTCCCAAGGGTATTAGCATGTAAGTGAATGTAATGTATTCCGCTGGAATTCCAACTCGGTTCTCCGATTCCTCAATCCGAGCCTCTAACCATTACTCCACTGTGCCTATGGGATTACTGGGAGTAAAAGAGGAATTTTGCGAGAAGTGAGCAGAAGGGGAAAAAAGAACAGGTTCAGGGAAAACAGAAGATGGTGATTGACATTTTATTTAATATTTTCAAAATTGTAGGTGGCTAGGAAGCCAGAAATCGGAAGGGAGTTCCACAAGCGAGAAGTGCGAGAAAAGAAACTATTAGAATAGAACATAGGTTTACATCGCGATAATTCAACAGTAAAATATTGAGACCTTGTTGCCAATCTAGTGGCAGACTTACATTAATTCAGTCTAGACGCCAAAGAGAATAGTTCATGAAAATCTCATCAATCGCCATGAAAATATTTGTAGAAAAGACAGAAGAATCCACGTCACGTTGGTGAGAAAGTGACTGAGGTCGAGTGCTTGGTCAGGATCAGTTATATAATATTTTTATTTTCCCTTTTGCAATCAGGACTCACAAAAGCCCTACACGAGGATTTTTTTCAGAGGAAGTCTGCCTATCCTCCTTTTAATGCGAAAGAACCTGCCTATTATAAAATCATGGTAGGCTAACTGACTAGCTCTATAATGTTAATTAAGTTACCTCCTAGAAATGCAAAATAAGAAAAAAAGACAAGTTGAGTCGTGTCGGGGTCAGAGATGGGCAGTAGTCTGGCCAGTGGTGATCTGTATCTTTCTTTCTGGACTGGGTCAGCTCACTCTACTGCAGTGGGTCCCTTGAGAAAAATTATGGGAGAGGTAATTGCATCGAAGTGGGAAAGCCACCTGACATTAAAATATTTTTACCTGTGCACTGACATTGTCTCTGCATTCCAGTGGAAATTATGAAACGCTCGGGACATTCAAATGTT
>OZ010594.1:38589723-38617223 GCA_963932145.1 Acanthosepion lycidas | reverse complement strand
ATTGGTATAAAAATTGGAAAAAGATCTTAGTTTTTGCCGATATTTTTCGATTTATCAAGGCAAGCAATGAAATCGAAATATTTTGTAGCCATAGTTACATCAAATCAAAAAATCAAGAGACGCTTTTGCGTAAGCCTCGTTCTTTCATTGATTGTCTTGATAAAGTTGGAAGATAAAACGTGTCGGCGAGAACTAAGAATTTTTCCAATTGTCATTTTTAAACCAATTTGTATTATTTTCAGAATTATTCTGGGAAATTTAACTATATATATATATATATATATATATATATATATATATATATATATATAAAAGTGAACATAGAAGTCAACACTTAGAGGCGACAGTCTGTTTCATGCTATATGCAATCATCAGGCACACGTGGCCTGACGATTGCATATAGTATGAAACAGACTGTCGCCTTTAAGTGTTGACTTCTATGTTCACTTTTATATTTACACGCGCTCTATCTCTGATATTGAGCACTTTATCCCATAAATATAGCACATCGTAAGACTATATTTCTTCATATATATATATATATATATATATATATATATATATATATATATATATATATATATATATATTTATTTATATATATATATATATACACACAATTATTAATATATATCAAGTATCCTGAAGATTAGACTTATTTCATCGAAACTTCGATTAGGTACAGTCATAAGATAAGTGAACATGTATGATATATTTCTAATCCCTCCCATATATATATATATATATATATATATATATATATATATATATATAGCTGAAACTTTAGATATTTCTGAATTGCTGAACAGGTTTTGTGCCATGCATGACATCCATATGAAAGTCTCGATTTGACGTTGGTATTTAAGGATATGACTCGAAGTTTCAGGTTGATGTTTTAGTTTTGTAGCAGTGTGCGTTGTTGAGCGAAACTATCTGTGGCACAACCTGTTCTATATTTACTTTCCTTTTCTTCTATACTAAATTTGTTATAACTGATTCATATGCCGAGGTATTTGATTTTTTTTTTTTTTTACTAATGTTCATCTAATATGAGGCCCAGAGCCACTCAAGGTAAAGGTTACTGCTTAAGATTAGCGTAATAAAGGACACGCTTTAGGAGTACAGAACTAAAGAAGACTTTGAAAGGAACCGAAAATCCAATCTTAAACAGGATACAAGGGATAAACCACTACTCCTGTCCAAAACACCGTAGAGGTGTGTGAACTGAACGATAAGCAAACATGCTTGGTCTTTACTAATTCCATATACTGAATTTTTATGATGGATTTAGAGTATTGCTTTTATCCAAATTATACGTTACAGTTTCTGTTTTGAAAAGGTCATCCTGAGTCCTATTTCTTGGAACATTTGTTAGAAGACGTTGATTTTCTGTTCCAGATCATTCTTATTCACCAAACAGTGGTTGTAATATTGTACAGCATTCCTCTTACAAATGGTGAAAGGGTGCCTTGACGTAAAAGATCAAAAGAGAAAGTTTAGATTTTAATTCTGCTTTAACACCAGAAATAAATGACAGGTAGACTGCACCGACGTAACAACTAGTAACCGCCTGTCATAGATCACTTCGTCTCTTATTGTCTCCCACTGTTGAGGTTTTGTGCAAAGATATCCTGGACGTTACACTATTACTGGCAGGCTAATCCGACTTTGTATTGATGCCTACCTATGCTAGATGCTGTACTGTCATTCCATGCTTAGGAGTACCTCGATGTGAAGCAATATTTAACGAACAAGCTGAAAAGACCGTTAATACAATAATGAGTAGGATTTTAACTTGTCATCTTCGGACATGTAATGATTAAAAATTATTTTTTCTGTGTGACTTACAATGGAGCTGTGTCAGCAAGTTAATCACTCAAGCCTTTAATCCATACTTGGGATCTCAAGTCTATAGATAGATAGATAGATAGATAGATAGATAGATAGATGTGAACAGAATGAGATAGATAAATATAAACAGACTGAAATAAATAGATAGATATATAGATAGATAAGAACAAACTCAGATAGTTCGATAGTTCGATAGATAGATAGATAGATAGATAGATAGATATGAACAGATTGAGATAGATACATAGAGAGATACATATAAACAGACTGAGATAGATAGATAGATAGATAGATAGATAGGTAGATGTGAACAGAATGAGATGAGATAGATACATAGAGATATCAACAGACTGAGATGGATAGATAGATAGGTAGATGTGAACAGAATGAGATAGATAGATAGATAGATAGATAGATAGATAGATAGATAGATAGATAGATAGATAGATAGAGTGTGTGTGTATGCGCGTTCACGCAAGTCTGGGAACTATATTGTACAGGAGTAAACTCTAAGACTATGAAATTCTGAATGGCTATACAATGGCTATCAATGAATGATCCAGTAACAACGCCTTAAAATATTTGAAATTAATCCAGCGTCTAGGTCTCTGAACGGATTAAGGTTTCTCCTAACGATAACATGATCACTTAAACACAAGGGTGCGGCTGACATGTCAAGCCCACTGATCTTGCTCTGTTACGTTTCAAGCGTATTGTCTGTCCGGTAAAAAATAAACATGTGTTTTTCTATCACAAATCTGCCATCCACCTCCTCACTATATAACGGCACCATAAACTTACAGCAAATTTAAGTTTATGCCAACGTTTATTTCTTAGCATCATAAAGCGACATCTTTAATGTCTTGCAAACCATAGCTTGATAAAGTACTTATTTCCTCTGTCTATTCTATAAAGATGTTTTTCTTTAATAAAACCTGGAGTAGTAATTACATAGAGCTTATCGGTTAATGTGATTCGCTATTCGAAAGCTAATTTCCTAAAGAGATTTCTGATATAGAAAACAAACTTGCGATAAAAGTTCTCTCTTTTTGCCAAATCCAATCAAATGAAAGATGATTATGAATAGAAAAGGATTGACATAATCCATTCCATTCTAAGTTGGGGGATAGCCTTTCAAAAGCTGAGTAGAATATTCAGAAACAAAAATATCGTTATAAACAAAGAAAAGAGTACTGAACTTTTACGTAACATCTGTCCTGCTAATATGGCTGTGAATGCTGGGTATTCTGCTCGCAGATGAAGAAGTTATTTGAAGCAACAGAAATGTGCTTCTACAGGAGAATGCTGAGAATACCATGGAATAAACATTTGAGCAACATGGAAACAAAAAGGACAATTATACTTAAAATCAGGAAAAGATTTTTGAAATTTCTAGGGTTCATGATGAGAAAAGAGTGCTTGGAAAATCTACACTCACAGAGTATATCGAAGGCAAGACGGACAATGCAAAAGAACGCATGATTTACCAAAGTAGCTGGTGTATATCGATGGCAGAACAGTATTTAGGAGAGATTGCAAAATGACAGTAGTTATTAAGAGCTACAAAGTACAGGAAATTGTGGAGACCCATGGATCCAATGTCCTAAAGGAACAAAACACGTAGAAAATATTATTGTCCATTTTTCCATTTTTTTCTCCGAATGTGGTGTAATGGTTAACAAGCTTGATCAATTAAGATAGTTAGTTCGATCATCCTTGGGTACCCCATACTTTCGGCCTTGTACGGCATCAAAGCTACGCTTAGAAAATTACTATCCCCGAGAATGGTCCGGGTTCAAAGTTAAAGAAAATCCTGGTTTTACTATAGGACAAAAAATTTTTCAATATCATACCATAATGGAAATTGTGTAAATTTCTATTATCTTCGCAAAACAATTTGTTCACTTGAGATAACCTTTTTACAGATTAGATGGACGGGTTATGGTTGAAACGTGTTATGACAAAACCCGGTTCGAATCGAAACAATTTTATTTATTTATTTATTTATTTATTTATTTATTTTAACTGTTGCATAATTAAACGGTTTGAGTTGTGGAATCCAAACCCTTCCAGTAGCTGTAGAGAGACGAACCCAAAACGGATTTTTTAATATGTTAAACTTTCTTTTCATGTGCCGTGTCCCTTCAGGACGTAGGCGATCATGGCTCTCCGCTCCCACTATCCCTTGTAGCACTCATTAAGGTTTCTCCTTTTGCTACCTCCCCCAGGCCATGTTCTGTCATCCACTTACTCAAGCCCGCCAGGTATGTCATGCATTGCTTTCCCTAGTCCTTTTCCTATCTGTTCGACTTGTGCGTATCAGATTCTCGAAGCCCTCCTTTCTCATTACGTGTCCAAGAAATTTCATCTGCCTCTTTCTGATGTTAAATATAAGCTTTCTCCTTGTTTGCATCCTGTCCACAATGTCATCGCTGCTCACACACTTGGTCCATGGTATCCTTAGCATCCTTCTGTAGAACCATACCTCCGTTGCCTCGAGTCTCTTCTTCATCTTTGAGGGGACCGTCCAACATTCGCTGCCATAAAGGAGGACAGATGTCACATAGAAGCTCAGTACTCTTAGCTTTATTACCAAAGAAATCCTCCTGTCTCGTAATACTCTGCCTAGCTTTTGGAATGCGTCTTTGGCCATGCCAATACAGCTTCGGATCGCAGTGTCACACTTAGCGACCTCTGTCAAAACGCTTCTCAGATATTTCAATTTTCGCACCTGCTTGATTTTAATGTCCCCGACCTGTAAATCGCATTTCGGACTCATCTTTTTATTGATGACCCTGCAATCTATACAACGAGGCAATTCTGAGAGAATTAGAAACCCTAACGGGATTTAGCACTTGCGGCCACAATCTTAACAACATAAGATACGCAGATGACACAGTGTTGGTAGCAGATACAAAAAAAAAAAAAAAATTACAAAACCTCCTAAAGAATGTAATGAAGGAGAGCGAGAAAAACTACGACTCCGAGAAAACAGAGCGTAGGACTTATTTTTAAGATGTTTTTTTTAAAGTAAATTTTATATCTCTAATTTTGTTGAGGGCGTGGCTCGTATGTCTTTGAATGTATACTGTATTTAGTTACCATAGGCAAAAGTTGCAGTTTTTGCAAATCTTTCTCTCGATATTTTGTCTCCATTCGTCAATGTCTACTTGCGAGTTTTCCTGTTTTTTTTCTCTGTCTTGAACTCAATGTACATCTTTCAATTCCTTTGAACCAAAACCGTTACCTCCTTCGCCATCTTATTTACAACTTCTATTATATTCATTTCTTTCTTAACACAGACTTATTTCTCATCTCTTTCCCTCAAAAAAAAAAGAAAAAAAAAGAAAAAGAGAAGCATTTTCGACATATCTATATATATATATATCGCATTTTCTTTATTTAAAATAAAGAAAATGCGATGTCAAGTAGATATGTCGAAATATTGTCTGCATTCTTGTTCCTCTGAGAGATTCATCGTAGAGCAGTGGTTATTGAGCAAGTCCTTTGGGTTATAATGACTGCAAGTAGAATGATCCGCACAGTTGCTACATTTTCAAGGATTTTGATGATCATGGATCTCCACAGTTTCCAGGCTTTCCTAGCTCTGAATAAATTTCATCTTTGTGTTATCTCTCATAACCCCTGTTCTGTCATCCATTTCCATAAGCTCGGCTTACTATTAGGTTGGTGCAAAAATAATGTCGTTTTCTCACATAGTAACATATGTGATGAAACGACATTATTTTTTCACCAACCTAATAGATCATGCGTTGTTTTTTCTGTCCTAGTCGTTTTCTCTATACTTCTTCCTGATGTTAAGTTTAAGTATCATTTTTCTTTCGATCCATGGTATTCACAGCATCCTACTGTAGAACAACATTTCTTTTGATTTAAGACTGTTATTCGTCTGTGAGGAAATTGTCGGTCATTCTCTGCCATAGAAAAGGACTGATATTATGTAACAGTTCAGTACTTTTTTCTTTGTTTCTAACATCTTGTTTCTTAATACTTAATCAAACCCTATTAGCTCCGTTCAGTGGTTCAATGACAGGACATTAATTTGCAGTAAGTTCAGTATTTAAGACGCTCCACAATTTCCCCCTTGTGCTACACTAAACTTAATAAACATCTTTTACTTTGTTTATTTTTCGCTCTACTGAATTATTTGACAAATATTTATTAAACAAGATATGCAATAGCAATAAACTAAGTGATGAAAGTAACGAATAGAATGATAGAAAACGTTACGTCGGTTTTCTTAGTAAAAAAAGACCTGCTGACCTAGAAGACCATTTTTAATTCTTTCTATCAGGTCATCCCATAAGTTCTGTCCGAATTTTGAATAAAGAAAACAAGTGACCAAATGTTACATTTAATTATAGATTCAATCAACAATGTATTTTCCCTGATTATCTATGACTTCCTTCCATCTATTAACAAGCTTACTAATTCTGTTACTGTAAAATTCTTTTGACTTTGATTCGAAGAACTCACAAATGTCAGTTTTAACCTCTTCCTGTGTTACAAAAGCTGTTTCTTCCAAATGATTCTGTAAGCTGCGAAACAAATGGTAGTCTGAAGGAGCAAGATCGGGAGAATAAGGTGGATGAGGAATTTTCTCCCAACCAAATTCTTCGATCTTTTGTGACGTAATTCTTGCTGTGTGGGGTCGCGCATTGTCCTGATGAAACATCACCCCTTTTCGATTCACTAGAGCAGGTCTTTTTTTCCTCAAAGCTTGGTTCAAACGCTCTAATTGCTGACAGTATATTTGAGCATTAATTGTTGCATTAGGTGGTAAGAATTCAAAGTGGATTATTCCTTGGCGATCCAACAAGATTGAAAGAAGAACCTTTTGCCCATGAAGTTCCCTTCTCGGCTGTGGCTGGGGTCCTTCCCCTTTACCAAGCCACTGTTTACGACTCTTAACATTTCGATAAAAGATCCACTTCGTCGCCAGTCACAAGTCTATCCAAAAAAGGTGAAACAAGTTGGCGAGAATGGAGAGAAGAGAAACTCGGGATTTGAGGTTGTTGTCAGACAATACATGAGGCACCCATTTTCCAAGTTTAGGAACTTTTCCAAGTTATTGAAGATGACGATGAACAGTTGTATGGTTTGAACTGAATCCACTGCCAGTTCCTCAACTGATAAAGCAGGATTTTCTTCAAGGGCTGCTTCAAGAAGCTTTTCATCAAACTCAACTGGACGTCCGGTTCGATCTCCATCTTCAAGGGTGAAATCTCCACCTCTGAATTTTGCAAACCATCTTCTGCAAGTTCTTTCATTCACACATTCCTCTCCATAAACGGAGTGAATGTTTCTAGCCGCTTCAACTGCTGAGTTTCCTTTCTTGAACTCATAAAGCATTATGTGCCTCAAATGATTCTTGGGTACTTCCATGTTAGCAGGGTTTTAATCGAACAAAATTTAATTTTATTGTTCTCTGAAATAAAATTTGATCAGTTTAAATGCATCTAAACATAAAAATAATGTTCAGCTCCATTAGACATTATAAAATACTCTTTAAATGTCGTTCATTTTAACAAAAAGTTAAAATTCGGACAGAACTTATGGGATGACCTTATATTTAGAGTTTTTTCGGTTTTCATTTCTTTTAAAGGCTTTTTCGACCGTTCTTCAAGACTTTTTACCTTTTCTGATTCTTTTTAGAGTAATTTTTCGCACAGTACATACAAACACAAAATCTAATGATACACATTTGAATACTCTTATATTTGTACATGCAAATTATATTAAACACGCACAGACACACACGTTCATGAAATTATTTTTTTTTTAATAATTTTCTACCAACAACCACACCAGGACTCCAACGACTAAAAATCTAATGTATCTTAAGCTGAAACTAATAAGCATTCTTTAAATGCATATAACAAATTTTAGAAAGTATATAAAAATAAAATAGATGAATAAGTTTAAAATATTATGATTATTAATCATAATAATAACAACAACAACAATTATATTACTAATAACGATAAGAACCAAGTAAAATATAATTAATATAAATAACAAATTAATCATTTTCAGGATTATAAGTAAACTAGATCATTATTCCTAAACAAAAAATCCGGCAAAATCATTTGTCTTCATATAGATCTCAATGAGCCATACGGTCATTTTCTTCACAAAGCTGAATATTGTCTAACAATCGCTTAAGGCGTGAAACCTTCAATCCCTATACTGTCAGCCATTTACACAAGTACGTTCAGTAGGTTATTTGCTGTTCCCTCTACCCTCTTGCATTCAACAGGACCCGTGAATTTTAAATTCTCTACGCCTTCTTTCTTCATTGTGTATATCAAAACTTTCAACTATTTTCTTTCTAACTCTAAGTGAAAATGTTCTTCTTATTTCCATTTTCGCTAAAACTCCATAACTCGCTTACATTCTCAGTTTATGTTATTCTCAGTATCCTCCTGTAAAACCAAGTCTATGTTGCTATGTTGTTCCCTTTTCATCTTAGAAGAATCTGTCGAGCATTCACTGGCATATAGCAAGATTGCTATTACATAGTATTTCAATAATATTCCCTTTGTTTTAAGGGAATTTTCCCATTACTTAATACTGTGCTTATTTTATGGAAGGCATCTTTCGCTATTCCAATACGGCTACGGATCTTTGTGCGACGCTATCGTCTGTTACGATATTTAAATTCGGGTTCCTCGTGGCTTACGGCCATATCATATTGAAAGACTGCTTTTTGTGTGATCAACGAAGTTAAGCAATGTCGAGCCTGGTCAGTACCGAGATAGGTGATCACCGATTTCAAGTTCAGCTTCTTTATATTGACTTACACAAATACCCTTCTCTCCCCAGCTATGGGTTAATTAGTAGACCGCATATCAATAAATCAATATTATTTCCCAACCTGGATTGTATTCTCTTGGAAATTTATACATATATATATATATATATATATATATATATATTTACACACGCTCTATCTCTGATAATGAGCACTTTATCCCATAAATATAGCACACCTTAAGACTATATTTCTTCCTATATATATATATTTTTTTGACCACTAATACTATATATCTATCTATCTATCTATATATATATATATATATATATATATATATATATATATATATATATATATATATTCTACTATCAACCTCACTTTATTTAACAGTGGAAATGGAGTGTTAAAATTCTTTTTGTAATAGAAAGATGCTCACGCGAATTCCAGCAGGGCTTAACACACTAAAGCTACGAATAAACGCTTCTAATCAAAACAATACAAAAATAAAATACACCTTAAACAGTCAGAACATGAGGAAAAACTAGCAATACCTAAAACAAAAGCCCCTTGAAAATGACTAAAGATTGGTTGAAAGCGATTGGGACAATGAAAAATATAGGAAATTTCTGTACTCCCTTACTACTACAAAACGGGAAAACATAAGCATGCTGGAAAAACCTAAATAAAAAATAATTAAATCTTCTTTGTCTGACATATTTAATGAAAAAGTTTAATAGATTTTCTTCTGTCCAAATGTACATTAATATATATATATATATATATATATATATATATATATATATATATATATATATATATATATTAAAGACATTTTTATGTTTAACGTTCTTATTATAGGTACAAGTATTTTAGTAAATGCTCTGTTTATAATAAACAGTATTAAATAACATTTACCGGCCTGAATGTCCGAGAAATTTTCATAGAAAATATTCGTCCTTTGAAAATTTCTCGGACATTCAGGCCGGTAAATGTTATTTAATACTGTTTATTATAAACAGAGCATTTACTAAAATACTTGTACCTATAATAAGAACGTTAAACATAAAAATGTCTTTAATAAATAAATTGTCGGACTTTGTCCATTTTTTAATGTATACATATATATATATATATATATATATATATATATATATATATATATATATATATATATATATATGTTAAATCCTTCATTGTGATAGCCTAGTCTAAATGTAGTAAATACGCCTTTAGTCGTACGAATTTGTTCTTAGGAAATACTAATTCATGGGATGGCATAAAAAAACAATAAACTTTGGAAAAAGAATCTCTCATCTCTGGTAAGATGATACATAGCATCTGTATCAGTGTTTTAAGGCCCAATATTTCCTTTTATTTATTCCTGGTTTATGGGTTAAATACTGGATTTGTGCTTAAAACCAACGGATCAAAACAAAAAAATCTATCTGCCAACGGCGAATGACCCGTTCCCTGTTACGGATGACGTCACACAGAAATAGCGAAAAGAAATCTCAACAACCTTGTAAAAATGGTTGGAAGGAAGTCGACAGTTTGATCGGCATTCTAGATTATGGTTATCGTCTGATCCTATCAAGTGACCAGAAAGTCACCCCACTCTTCATCTGGGTCTCTCAGGACACATTCTAATTCATTTTGTGTAGCTTTAAGTCCTTTATATGCTTACGCCCATTACTTGAACCTATTTCGTTTTAACTGTTTTTTTTTGTTTTTTTACTAAGGGAGATCTCTTATTAAGATTATCTTAAACATTCTTAAAAGTAAAATTTTCTTTTTTTTTTTAATTTTAATTCGTAAATAGGCTATACAATATTTTGCTGTTAAATACAATTCATCTTTTTTTGTCTAACCTTTTTCTTCAAATCCTTATTCATCATTATGATGTGTCTGTAGCGTAACGACTACCAGCACGTAAAGAGAAATCAGTCCGTCCCTTCAGTGCGATCCGACAATGGATGAATTAGCAGGATAGATTGAGCTTTCTTACATAAGGTGTTAACCATTTTAAGAGAAGGACAAATCTGAATTCAAAACAGTAGAGATATCAGCGGTAAACCACTCCACTATATTTTCCAAGAATTCAAAGATAATTATAAAAAGTGATTTGTAGAGAGTTGTGATCATTTACAAAATGGACAGATATGACATTAAAACATCAGTCATTTGCCTTCATTTATTGCTGGTAAGTATAATGTCATAGTCATTATCAATGTGAAAAATGCCTGGAATTTTAGCAGAAATAACACATGATCCATTGCAATTATTCCCTTTTAGAATAGTCCAAGTCAGCTTCTTTCCGCGCTTTATTCCATCACCAGATATCTCACAGAATATCGGGCATGTTACGATGGCACCACTTATCTCCCCTGAATACTCAGAGATTTCACAAAGGATCCCATAAGCCACACTGGCGAATAACTTAAATTTGAGATCAACTTGTTTTGGCGAATTCATCTTGTTTTATGTGCCATTTCCCTGCATGACGTGTGCCATTCACAGCTCTCCACAAAATCATATTCTTTGAAGTTCTTAGTAATATTTTTAGCTCTCCTTCCCACTCCTTGTTCTCTCATCTATTTACACAAGCGCTTTCCGTAGCTTGTTCACTGTTTCCCTCTGTCTCGCTTTCTTTTAATTTCCTGTGAGTGTTAAATTCTCCGAGTAATCCTTTCTCTAAAAAATTCCAATTGTCTTTCTCTGATTGTAAATGTAAATGTCTTTTATGTTCCCCCGCTACATAAAAAAATAATCATGGTTCCTCACATGTTCCATCTATGGTAACCTGAGCATCTTTCTGTAGAGCCACATGACTGTTGCCTCAAAGTTCCATTTATCTGAGAGGAAATGCTCAGCATTCACTGCCATAGAGGATGATCGATATTACTTGTAGAAATACGTGCACACACTGCTGAACAGCAACCAACAAAACGTATAGCAGATATGTACACAAAAACAAGAATTTCCGGACTGTGTAGCCGAGAGAGTATTTCATTTATCCGTAAACCTTTGTAAACCTTTGTAAACGCGCATGCGCGAACTTAAAAAAATCATTTGCTTTTATAGATATAGTGAACGAAGACGAGGTTCCGAATTGTTTTCGCTGCTTAACAATGAATCTATAAGACTTGCCTCGGGAGGAGGAATAGAATGTTTGTTTTTTAATTTTGAAATATATGCTAGTGAAGAGTAAATTACGTCAGAAAGGAGATGAGTTGAAGTACTTGACATATTGTGTTCATCAGTTTGATCTTGTATTTTGACATTTCATCACAAGAGCGTTCACTTAAGAAACAGAGAAGTACGGTATTGATTACGTTTATAGAATGCATGTTTCATATTGATTAATGTTTCCTATTTCTTATCTAACCTGCGTATGTTTCTCAAATTGTAAGTCAATTTTAAAATAGTAATCGCAATATGAATGAAGTACAGATGTCTGGCTGAAAAATAACGAATATGACTGACCTAAAAATAGCGAATATGATTGGTCTACAGATAACCAATAAGATTAGATTATAGAAAAGGAATAGATATATAACGAACTTGATTGGTATATAGGTAACGAAAATGATTTACCTTCATATAACGAATATGTATGACTTAGATATATTAGGTTGGTGCAAAAATAATGTCGTTTTCTCACATAGTAACATATGTGAGAAAACGACATTATTTTTGCACCAACCTAATAACAATATAACAATATAACGATATGAGCAACCTTTCTTTTTAGAAGCCTTTCTTTCAGGGACGCTGCCTTAGACACAGTGGCCTACGGAACATCTATGATTAAGCTGGAAAAAAATGAGTAGTCTTTTTTTTTTGTCCGAGAATGAAGTTTATTATTTCCCTCTTCTTTTAGTTTTTTTTCTCACTCATAAATATGTCCTTCTCTCTCTGAGTCATACTACATCTCTCATTTCTATTTGCCTTCTCTTTCTGCATCGATATATCTTAACTTTTTCTAACTCTCTCTCTCTCCCTCCCTCTCTATCTCTCCATTTCTTTCTCATTCTGTAGTGCTATTTCTCTCTTAGCTTTTGTTTATTTCTCTATTTTTTAGCCAGCCCTTTTATCTTCCATTATAACCTACATTTTTTTACTCAGTTTCTCTCCTCTTACACGCGTCTTCATGCTTTCTTCCCATTTTTTCTTCTACTACTCACTCCTCGTACTAATTTCCTTTAAGCTTTCTTACACTTTCTTTCTTGACACGCATCTCTCTCTAGCTTTTTTCCGTTTCTTTTTTTTATCAATATTTGACAGCTTTTAAAACCAGGATGGTTAGTTTTTTGAGAAATATTAATTGTATCAAGCATTGCTTTTAATTTTATTTTTTTTATTACTTTTAATCTTCTTCTTTCACTTTCGCCTTTTTTAAAAAATATTTTCTTTCTCTTCTCTTTCACTCTCTGGCTTTTCTTTACCAACATTTATGCAAAACTTCATTTTCAGGACGGGATGTTGCTTCATATTGCATCAGACATTGCTTTTTTCCTTTTAAACCTGTCAAGAATGTTTTAAAATTCACACTGCCTACATATGACACAAGGTCACATATTTGGTCACCAAGAAATTGCCATGTCTCATCCTCTATAGCCACAGGTATCAGGATATTTATTAATCTTACTCCTTTTAATAAATTGGAGGAGATTCTGCCTGTAGGCATCATTATTACATGCGTTCAGATGTAAAGCACGGAAAACCAGCTACAGTATTCATCTTTTTTGACGAAGCGAATATGTCTCATGACATTGACCGAGATAACATCTCCGCATGCCTTGTCAATCAGTTTTAATAATAATAATAATAATAATTTTTAATGATTTACCCTTTATTGAAAAGAAAGAAACATGTTTGTTTGCATCCCATGACCCAGTTGGGTGAAGCGCAGGCTTTATGAAACAAATATGGCATCCAAAATTTCATAACTAAAGTCTTTTGGTAGTGGAATTATATGAAATATTATTATGGTTGTGTTTTACTTTATTTTTACCGTGATGTTCACTCTGTACAAGACCGGAGGCCACTCGAGGTAGAAGGTTACGTTGAGGCAGTTTATACGTATAGGAGAAAATACCGGTTAATCCTAGGCTTAAACAGGTTAAGATTGTGGTGAGCGGATTCTAGCCATGAAGGTTATGATTAGCAGAACCAAGGATCTTGTGTTCGTCCGGGAAGTTTTCATGGAAGTGGCGATAGAGCAGTGAGGGGCTTGGTCTGCTTCCCGCCTATGAGTGAGATAAATAAAAACGGTTTAAGAATCCAGGGATGAATTTCACACCGTACTTATATTAGGAAAAAAGGACTCTATTTCTTGATCTGCAAAAAGTAATTATTTTTCGATTCTGATAAATTATTTTTCGAAATCTTGCCCCCGAACTATTTAGTTTAAGAAGTACCTAAAATCAAATAAAATATCTGTTTAGAGTATTACGAATAAGCGAAATAAATGAAAAAAATGCAGTAGCAGTAGAATCTATATCCCTTGTTTCCTGTTTAGGATTGGGTTTCCGGTTCCTTTTTAAGTTTATCACTAACAGTAGCCTTTTGCGTCTTAGTGGCATTATCGCCTTGCTTGGGGTGAAATGAATAAAGGAAGGAAAAAAAAGACAAGAAAAGAAAAATGAAATAAAGAAAAAAACAAACATGTTTAGTTTCTAAGTTTGGGCGAAAGCCAAGGATTCAGCAAAGGTAATCTTACAAAGTGTGTCCAAAAACCTTAAGTGTTAAAATTACAGATTCCGCCAGGCCCACAACAGTCTCAGGTGTCAAAACTCAATCCCTCACTGGGCTTTCATTGACTAAGATATCAGTATACATTGGTGGGGCTGGTGCTTAAAATTACGTGACAGTATTTTATGTATAAGAAGTAAATGTCACCCGGTTTACATTTTTCGCTTATCTCTTTTCTACTATTCTTTCTCTTGCAAATGCTTTCACTCATCTACATTCTCCCTCTCTCGGTCTCTCTGTCTTTCTCTCTCTCTCACCCACTTTTTATATATATATATATATATATATATATATATATATATATATATATATTCGTTTTCATTATATGAACTCAATGCACTGATTATTAAATTTGATTATTGGTTCTCTGTATCTCAGGTCATATTTCTCCCCTTGAGATCCCAGCTTTTTTTAATCCCCACCCCGTTTTCTTTTGAATTTTCAGTCTAGTAATTTTTCTCCATTTTTTATGACTTATACATATGACTATAAACCCCCACAATTTCCAACCCTGTCTAAATTTAAACCCCGCACATTTCCTTCTTTTAATTTAATAGGCAAATGAATTGAATAAAAACACAAAAATAGTAAAGGTCATAAAACAAGGATGTATCTTCTCATCGGATTCACTCAACCTTTACAGAGAGGCAATCCTGAAAGAAATGATTTATTATTAGTGGGCACAATCTTTAAAATTAGATACTCAGATGATATATCATTTATAGGAAACACAGAAAGGAATGTCCTACAGAAGGTAGTAAAGAAAGCATGAAGAAAGGACTAAGCTTCAATTGTAAGAAGACAGAATTTATGCTTATCAGCAAGAGAAAAATTTTATGTGAGTTATGAATTAGTGGTAGAGAAATCAAGTAAGTCCGAAAATTTAAATATCCGAGAAGTTTTCTGATAGAAGACGGAATATATGACACCGAAATCCGAAGATGTATTGTAATAGAGAAAGATGTCTTCTAAAATATAATTACTGTATTAAGAAACATGAAAATGCTGTTAGAAAATGAACTAAACAGCTATGTAATAACACGTCTCCAGAATAACAGTGAAGACTCGACAATCTCCTCAAAAACGAAGGAGAAACTTGAGGCAATATATATGTGGTCCCACAGAAAGATGCTGAGAATACCATGGCCTCAGCTGGTTATCGATAACGTCAGTGAAAGATCAGGCTATGGTTCATGTATTAGGTTGGTGCAAAAATAATGACGTAATAATGTCGTTTTTTGACGTATTTTTTAACGTCAAAAAATGACATTATTACTTCATTATTTTTGCACCAACCTAATATCTTGTTACATAATGAGCTTCGGTGTTTTCTTGAAATTGAAGAATTTAACACTCATTAGGCATATCGAAGACTGAGAGCGGTGCGTAACCTAATTGTCAAGTTAAAGGAAATGGATGGAAGACTAAAGACTAAAGAGAAAGAATGGTCCCAAAACAGCGAGTAATGCTAAATAGAGAGAAAAAGAGTCAGAGAGAATAATAAAAGAGAGAGATAGAGTAAATGATAAAAGAGAGAGAGAGAGAGATAGAATTATAAAAGAGAGATATAGAGAGACAGGTAGAATTATAAATAAAAGAGAGAGATAGAGAGAGAGAGAGAGAGTAAGAAATAATTATAAAAGACAGAGATAGAGAGGTAGGGAGATTTATAAAAGAGATAAATAGAGAGACTTGTAAAAGAGGCAGAGGGAATATACGCACACACGCATATATATATATATATATATATATATATATATATATATATATATATATATATATATATAATTATTTATTTAAAAATATGATTCCAACACGCTACATAAGAGGTCTCATGTTTCAAAACAAGAGCCAAAAACTTCAATATAATTATTTGAATTAAATTGAATTAAAGTAAGCTCTGTTCCATCTTCAAGCGAAATTTTTTTGGATTCCCCAAAAAATTTCGCTTGGAGATAGAACAGAGCTTACTTTAACTCAATTTAATTTTAAATACAGAATTATATTTATGCTCTACTTTTGTATCGAGCACTATTTAAAAAAAATAATAACAAAAATACTAAAGAACTGTGGATTATTTACCTAACCAGTTCTTTCCTATTTCCTATATATTTTCACACACACACACACACACACATATATATATATATATATATATATATATATATATATATATATATATATATATATATATATATATATATATTAAAACAAGCTAAAGATTAACCTCTGGACTTACCGAATTACATGTGCTATTGCCGCAGATATTAAGGTGTGCTTCTAACTGTGTCCTTAATTCTATGGAAACGTGCTGTCTGGCACCACGCTTCAGTTAACTGCTTCAACGACAGATCAGGATAAGCTTCCCCAACCTTTTATATATTGAGCTACCTCGCTTTTTTAAAAGTTGATTCTTAAGTTTGTTAATTAACAATATATTAAACGTTATGCGTTTTTTTTTTACACGCATAATTCGTAAGCTCCAAGAAAATGAAAATTAGGATATATATTTTCTGAATTTTAAAACAAATTTCAAAAGATTATCATTAAGTTTTAAAACTTTTAATGTGCTGAAAAATGAAGAGGAGAGGTTAGATAATTTAACACTCACTGGAAGAGCTTGCTGCATGTTGCCTATCTTTTTACTTAGTGAGTTCTTTTTTTTCTGGTGCTTGACGTATCGAAAACAGAGGAGTTGGACTTAATAAAAGGAATATCAAGTACTACAAAGAAAAAAAAAAAGAGTTCAAAAAGTGGAAAAGGAAGAATACAAAAAATAGGACAAACAAAATAAAGGAAGCTGTAGAGCGCCACGATCGCTGAAGTGGCTGTGTTAGAAAGAAAAAAAGACCCACATATCATTCAAGGTTGCATGGAGAGTTATCACGTAATTGCCCAAATCCTTTTGCTATTCCCGCAGACATTACGGTGTACTTCTGACTGTACCTCGCTTAGCTCAATGTGAAGGTGCTGCCTGCTACCGTGATTCAGTTATTAGGTTGGTGCAAAAAATAATGTCGTTTTCTCACATAGTAACATATGTGAGAAAACGACATTATTTTTTGCACCAACCTAATAATTATTAATAGCTTTAATGAAAGATCATGATCTGTTTCACCTACTTTGTCACATACTGAGATACTTTGCTTGTTAAATTGATGCCTAAGTTTACTAATTAACGGGAGAGTAACTTTAAAAGAACACATGCGCTATTTTACGCGCATAATTCCTAAACTAAATCGACATGAAAATTAGGAAATTTATTTTCAGAAGTTTTAAAAATTGGATTGAGTTACAAGTAATGTGTAATTTAGGAAAATAATTTTAATGATGGATGCGTCATCCTAACTACTAATTATACGTAGCAACTAAGAATAAATTTGACGTACACCGGCATAGTTTTGAATGAGAGTGGCAGCGTACACCGTGGGTTAAAGGAGTAATTTTATTCTCCTCTATTACAATGCAAAACCACATATAACAAAAACAACAGAGGGGAAAAAACAGGACTCGGTTGGTCTGTGCTACCCTATCCGCCATATCCTCCTGATCTTTCACTGTCCGGTCAATAACTTTTTTCGATAGCATTATTCACGTTTCCCTTTTCTATTTTTCTTAAGAATTCTTCGTTGTGTACGGTATTCTCAGCATCCTTCTGTAGAAAGACATTTCTATTGGCTCTAGTTTTCTCTGCATCTGTGTGTCAAGAATTTACTGCCATATAGGAGGATTGATATTACATCACATTTCAGCGTTTTTTTTCTTTGTTTTTTAATAATATTTTCCTACTTTTTAATACATTGTTTGCTTTTGGAAGGTATATTTTCTTCATTCAATGCGTCTTCGGTGTCGTCTTTTCTATCCGCTGTTAAAACACTTGCCAAATATTTAAATTTCTTCCAGTAGTCGTTTCTTTCCCTTAGCCAGCATCTTGTTAACAAGTCTGGTGAAAACAGATAACGACTTCATCGCCAGGGCTCTGTCGTACAACTCAGAACTTAATGACAACTAGATTGTATTGTTTCCCGTTGGGTAGACAGCAGTAAGAAATCAGAGATTGTGAGAAGAATCTATGTGCTCGTGGTTGAGCAAGGAAGGGATAGATAGATAGATAGATAGATAGATAGATAGATAGATAGATAGATAGATAGAGAGATAGAGAGATAGATAGAGATAGAGATAGAGGATTTGTAAAATGAAAGTGAAGCTGAACTTAGTATAACATTTTATATGGACGGAACGAAAACTAAATAAACTACCATCGAGTGTTGAGTGAAATAAGCAGAAAGAAAGGAGGGGCAGAGAGGGAGAGAGAGAGAGAGAGAGAGAGAGAATATTATGAGGCATATTGTGAAAGGAAAAGAAATAGGACAAATATGAATATATAAACAAAAAAGGAAGAAAGAAAGAAATGAAAAGAAAAAGAAATATACAATGATAATGAAAAAAAGAAAGAAAGAAAAAGATGAAATAAAGAAAGAGGGAAACAGAAAGAATGAAAAATAAAAAAACGAAAATGCAAAGAAATGAAAAGAAACGAAACAGAAAAAAATAAAAATAACGAGTAAACACACACACATATATCTATATACATACATTTATATCTATATCTATATATATGTATATATATATATATATATATATATATATATATATATATATATAAATGTATGTATATATATATTTAAGATTTTATATATATATATATATATATATATATATATATATAGAGAGAGAGAGAGAGAGAGAGAGAGAGAGATTGAGAGAGACATACACAAACGAACAGAGAGAGAGAGAGAAAGAAAGGTAGTGTTTGAGTGAGAGAAATACTGACATGCAGACACAAGGGGTTTTGAATGCTTGGGGCTTTCTTTTACGGGTTAAATTTCCTGTCGTAAACGCTTTCATGATCTTCTGATTCGCCGAGTTTATTTATTTATTTTCATAACAATTAGTTTTTTTTTCTTTTTCTTTCTTCGGATATGTCATGCTCTTTTTGTTTTGTTTTTTAAAAAAAAAACAGCAAACGAAACACAAAAAATTCTATAAAGTCAATTGCATTTGACAATTGTTCTTATTGACTGACTCTACCACTAAATATCAGCAAAATTGGAGATATTTGCAAGCCAAACAAAACAGCCTGGATAACAGTATATTGGAGGGAGCTGCAACGTGGTTCCAGCTCCAGTTTTTATTTGATACGATAGCATGGCATGAACTGTCAGGCACAAACAGAATATGACAATGCTATACAGTAATATATGTCTAACTGGCGACAATTGGTAATACAGTTGAGCTTTCAAGTCAAATTGGATTCTAAGAGTCGATTAACAAATGTGTTACGGACGTTAAACATTTTGTTGAGGGAAGAATGTTTGTATTAGAGGGACACACACGCACACACACTGACGTGCGCGCGCGCACACACACGCACACACACACACACACATATATATATATATATATATATAGAGAGAGAGAGAGAGAGAGACAAGAAATCAAATCAAATTACACTCTCAGGCTTTAATCCAAAGTGTATCACGCAATACGATCGTCAGAAGAAAAAACTGTGGATATTTGTTCAAGGTCATTTTTTTCGTTTTGTTTTGTTGCTTAATTCTTTTTCTTTGGGACGCTTAGTGTTGATAGGTTTGTTAGGGGATATATATCTATATATATATATATACATACATACAGCTAAAGCTTAAAATAAACTAAAAGCTTAAAATATAAGATAAACTGAGGGTTCAATGCCAAAATCGACAAGGCCTGAATATAATAATAATATTACTTAATCCGCTACTAAGATTTTCATGCAATGCCAATCATAAGGCGGGAAAGAAAGTCATTTAATTTAGCGTATAAACTCGTGACTTTTGAAGACTGAATTTTGAAGCTAATTTTAAGAGGGTTGCATCATGCAAGAGATATAAAAATTCAACACCTCCAGACGACTTCTGCAACACTGGCAGTCGCCATATTTAAGATGGTGCCTGCTGCGATAATCCTTGCCTTCAGTTCATCTTTAAAGTGGAAAGAGTTTTGTTGGTATCTTGGTCAACTACACACCACACATAATAAAGGGGGGGTTGCAGTCTGGGGAGTTAGTTGTCTAGATGTAAGGGGTGATGTGGTCGAAGAAATTGTTTGACAACCATGACTAGGTTCTCCTGCTTGTGTGACATGGTTCAGAGTCCTGAACAGCAGGACAGCGTGCATTTTTCTAATTTCTGGCGGAGTGAATTGCTTTATGAAGCTCTTTTTCCCACAAACGGACCCCAATTGACTCGACTATACTCTGTGGAGTCGATAAAATAATATATATATATATATATATATATATATATATATATATATATATATATATATATATATATATATCGTTATATATGATATATATGACAAACTACAAAGGTCTTTTATGTGACGCCTTTCAGACTGAAACGCGTCACAAAAAAGACCTTTTCCAGTTTAACATTTTTTTCTAAATACTGCTTGTTGATATATACAATTATACAAAATTATATATATATATATATATATATATATATATATATATCTATGTATATATATATGGAGAAAGAGAATGATAAGGATAAACAGATAGATAGTAGTGAAGATATATATTTTGATGCTGTAGTGAAATTATTTCGTTGTATGCTACACGTGTTTCGTTGAGGGGTAAAAAAAGACACTGATGGGCGAAGGGAATGAGACACGTTATGTCACTACGGCATCGTGTGGTTGAAGAGAGTGAGTGTGTGTGTGTGAGAGAGAGAGAAAGATGAAAGAGACAAGACGTGTGTTTTCTTTTTACACTGCTTTATACAACGTCAAATAGCGAGCGTCTTGTAAGTTTCTAATCTTACATATGCAAACATTTTATGAAATGCTTTGAAATTTCCAAGTTCCTTTTATACCTCCGTGTACTCCTATCCATATCATCCTTTTAAATGACTTGACATTTACGAAGAAAGATGTTTCTTACGAGTCATAAAATTAATAGTTAAAAAAAAGTGTAAACTTATTTTACAAGATCAACTTGGTAGGGGAATGGATATTAATTACCCGAATAGAACTGTGCAAATTAATGCACCTTCCACTACATTCTTTAATCAAATCCGAAAAATAAAGAAAATAGCCCACATTTTTTTCGAATAAAATTATTAAAAAGAATGGAAGAAAACTTTGCAACAACTATCAAGAGTAATAACGGTTTTCAGCGGCGTCTTTGAAATCTAGTGTTACTTTGAAAAAAAAAAACATAACAAAAGAAAAGGTGTGACGTACAAAATAAAAGATGAAATAACACCACAGCGAGAAGAGAAAACACGAATCCTGCTTTCAATATATTTGCTTATTTATTCACGGATTCACCTCGTACGTTTTGGGAGTTGTTAGGCGACACTTAGAACATCTTTGTTGCCATTCCTGTCTAATCTCAAGGACCGGAACGTCCTTTTCGCCAAAGAGAACTTCGACACTTGCTTTTACCGTCTCCTACCGAGAGGCTGATTTCTGAAATTTACTGTCTACTCAGACATAGAACCAGGCTCAGAAAAATCATTTGCAGTCCAATATACTTCATCGGTGTCCTAAGTTATAGCTGACTTCCATTGAGCACCGGACACAAAAAATAACAAATTAACACACACACACACACACATATATATATATATATGTATATATATATATATATATATATATATATATATATATATATATATATATATATATATATAATAAAATTATTGGTAACCCATATCGAATTTCCAAGAGGATATAGATCTGTTGAGAGCTGTCGATGATAACCTAATATATGTATTTCCCTTACTTTCTACATGAAATCACAATTCTTAATTTTTAAAGCTAGAGTAATTTTTTCCATTTTTAATTGGTTTACAGGTCTGAAGATTTGAAGCCGTGTTTTATCGACTTCAATGAAATAAAATATCACGTATGTTTTTTAAGTGTTTGTCATTATCTATGTATCTATCTCTGTATCTCTCTCTCTCTATATATATATATATATATATATATATATATATATATATATATATATATATCAGAAATGTGGAAGAAAAAATGTCATTAAGCATAAATTTGACGCATCTATCATTTGCTGACATTTTACTAATATCAGAAATATTGGATGTATAACGAGAAAGGATAAATGACCTCATTCTGGCAATTATCAATGTAGGTGTAGAGAGAAACAGTCAAAAGTAATATTTCTTTATGTCCCGTAATTGTCATTTTAACGTATCGAATAAGTATGTGAAAATAGAAGTTAAAGAAGTCGATTAAGTACAGGAAAACGCCGGCCTACGAAATCTTACAAGGAATAAATCAGCTGAAATGAAATAAAAAGCTGTATTTTGAATGTTTTGAAAATATTTAATAATGTGTGTAAAGATTGTGATATTTAATCTTACAAGAACAAGCATGTTATCTGTCGTTTTAACCCTAAAAAAAAAAAAATCAGGAAAAGGTTACCAGAAAAATGTCCGCCAAACGAGTAAAAAACGGGGAAAAATAACTTTTAAAGATTACTTTTTATATTTATATTGGCTTTAATAATAAACAAAAACTATTAAAAAAAGATATTTTAACGTTTTTAGATTTTAAATATAAATCAACATAATCAAATGTTCGATTTCTAAATTCTAATATATTAACTGAATATATAGTTAATCTAAATTGAATATTGATCTAAACTGAATATGTTTTAACAGTATGTCACTCATTAAAATAGTCCATGCAAAATAAAGTTATGCATTCTTTGCACCTGGTCGTCACTATTTTAGACTCTTTTTTTTAAGTAAGGTTCACACTGTACAAGCCCCGGTCGCCAAGGCTAACGTTACGAGGTAGCTTATATGGATAGGACGGGAAGACAATGGTTGCTTCTAGAATCGAGTAGGTTAAGAGTGTAGTGATCGGGGAAGCATCCTATTTGGAGTCTGTTACACAGGCCAGTAGTACGTTGGAAAGAGCAGTTCGAGTGGAACCTACTTCTTGCCGATGGATACGGGGGGGATGTAGGTAGTTTGATACTATGTAAGTCGTGAGGGTTAGAACCAAGGAATGAAGTTCGTACGACAATTTTCCATGGTATTAGGAATAGTGCAGTGGGAGACTCGCCACATCTCGTCTGTGCGGGAGAGACTGGGGGGGGGGATAATTCTTCTTCAACAAAGCCTTGGAGACACTTTTGAACGCTCCTACCCAAATATAACAACAGTACTCCATTTTCAGCCATATCTAGCTTTTATAAAGGTAGATGATAATATAAGGAGCCAAGGACTTACTGGAGCAATACATGAAGCCGATCATTTTATCTGCATCTTTAGCGATGGATCGCATATATGAATTCCACTTGAGATCGTGTGTGAGTTTGGAGCATTAAAGGGGTCATCCGTTCATCGTGAGTCGGGGTAATTCGTGTCTGATTGGCGATGATGTAATATAACCATTTTGGTTTTAGAGGCCCTTTTCTCTTCCAGAAGTATGCGCGTAGAAAGCAATGTCTTCAAATTGTCCTTCCAACTTTATTTGCATATTCTACGAATCATGACTGAATAGTCTGTATCGCTGTAGAACAAAAAAAGACTGCTGAAACCTCAATTGATGATGACCGGTCTTTAAAGGTTCGTCATCATCTTTTATTTAGTTAGCGCATTTTTCTCCTCTGGTCACAAAACCCCTGTAATTGTAGTTCATGATGATATTCAAGGCAAAATAGTGCAATAACTTGCCGGTCTCTTTTGCACCAGGGATGTTGAGGTAACCCCGTCCATAGTATCAGAAGTTCCTCCGCCCACTGTTAAAGCCGTTGAACTCTGAGACACAGCTCCTAAGATCAGGTGACCTATGGTCGCTTGTCACTTGTGTGTCGGGGAGAGAAGTTACCCTTCACGGGTCGGGAAACTCTTCCGGCTACTTTTAAAGTTTAGTCGGCAGGAGCCATGTGTGAGAGTTGAATGTGGGCCGTGAAGCATTAGCGTTCCGCATCCCAATGGACCTGAGTAGAGCAGGGTCAACCGCTTCGTTGCACCTCATACACCCTATTTAAAGAGTAAATAACAAAAATATGGAACTGAAAATTCAAGGAATATGACGTAATTATTAAAAAAAATGTAAGAGAAAAGGGAATAGAAAGTGCAGGTGTTCGTCGAAGGCGCAAAGTTCAATACTGATCGAGGACTATTTTTCAGATGAAAATATTCGGTTGTTGTTGCTTGAAGTTCTCGTGTTTCTTTGTTCTTGTCAATGATAGCATTTGAGGAAGTTGTATTAACATTATCTTGTGCTTTATGCAATTCCTTTACAAATTGTCGATAGTTTCGTTAGTGGGGTCTGCAGGAGGCTGTCGCTATCCGGCTCGCCGTATCATATAGGCGTTAAAATTATTCCAACACTGTTTACAATATCTGATTAACTTCAAGCCGACCGACCGACCGACCGCTTTCTCGAATAGACATGAAAGTAGAAGTATAAACAAATAAATTTCGTCATATTTCCTCGACACAAACTCATAAAATATGCAGAGGTCCTTGAAATTTTGTTCCGATAAACCGAAATTCGCACATATAGACACTCAAACTAATATATATATATATATATATATATATATATATATATGTGTGTGTGTGTGTGTGTGTCTGTCTTTAGTTGCATTGATGTGAGTTTGTGACCCTGGCTTTCAAACCCTTTGTTTGACTGACGATCGCAAAGGGCATGAAACCAAGGTTCACAAACGCAACTAAATATGATAGCACCATCACTGATAGTGAGCGCTTTCCAATATGTACCGCGCATATATAATATATAAATAGTATATATAAAAATTGCGTATGTATATATATATATATATATATATATATATATATATATATATTCATATTTATATACATACATATATACATATATATTTATATTTCATAAACGTTTCATTAAATAATATAGACAAGTGTTGTCTATTTTATGTAAATTTTTTTCATAACGTCTGATGAAACGGGTATGGATAAAAAGATGCTGCCTAAATACACACAATATTTATATTTATACACACACACACACACACACATATATATATATAACTATATATATATATAACTATATTCCTTCTGTTATATATATATATATATATATATATATATATATATATATATATATATATATATATAGAGAGAGAGAGAGAGAGAGAGAGAGAGAGAAGAAGAAGAAGAAGAAGAAATATAGTTTTAAGATGTGCTATATTTATGGAATAAAGTGCTCAACATCAGAGATAGAGCGTATGTAAATATAAATATAAAAGTGAATATTGAAGTCAACACTCAGAGGCGACAGGCTGTTTCATCCTAGACGCAATCGTCAGGCCGCCTGATGATTGTGTCTAGCATGAAACAGCCTGTCGCCTCTATGTGTTGACTTCAATGTTCACCTTTATATATATATAAACGGCCGACAAGAGAGATTTAATTTTTTTTTTCCATCATTCTAACGTGTTTACAGGGCTTAAAGAATACAGAAATTTTTCATAGTTATAATTGTTCCTGGTGCTTTTCCCTTGTTTTATAGGCATTATCAAGGATGTTTCTTGGATAGTGAATTTCCGTGTGTGACTTCTGCATAATAGTTTCGCCGTGTAGAGTACGTGCGGCGAGGCTTGTATGCTTTTTCGGCGGTCACGTGCTCTGCTCGGCCGGTTGTACTGAATATCCCTTAAAATAACGTTTAAGCAATATATATATAAATGTGTGTGTGTGTGTGTGTGTGTCTGTGTGCGTGTGTGTGTAATTTATACGAGTTATTTCCTCAGTCCACTGCAGACACTGGGATAATGAGCGTTTCCCGGTCACACTGCCTCATGATGTGGTGGCAGGTGGTTCGCGTTATGAGCCTAACGGTGTTCCTAAAAAAATTTAGATTCAAGTATTGTAACAAGTAATCAAAGATAATTTAACATATGCGACAGACTACCCTAAAATTCGGGCAAGTAAGTCGCGAAATGACTTCTATATATAAAAAAAAAATGTTGTAAAAAATCTGTTTCTTGCGATTTCGAGGGACGTGTGAAATGTCCGCTGAGACACAAGAAACGTTAGGAAAGCGGTTGATGAATAGGTTGATCAACTTGTTTCAATTACGTGACATTTTGTTTTACGCATACAGACCTACACACACCCACACACACATATACCCCAACATGCACACAAGCATACGCACATTGGTGATCGTTTTGGTGCTGGTGATGGTGTGTGTGTCTCTCAGCTCGCATGTGTGTTTCTGTATGTAATTTTAGTTGTTTCAAATTTTTCTTAAGGATGACTGCAATATATCCACCTCCCATAATTTAGAGACAAATTGTACAGATGCATGATAAGATTTCTTCAAGCATATATATATATATATATATATATATATATATATATATATATATATATATATATAAGTCTAATACTGACTATGTAAATGTCCTCCCTGACAGGCCTGCAGGGTATTTATGATAAAACTTACAGTCCTGTCGCCGGTTGAAGCGGTAACTGACAGGGCATGAAGAGAAAGTCACTTTCAAGTTTCTCCAAATTTATTTCGTGTGTTACATATGTAAAAAGGTATAGAAGAATTCTTCTACATTGTCATACATTTTTTCCACCAATATTGTTCTTGATATATCAAAGTGTATATATCGTTATTTCATATATATATATATATATATATATATATATATATATATATATATGAGTTAACTTTATCTCTCTCTCTCTATTTTCTCACTCTCTTTCTCTCTCTCTCTCTCTCTCTCTCTCTCTCTCTATATATATATATATATATATATATATATATATATATATATATATATATGTAAGGAACCATATGGAATGTGATTTGCATGTGTTTTATTTATACCCATTGATTAGGTATACTTTTATGTGGCCCGCATTACAATATTGCGGTACTAATTCAGTAGCTAATTTTGTCTTTTATCCATGAACTTACTAATTTTGGCAATATGTTTGTGTTATGATCCGGTTCCTTGTACCACGGTGATAGTCCAAGGTAGAACCAATAAAAAAACTCGAACATGTATATGGAATAACACAGATATATT
>OZ010594.1:38567223-38584723 GCA_963932145.1 Acanthosepion lycidas | reverse complement strand
AAAAGTACCAAAAAACTTGCGTTGATCTTTTACCAAACTTATGGAAAATGTGACAGCGAATGACGATAACTTATTGGATTAGCAAATGAGCCATTGCTAAACTTAAGCAAAGTGCTGAGAAACGGAGAAATTTCGTTAGAAAAAAAAAAAGAAATAGTGCTATGTGATATTCATCCTTTCATATGAGAGTGAATTTTGAACGACTTCTCCATGGACGAGGGGAAAAATAGAAGCAGCAGAAACGTTGTTGTACAGAAGGATACTGAAAATTCCATGGACGAAGCGAGTAATAACGCTTATAATCAGGATCAGGAAAAGACAGCTGAAATTCCTTGGGTATATAGTGAGAAAGGAGAGCTCATGGATCATATTAAGAGCAAGAGAGATAGGAGAAGGTAGGGAGTCACTTACCTGACGAGATTGTGTGAATGGAGGGTTGAACCGGGGTGTGGGGCCTTAACAAAAGGAGAAAAACTGCTATGAACCACACGATAGGAAGTTGTCGAGAGCCATGATCGCGCTACTGGTGATTGAAATTTATAAAATCTTTCTCTGAAAAAAGTTTTTAAAAAAATAGGCGTTTTTTTTTTTTTCTTGCGTCCTTTCTTCTTTCTCCCTAACATTTAGTCCTTATCAAGTTACATGTGATATCCATTTAGGTTTTTGCTACTGTTGAAAATCTTCAAGCGATATTTCTTGTTATTTGGTAATTTTTTTTTTTAGCAGCAGTATAGATTTAATGTGGGATTGTCTTTCTTAAAACCTAATCATTGATCTGAGATACGGCTGATAATTTAGATTTTTGGAACAACTTGGACGGCGTGTATGACATTCATGTGAAACTCCATAACGCTCTAGAATATTTAAGAACATGACACGAATTCTATCTATCTATCTATCTATCTACTCTGACGTAATAATGTCGTTTTTTGACGTATTTTTTAACGTCAAAAAACGTCATTATTACGTCATTATTTTTGCACCAACCTAATATATATATATATATATATATATATATATATATATATATGTATATATATGTGTGTGTGTATGTTTATTACTCTCTCGCTCTGTCTTCTCTATTTCATCTATCTATCTATCTATCTATCTATCTATCTCTTCACGTCTCTAACTCTCTCCTATTTCTCTCTCTCTTTATATATATATATATATATATATATATATATATATATATATATATATATATACACATATATGTGTGTGTCTGTATTGGTTTATATCTATCTATGTATCTTACTATTTCGTCTCTCTATATATATCTCTATATATATGTATTTTTTCTACATGTATCTTTAACTCGGTTCCTATCTATCTATCTATCTAAATCAGTGTTTCTCAACATTTTGTTTAACTTCAGTGCAGACTTTTATAATATTTAAATCTCTGAAGCATAGGAAATTTTGGTTTTGCATTCCCAAAGATTACCTGTAGTTTTCATTTAATCTCTAGCTTTTTTAAACAAAAAATGATTTAGATATAAAAAATAAGTCATGAATTGCCTTCTGTTAACTTGGGGTGCTACTTTTCAGGCCCGTTAGTGCGCTCAGACCCACCGGTTGAGAAACGCTACACTGAATATTGGGTTTGTATGTGCCTATGTGAGAGTGTGTTAGAGTAATATTTCCTTCGTTCGTATAAGATTTCTTTTATGTTACTCAAAAGTTCGGACACGAAAAAAAAACCCCAAAACTTGACCTATTTGTTAATGCTAAAACCTTGCAGAAACCGGCATGTCTCAAGTATCTAATCTTTCGCTGTCTCATCCCACACACAACTACTGAGCTACACCGAAAAATGGTTTCCAGTATTCAATGAGGCACAGAAAGTTACGGCAATTTTCATTCTTCATTCTGGTGCACAGGGGCGAACATACTATTGCTTTGTCAAAACAGACGAAGTCTCTGTTACTTTTTACTGCCATTGACAGTCTCAGAGGAGAACAGACAGTGCCATTAATTAGAGCGAAAAAATATAAGCCAAATTTAATGGGAATGTCTCCCTTTATTTTTCTGGTCCTATTCCGATGGTAGAATTCGGTTTCGCTATTTCGTTGTTATTATGGTGTCAATGCTCACACGTCAACACTAATATCTCGCTTCTTGTAACAGGAGATAAATGTTCAAACTCTTCTGTCATCAGGCCATTATATTTGGGATAGAAACACATCTGCTGTGGGAGAATGGACCACCAAAGTTTCTTTAAGAGACAAAAAAAAAAGAAGAAAATCCCGTCATTCCGTACTTCCTTCCCGTCACCCCTGCTCAGAAAGGCTTTGGAAGCGATTATTGGTGTGTGGGTGTTGGGGGTCTTTGATTTGTGAGGAGGCTAAAAATTCGGAAATCCAACCATGCGTTTACACAGTTGTCATTTCAAAAGCTGGGGAAAAAACACAAAATCTCCCATTACACACACACACACACACACACACACACACACACACACACACACACACACTCTCTCTCTCTTACAGACACACACACACTTCTGTACCACTCCCTACATGCTGAACTCTTTCCAACATATCTATCTACCCCCAACACACATACAGGCACATATACATATTTCGTTGAACACTTATATAGATATAGATATAAATTCATGAATCACAAAAAAACAAATAACTGATCCAACGTGCAACTTTCGGATAATAAGTGTGACATTACTGTAATTATTGAACAATATAGTTCATGCCATATTGACGGAAAATCTACCAGTAAAAAGAATTCTCTTATTGCTATATTTGTACAAAAAAAAACAGCCTTAAAATTTACATTCAAACTCAGCGTTGCGACCACACGTTCCAAAACAATAACACATTTCACACAGCATTTTTTCGGATTACATCTCTATTTTCGTTGTCCTCTTATTACCGAGAAGTAAATAAAAGAACAAGATCTACTTCCATACTTGATGATGTCTGTAGGAACAGAAGAAAGCTTGTAAAAATTAAAAAGACCTTATGCAGCTGGAATTTATAAACGGGGATCATATCATTCATATACAGGTTCGGGGTTGATGTATCTTATTTATATTGTTTGTGACGAAGTATTCTCGCCATTTAAATCATTAACCTCTATATTTGTTTTTTGTATGAATGATTCATGAATTTATAAATTAGAATTGCACCTTTTAATTGAAATAGATATAGATATAGATATAGAAATAGATAGACAGATAGATAACTTATGTTGCACTGATAAATCTTTTTTTTAAATATCTTTTGCATGATAGTCCATTATTACAAACCTGATTCTAATAGAAGAGAATACTATGCTTTTTGGAGCACAGTATTCTCTTCTATTAGAATCTTCGGATTTTTTATTCTACTCTTTGCGTTGTTTTATCGGTACTATAACCAATAATCCGAAGGCCTTCATCAGGACTACACTCTGTATGGAGAGGAGTAATAATTATCATTCTCCTTAGGTTCTTTTTCTCCTTACTTCATCATTTCAGTAAATACATTCTATGGCCTTCCGCAGAACAACATTCTGTTTGAAGAAGACTGATAGTTCTTTTTCAATTGGTGTCTCTCAAACAGCATTTGCAATGGGTTTTAACGATAGTTAAGGATAAAAATATACGTGCCTTGAAAATCAGCATTTAAATTATTCATTATTTTAACCATTATTATCGTCAACGTGAAGAATATTATTTTTCTATGAATATTTCAATTTAATGATCCTATTTTTTTGCTGCTATTGTTCTTAATGCAAAATTCCAGACAATTTATTTTAGAGAAAGGCTTAGGGTCATATCTCGTTGAAACACTAGTTCCCATGCGATTATTGAAGTTAAGCAACATTGAGCCTGGTCAGTAACTAGATTAGTGACTATCTCGGAAGAACAGTGGGTGTGGGTGTATTGTAACGAATAATGGTCCAGAATTGTTAATCTGAGAGCCGAGTTCCAATTCCTGTTGTGTTCGTTATATTTACTGACGTGCAAATACCCTTGGCAAATATATAATTCCACCTCGTCTTCTCTTCAGCTGTAGGTTAATTAACAAAAATTGTATCACTAAATCGTTATTATTTTTTAAAAATTCTTACAATCTAAAACTATTTTCTGGCTTTAAGTAACCTGCAAAGGGTGGACATGTCGTCGATAATGCATCAATCAGTCAATTGCTCATTTTACAATCCTTTTGAGAGCATATTTTAGATAGGTTTGATAGTTCCGCTATCGTCCAGTTCACTCTCCTTCCCGGTCTTTTGAACAGAAGTAGAGTTTTATCCATTGTTTCTTGATTAAGATTGCGTTTTCGGTTCTTTCTAGTGTCTGATTCAGTTCTATACTTCTAACGCGTGTTCTTTCTTACGCTAATAAAGGGTGTTTCATTAAGTCGCATTATATATCAGGGTGTTTCATTAAAACGGATCAAAGTCAGCAGTGAATAAATCAGTGTTATTGATGAAAATTTGTTTATTTCTCTATTGGATCATGTTATTTAAGTCATAGCAATTATTTTTTAAAAATAATATCGCCCAAATGTCCGCCAAATGTGAAAGAAAAAGAATTAGTCGCTTAAAATTAATTCACATTTAAAATTGGTCCAAGTTATTGGAACACCCTTTATAAATCCATACATCTATCTTTAGTTGATTTTGGGCCTTGTATTCGGTGATAATTAGTAAAAAAAATATTTATGATAACTGTCTCAGTTCATTCACAACTTCAGCAAAAGAACGCTATAGAATATGTCATCATATATGTAAAGGTTATTAACACTATTAGTAGATTATTTTACATATTTCATTGTTTAATTAAATTCCATTCGTTCTTACTTTTGAGATCTGGGACAAGCTTAAAAAATGTGGTCTATAATTTTTTGAAGAGGCATTGCAATGTTTTCTTTTTGAGTATTGTACACGTTCTGTTTCTTGATTTTGTACTGAAGCGATGTTTCTATCCATTCTTCTGAACTCAAACGGAGATGACAGAATCTTGAGCAAAAGTATAGAGAAGGCCACAACGAAATCTGAATAAAAAGGCTCAAGTTATTTAAAGGTTATATATATATATATATATATATATATATATATATATATATATATATATATATATATATAATTATTTATTTAAAAATTATAACATAAATATGTTATAAAATCACTACAAAAATAGCCATTTTGTTTCAACACCTCTGGTGTCTTATCAAGTGATGATGTTGAATGTAGAATGCAGAATAAAAGTTTTAAAAGGTTCAGATTAATTAACCACTCCTCGTAAGGTCAAACGCTGTTACATGAGCTGAAATAACCAATCAAAATACAAGTATACGAGAATTCAAAAAACTTGACAACGAAGTTAGTTTATAATAACTATTAAATGCTTTAAAGTTGGGTTTATACTAAAATAGAATTTATTCTAACTAATACGTATTAAATTGTACGATAAATTTTGGAATTAAAATTAAAAACTACCCATTATATTCGCTCTGTATTGAGCACTCTTTTAAGAATAGTAATTGTTGGTTATTGGAATTTATTCCGTATACACCAATCATATACTTGTATATATATATATATATATATATATATATATATTTGCTTGAATGTCACTGTTTCCAGGAGGAATCTGGGAAATAAAGGACTAAATAGTCGAAGTAAAGAAAGGAATCTTTGCTGTATGGAAAGCAGCTGTTCGCCGGCTGTTAGAATTTTTCCATATGCTGGGTCGATAATACGTTGGGAATTCGTCGTAAAACTAAAGTAACTCATTGTCAGTTTGATGAGCATTGCACACATCAAATAGGTGAACAGAATTTTACTTATGTAAACTGCGTGAGAAAATGGTAAATAATTAAAATTTGAGCGGACAGTTTTCGCCAAGTTTCTTTGGGTCATTTATTGTCATTATATTATGAATTAATTCAAGTGACAATCAAAATTATATATATATATATATATATATATATATATATATATATATATATATATATATATATATATATATATATATATATATATATATATATATATAAATATAAACGTTGATGGGATGCGTTTTGGATAAGATAATTACGTGTTTTATGTGTCAATTCTTTTCAAGGCATAAGCAATCATGGCTCTCTACAGCTTTCTTATTTTCAGTCATTTTTAATATTTTACCACCTCTCATTCTCTTTGTCCTGCCATCAATTCACAAATGACTCAACATTTTCTTCTACTTCTCCTGCCATCATTGTGCCATGTGAGTGTTAAATTTGCTAGGCCTGCTCTTTATTCTGTGTCCAAGAATTTTCATCTGTCTCTCTCTGCAAGCATGTTACTATGTTCCTGTTTTCTTTAAGACTTCCAGGTTGCATAATTTCTGTCTGTGATATTCTTAAAATTCGTTAGTAGTACCTCATTTCTTTTACTTCTAGTCTCTTCTTCATCTACATAGAGATCATTCAGTATTAATTGCCATAAGAGATATTGTATATGGCATCGCTTATCAGAGTTCCTATCCTTCTATCTATATTTTTCTATGCATTAATTTTGGGAGACATCCATAGCTTTTTCTATGTTTTGGGATTTCTCTCCTATCTTTCTGGTTGTAAATATACATTTTTTGTATTAATAGTTTCTGTTTCCTTAAGATTTCCTCGTTTAAATCAACTACATGTAGTCAGCAATCAAAAAATGCTGTTGCGTTTGAAAAATGAGAGTAACAGAATGACTATAATTTACCTATCACCGACTTTCTTTGGCTGAAGTACTTAAATCAACATCCATTGAAAACTGCCTCTTGAAGCGTGTGATGAGAGTTAAAGTTGATTTGTAGGCTACAGTTTTATGTCCGATGTTGTGTTGTATAGTTTAGAAGTCGAAAACCTCATTACCAAATGCTAATAATAATGCTAATATTAACCGTTTCTTTATGAAGATTCGGCATTCATTGGCTGAACATCCAGTGCTTCTGACGGTTGAAATTTATAAAATCTTTCTATTAAAATAATTGTTTAGGAAAATCGGTTTCTCAAGCCTAGTTACTGTTATAACGTTTCACAGTATTGATCGGGGTTTCCTTCCCAGCCTTTTGTTTGATGCAATGTGTACAGTTAACACCTTCACAATGTATTTTGTCTCTCCGAGTTACATGTAATATCCATTTTAGTGGTTGCTGTTGTGTAAAGTTCTCAAGTGACAGGGGTTTATGCTATTTGGTAAAGTTCTTTGATTGTGATTCTGTAGCGCCAGTCCACAATATTCAAAGAAGTATTGTCTTCACTTGGTCGCAGCTATTTTTAACCATTGATCTTAGAAAGTGGTTGAGTTGACAGTTTAGATATTTCTGAAAGTGTTTGGCGCCAGGCATGTTATCCATATGAATGTCTCGATTTGACGAGGCTATTTAAGGACACATCTCGAGTTCTCAAGTTAAGTTTTGTTTTTGTAGCATCCTGTTGTATATAACAAAGATATCCTTAGCACAGCCTTTTCTAAACTATTACTACTATACTAAATTTGATATAACTAATCCATATATCGAGGCAAGGTCTCATCATTTTACAGTTCAAAATCCTAGTGCAGCCTATTCTATATTCAATTTTCTTATCTTCTTAACTAAATTTGTTATAACTGATCCATACTCCGAGGTGTGTTTAGTATTTATTAATTTCATATCCTGTTTTTTTTTCTGATGGTTTCATAGTATGTGCCCTCACTGCTTATAGTGCGATTCCAGATCATTATTTCTGTTTTGGAAAGGTTTATCTTGAGTTCGATTTGTTGGAATACTTGGGAGATGAAATAGTCTGTATTTTTGTTCAAGAACTTTCTTATCGTAACTACGAGTACCCATGTAATCGACATAGACTCTTCATCATCAGTACACTCTGCCAGTGAATGCCAGTTTTTCCTAAAAATGGCTAATATTGCCATTATCATTAAAAAAAAGGCCTCGCTAAGCGCTACAGGCTTCATTTGCTCGAAGCCACCTTTAACCATCGATCTGAGAAAGAAGTCGTTTACAACTTATAATTTCTGAGCTTGTTTGGCGTCATGCATGACGTTAATATAAAAGTCTGACGATGTTATTTAAGATAATGACTTGAGTTTTTTAGATTAACGTTTTAGTTTTGTAGCAATTTGCGGTATTGGGAAAAACTACCCCTAACGCAGCCTATTCTAATTTTAATTTTATCATGGTCTATACTAAATTTGTTAAAACTCTTTCATGCACCGATGTATTTGAAGTGTTTATTAAAGAATAATCGGATAATAAGCAGAAAGAAAACGAAAATACGATTAGCCCTAGAGTCGTAGTAAATATGAGAATTAGTTAATGTATTAGGTTGGTGCAAAAATAATGACGTAATAATGTCGTTTTTCGACGTATTTTTTAACGTCAAAAAACGACATTATTACGTCATTATTTTTGCACCAACCTAATAGAAAAAACAAGAGACAGATAATTTTTAAAAAAAATTGGAATTCATAGACTGAGACAGACAGAGAGACGAAACAATATTTCGAATAGTTTGTATGCAACCAACTGCGGGAGTCTCTATCCAACATGTGTTATTTGTACAGCTGGATTCATTGTTTTCGTCTTTCCATCTTCCTGCTTAACCACTTGAAATAAACGTTCTGAAATTCTATCCTACTCGAGGTCTTGGACTACCATTTGCTATGCGATTTGCAAAGCTATCCTTGGTACGACAAGAAACCAAAAGATGGCAGACAGATTATGTTACAGCGAAGAAGGGTTAATATACCATGAAAATCATTACGTGGAATTCTGACTTTTACATGGGCTCCAACAACAACCTTTAACCCCCGAGGGATATTTTCAGACACGAGGTAGGGTAAAGACGTGGGCGATCATGGTTCTCCAGCGGAACAATCTTGCTGGCAGTTACAAAGGAAAACAATCTTTCTATCGTTTGTAGCTCTATGCAATATTTACCCCGATACCATCACTCGTAGTCCACGCTTTATCATCCATTTACATAAACCCGTTTCTCACGTTACTCGATGTTTCCTTGTGCCCTACACGCATTCAATATACCATGTGAGAGTTAACTTCTTTAAGCCCTCTCTTCTTAGTATGTTTTTTAGCCCTCTCTTCTTAGTATGTTTTTTCATCGGTATCTTTTATATCCATATGTATAAGTGCTTTTTGTTGCCATTTTCTAAACTTTTCTCTTTTTTCACATGTTCTGCTATTGGTATTCTCAGCATCTAATAGAACCAGATCTCTATTGCTTCAAGTTTCATCTTCATCTGTGATAGACACCTTGAATCATTCCACGCTCAGTGGACTCGGACACTAATTTGTCAACATTTTTTGTTTATTTTCCCATGAAGAAATATGAATGAAGACATAGTACTGTCTTTCATTTGTTTTTCCAGCTTTATTTCTCGGCAAATATTCCAAGAAATGAGGTAACCCCATGAATCCTTGTAAATGGTAGACTTATGAATGTTAGAGCTGCCAGTTAATCGAATCATGAATGAATCTTTCTAGCAAATAAATTTAAACCATCAGTTGGTGGTATCGTCTGATCAGCAATGAAGCATCACATGATAATCATCATTTAAGAGTTAAATCAATGAATGGTTCTTGTTCGATTTTTATCCTTCACTTAATAACTTTTCATTGATAACTTAAAGACTTTTTCTGTCTGAATTTTTGGAATGAGGAGTTATTTGCACTATTTACATTCGGACTGTTGTTCTTATTTTTATTGTTATCACAGCGTTTCGGCCGTTGTGTCGTCCGGCCTTTATCAGGTATATAACGATCCGAGTAATCTACAGGGAATTTCGAATTGAAACTTGTTTTTTAATTTACGGGGGTAGATTGTTCTCTTTCCACTGACCAGTTTTAGTGATATTTCATTGAATTCTTAATTTTAGTAGTGTTTAGTTATTGCTCGTCCTGTTTTCCCTGAGGAAAATATCCGGTCCAGGGATTGAACTCACAATTACTATGTCACCATATGCACGAACACACCCTTTAGTCAACTAGGCTATTGCCCTAATGGATTAACTGAGCAGTACTAAAAATAAGAACAGGACGAGATATCCTTAGACATGAGCAGTGGAAAAGAGAACAGTCTACCTCTGTAGATTAAATAAAGAATTCCTTTTGTAAATCCTTATCGGTTATTCGGATCGAATACACCTGATAAATACTGGAAGGCCCAACTGCCAAAATGTTATGATAACAACTAAAAAAATAAAGACAATAGTCCTGGGTGTAAACAGTATAAAAAACCTTGCCCAAAAATGATCAGCATAAACAAATTTCTAAAAATGTATGGAAAAGTGGAAGTACCATTTTTTTAAAAATCGTTTTAATAAATTAATTTAATAATGATTTAAATAGTAATTTAATAATAATATAAATAAAATTAATAATTTAAAAAAAATAAAAGTTGACTGGAAAGCAAGAGTTCCACAAGCGAGATGTACGATAGTTGAAACTGTTAGTATAGAACTTACTGTTACATTCAGCCATTTCAACTATAAAATGATGGGAATTTGCCGCCAATCTCGTACTGCGCTTAAATTGATAAATTCTAGGTACCATACCGGAAAGTTCATCAAAACAATTACGATGACAATATTTATAGCAAAGGCACAGTAAAGCGACGTTACGGCGGTAGGAAAAGAAAGTATTTTTCTTTGGGTTTTATCTATAATCTCTAAATACACAACAAGAACTTCAGACAAGTTGTGGAAGCAATATTCAAAGCAAAGACGAATGGTAGACTTATAAATATTAGGTTGGTGCAAAAATACTGACGGTTTTTAACGTTAAAAATACGTCAAAAACCGTCATTATTTTTTGCACCAACCTAATATGTTAGACAAATTCCGGCAAGAAAATTTGTCTCGCTGCAGACTTGATACTATTTTTCCACTTTATGTCAGCTGAAAACATTAGTCCGACAAGGAACAATGAGACACTCTCCAGGAATTTAACATCATAGAAATTCAGAGAGAAAAGGATCTGTTTGTTTGGGGTCGGTTATGTTTCACTGAAAGGAACAACCGGAAATTAGAAAAGGGGAAACAAATCAAGTCAGAGAAAATGCTGAGTTAGCCGCTCCATTCGCTGGACTCATTCGCCAGATGGAGGCGGTAAGGAAGGGAAAGCCATTTGACCCGCTGATCTCTGAGTGTCAAGTTCATCGCAGGTCAGTAAATTGCAGACGTAAGAACCGAATCCTGGATTGACTTCAGATCACTCCAGGGACAGCAACTGGGGATTTCACAAACATAACCGCCCCCGTATTTCTTCTTCTTCATTTTTTTTTTTTTTAGTTTTTTTTCTCATTCTTTAAAGTAGTTTTATGATAAGTTTCTTTTTTCTTTTTTCACGCTTAACTTCTTTGCGTACTTACAACTTTCGCCTACCCCACCCCCACGACAAGAACATCAACTGGGGCATTTTATTTTCTTCTAATTTTTCTTTTCTTTGTGAAACTAAAGCAAATATCCGTTAACTTTTTTTGTACGGTATTTACAAACCTTGAACTAGCGATCTAATTAAGTGAGCAGGGCAATGACTTTGCTCATCTGGTAAAGACATTTGTTTGAAAGTATTTGACTTGCAGCTTAGTTAAAAAATATCACACCTCATGCCGCCTTCTCGCAGTGGAACATCTATGTAACAGTCAAATTTTTAATTGAATTTAAAACCTACTTAATTGTTACTTCCTAACTTTACATATTATTTTGACTGGTACTTTTATTAGTGTTTTTTCTTAGGCTAACCATTTGGCCCGATAATCTCTTTATCTCTCAAATTAAACTATGAGAAAAAAGAATTTCAAACAGTATACGTAGATGAACTCACGCGCAGAAGCAACAAAAAAGTATGTGGTTTATCAATGAATACATCATCTTAGAAACTCAGACAAAACCTGTTTAAATCTACTTCTTCCCAATTTTGGTTTCAGGGGCAAAAATAAATGAATAACTCTGTCACTATGGCTGGTAAAAAATACATATGCGGGTCTGGTAAGAGTAATGCAAACGAAAAAATCATATGATTTACGAGTTTTGAGTATTACAATAATAAATTTTTATTTTCAAATTAATCGTATTTATATGAAACGAATTTATATCTACCTTGTTAAAATTCAGCACTAAGTTAGAAAACCTGCATCGTTCATAATAAGTCTTGTAATCGTCTGCTATTTCAAGATACTACAAGTTAATCGATTGGGGCGAAAAAAAATATTGGAATTATCTAAATAAATCAATGTAATCTGTTTAAAGAGATTTTCCTAAACTGTACCAAATTACTTAAACTAGGGGGAAATAGTACGGTTGCCGAATTTATTATTATTATTATTATTATTATTGTTGTTGTTGTTGTTGTTGTTGTTGTTAACAACAAAAACAACAACAATAATAATAATAATCTACAATAACAATTAATTTAATTTTTATAACAATTTTTAATCATATTTTAATAAATAATATAATTTTAAAAATTGCCATATATAAACAATGTTTCTGTTGATAATATTTGTAAAGAAAAAATTAGTTGTAGGTCAGAAAACATAGTGTCCATAATAAGGACTGTTGTGATGTTTTATTTTAAATTACTATATATTTGTTTAATAGATCCCCCCACCAAAATAATCTATTTAATTAGATTTTTTTAAAAGTATACCGACTTATTTAAACGAGTGGAAAAATAGTAAGTTTGCTGTATTTATTATTATTATTATTATTATTATTATTATTATTATTATTATTATTATAAATGTTATGCAGACTCATGAGTGGTCTCCCGGTGTTTTGTTACTCTCTTCTTTGAGAGAGCTATTTCTGTTTACTGGGACTATAAAATGACAATATATATATAGGACCTTGTATTCTCAGTTGAATAAAGCTTTCTTAAAGCCTACGCCTGCAATAAACATTACAAAATTATTCAAACGTTTCTCTCGTGTCCAGCTTTGTATAGCGATGTTTAAAGTAGGAAATTCATGTTGTATAATAGCGGAAATAAATTCATAAAATAGATCTCTTACTGAAAATGCTTATGCAGAAATTTTAGAGAGTAAAGATAAATCCTGAGACAACTTAATTTTTATGCTTATAGAACAGGTATTGCCTGAGGAGGCACGGTGGAGTAATGGATAGCGGCTCGGATTAAGGAATCGGGGAGCCGAGTTCTTCTCCCCACCCAGCTATGGGTAAATAGCAGAACAGACCGGGTTCTATAGACTTGGATAGCAACTGGTCTCCCGCAGAAAGAAGTGGTAACCTATAGCGGAAAAAGATCTGCCTTGTTGTATCACGCATGGCACTTGAATTTATTACGCTATTGATCGAAATATAATTTCATTCTTTGTAATTTTATTATCTTCCTTGAAGTGGTAAACATTTCGTACTTTTACAGTTTCAAGATAATTATATTTCGACGTTTGAATTTTCGATACTTTCCGCAATTTCGTTTTCTCTAACGAATTTAACTTCTCTTATCATTTTTCCCTTACATAGAATTAGGGATGCGCTTAAACCAAGCATTAATTGCCATTTTGAAAAGGTTTTCCTATGTCACAGTGTTTCGTATTTGCGAACGCACTGTTTGCCTTTGCGCGAGAGCTGTTTTAGAGGCCAAAAATAGGGATGAAGGAATGGAAGAGATAACGTCACTCAGCCGTTGTTCACGTGAAGAGTGACCTGAGCTGGCTGGCAAGGGGGTGGCCTCGAACTTGTCTGTTGCCCACACGCAGCTATAGGTCTTTTTTTTTCTTTTTTTACTTTCGTTACCAGCAGGGAACAGCTGGGTTATGAAAATGCGTTTTCTATGTTTTTTTTTCTAGCACACGTTTACGTACATCACTTTCTTTCTCTTTCTCTCTCTCTCTCTCTATCTATCTATCTATCTATCTATCTATCTATCTATATATATATATATATATATATATATATATATATATATATATATTAAAATGTTTTTAGGTAGCAGGCCTTCATTAATTCATGTTTCATTAAAAACACAAATTCTTTTTTTAATTTTTTGTTTATTTTAAGAAAAGTAAACAAGTTAAAATAATAATCCTTTTCTGTCATTTCTAATAGTATGTCTATCTATCTATCTATCTATCTATCTATCTATCTATCTATCTATCTCATTCTGTTCATATCTATCTATTACATTTTGTTCATATCTATCTATCTATCTATCTATCTATCTATCTATCTATCTATCTATATAGATAGATAGATAGATAGATAGATAGATAGATAGAGGTGGGGGAGAGATAAATAGACAAATATAGTGTTGTGTTGTCTGAAAGAAAGCTGTTATTAATGTACAACGAGCGACGTGAAAGAATTACTTTATCCCTTTTATTATGTTGACCTACAACATCAGTAGTCCGTTGTATGACCGTAGTGGATGAATTTCCCCGCAATCCGCTAGGATTTCTTTTGCCTTGTAATATGACAAAATGCTGCCTGACATGAAAATTATATGTATTGATATTCATCAAGGCTTACTATATTAGGTGGTGGCTACTGTAACCTACGAAATGAAAACCGTTCTGAAAATGCTACAAAACTAATGAGAAAAAAAGGGCTTGCGCCTTCACAGAACTTATTGAAGGCAAGAGAGTTGATAGAAATCAAAATAAAATAACTAATTTGTAAAAATATATTACAGTCAGAGGGAGGGAAGGATAGGAAAGGAAGTAATAGTGCTTAGAACGATAATTAATAAGAATTTGTGGAGAGAGGTGATTGTTGTGTTTGTGAAGCGGCACGGCATATTCAAAAGAAGTGACACAAGCACAGCATATACAAAAAGAAGGGACGTGAAAAAATGTTTTTCCTAAGTAAAAACACATTGCAAACAACGGTGTACAGTAAATTTGGAGCATCCCTCGCTGATTTCATGAAAAATACGGGCATGTAAAAACATTTTATTTCATATCAGTTTTTGTTTTTTGTTTCTGTACAATGAAACTCTGATGTTTGTCGGCGTAAGAATTTTCCAAATGCTTTTGATCTAGTTTGTTTCCGATATTAGTTTACGAATTAACTTTGTGCCAGACATTAGGGCTTCAAAATTTAAAATTTGAAGAAACAGAAAGAAAGAAAAAAAATCCAGAAAGATGTCTTTAAAAAGTAAGAAAAAAATTCCTATGAATCACTCGATTTATCTATATATAAAAAAAATTCTCTCTCTCTCTCTCTCTCTGTATATATATATATATATATATATATATATATATATATATATATATATATATATATATATATATATTAGAAAATTTATTTCGCAGAACTAAATGGCGCCGACCAGTGTATTTTTAACTCGAATAAGGGTTTTTTTTTGTTTTTTTTTAAGCGATTCACCCCATACAAGGCGAGAAGCCACTAGGACGCAAGGGGTTACAGAAGATTTGGAGCAAGATCAGATTGGAGTGATAGAGGAAAGGATAGGGAGAAGGATAAGAGGATAGATCAAGCAACTGGAAGTGTCGATTGACATTAAATTTGAATAGTTGGAGATTATAGCTCTCAGGGAAACAGGAATAAGGAAGGGAGACCCACAGGCGAGAGGTGCGAGATATGAAGCTATTGGAGTAGAAGAGACGGCTACATTTAATAGTTTCGACAGTGAAAGGGTGAGAGCGGGATGTCAGCCTCGTAGGGCGCATGAATTCATGAAGTCTGGGAACCAGTATTTGTAAAGTATTTTGTAAAAGTATTTGTAAAACAGACAGAGAGAGGCGACGTCTGTGAGAGAGCGACTGTAGACGAGATGCCAGAACAGGGGCAATTATATTGCATATCCGCCTCTGGATCATATCGAGAACCCTGAGACAAGCGGAAGGGGCTCCAGACCATATATTGCAGCAATACTCCATGCAAGGGCGAATTGTTGATTTGTAGATACAAATCAACAATTCGCCCTTGAAGGACCGATTCCGAAGGAGAAAAATTCTGAAGGATCGATTCCGGGGAGAAAAATTTCATGGCGCGGCACAGGGAGCCAAATTCCATACGGCGGACGAAGCAATTGACTGAATGTATTTCTTCACCAATATTTATAAATGCACAATATTAATATAATTATTTTAATATCTATATATATATATATATATATATATATATATATATGTGTGTGTGTGTGTGTGTGTGTGTGTGTGTGTATGTGTATGAATGTATGTATACCCTAATAAATTCTTAATAAATTATTTTAAATATATCCTTCATAAATTCTGTTAAACTTTTCAATGAGGACATTACTCCTGCGAAACATGAAGTCATGAAGATAGGTTTTTGAATAATTTAATTTATTTGTTTATATATATATATATATATATATATATATATATATATATATATATATATATATATATATATATATATATATATATATATATATATATAATTTAACTTGGTATTTCCGGAAGGTAATATATATATTTTTCAGACCACAAGTTTTTGTAATTACATAAATATATAAAAAAAACTTTTTCTCAGCCCAGTTCATTTCAAAAAATCTAACCTAATGATCCAACGTTAGACTCTTAAAATAAATCCATTTAAAACCAGACCAGGATCTTTTCATACCTTCTAACAATTTCATATATATATATATATATATATATATATATATATATATATATATATATATATATATATATATATTTGTGTGTGTGTTTGTGTGTATGTGCGTGTGTGTACTGGAAATAAGTGAAAGAAATAGATGATAGAAGATGTATTCAGAAGATTTCGTTTAGTGGTATATCAAACTTAATGCAATTTAATGCCGAAATCTAAACATTTTCAACACAATTTTATGGCTTCACCTAAATATATTTTAAAACTTAATTGTCTTACTTCAAATTTTATGCTTTTCAACATTTGCTTATATTCGGGTCAGTGCGGACCTGCAAAGCACAGCAATTACGAGGTGGTTTCCCATTTCTCAAAACCTCCAATCTACCTTTCATAGTCCTTGATGCCGGATGTAGTTCATCGTCATACCCAGGACTGCTATTCAGACGATAGATAGATGGATGGATTCATTTGGCAAGAGAGAAAGAGAGTGAAATGGATAGAGACAGAGAGAGAGATAGAGAGAGGGAGGGAGGGAGAGAGACATAGAGAAAGAAGAAAACGATATCAGATGTCGAAAAAGGAAATAGATATGTCAGATGAAAAAAATCCACTATTCTCGGCATTTTGGGCATCTCCAAAAACATACGCTCATGGCTTCTAAAAAAATACCGAAAAAATATTTTCCATAATTTCTCAGATTGTTATTTCCTTCAAGACATTGGTCTCTGTTTTCCCTTTTGTGACAGAGGAATGTGAAAAAAAATGTAAAAAAAAAAAAACAACAAAATACACCTGATACTCCGAATAGAAAATCAAATGCACAGACAGACGTGTGTATGCATATTATATTATATATATATATATATATATATATATATATATATATATATATATATATATATATATATATATATATATATGTGTGTGTGTGTGTGTGTGTG
>OZ010594.1:38549723-38557223 GCA_963932145.1 Acanthosepion lycidas | reverse complement strand
TAATGTAACCCTGAAAATGAACATAGAAAAGATCGAAATTGCTTGCGTTAAAAAACTACGGCCCCTTTCTTGATGAATTTTATATTAACATCAAGAAACTGATTAGACAACGTTAAAGTATCAGTATAAAAATAAGTAGACAATATGTCCATATTATTCAATGATATATATATATATATATATATATATATATATATATATATATATATATATATATATATATATATATATATGTATGTATATATATATATATATTATTATAAATTAATTGATATGGTTTTTCCGCTACACAGTTCTATAAAAATAAAAATATCTATAAGAACACCGGATTATATATCTTACTGCTCTTTCTCTTTACACACACACACACACACACACACACATATATATATATATATATATATATATAGAGAGAGAGAGAGAGAGAGATACGCGTTAGTATTTCAAAGTAGAATATTAAAAAAAAATTAATTTAGAAAAAGTATATTTTCAATAATAACGCGTTTGCCTGTGAATATCCATCGAAATACAACATCAAATTTCCTCAGCTTTTGATCTTATATATATATATTCCATTCTCAAGCGATGTTAAGAATGACTTACGAAAAAATTCGATTTACTCTTTTTTTTAAGTTGGTGGTGTTTTTAATAAGTGGGTGTTGGTTTATCTTCAAATGTAGAAGGCAAGTGTATCTCCGTGTGGCAAATTTAAAGTCGGTTAAGTTTCGGTTGGGGTTATGATTTCTGTCTAGCTACACTGACGTTATTTCAAGCTGTCAAGTTATTATTGTCTAGTTTATTTTATTTTATTAAGTTTTACGCTACAATTGGCATATTTTTATTTATTTATTAATTTACTTTTTAAATCTACATCTAGAAAGAGAGAGATTTACGGATGTGTGTCCCTTTGTTAACCTCATACGTATATAGTGCGTATATGCGCATACGCACGCCTGTGCATGTGTGGTTTAGTAGAAAATGTTAATGAAGCATTGAAATTTGACATTTTTAACTCAGTTTTCTTTTAGAAGATTTTTTCTCCATTCAATCTGCTTGTTTTACATTTAAAAGTTCTGCGATTGTCAGAAAGAGAAACAGTGCTTACTGACATAATCGGGTTATTAAATGCGTAATGGTATTTCTTTCTATGTGCTTTTGAGTTCTGTTTTAATTTTGATTTTACTTATTCTTTGGCCTGTAGTTTATCAACGACATCTTTGAGCTTGAATTGAGAGTTTAGTACTACTGATTGATTGTTTCGTTTCTGTTATCAAGGTCAATGGAATTTTCAAAAAAAGCAACGGAATGTTTGAATTTAAAACAAAATAAAATATTTAATTATTTTATAACATTTTCTACTATTTTTTACCATGTGCAAAGCTTAAGACTCACTCAAGCTAGAGGGTTACTGAATGATTAAAAGTCAGAAGTGTATATTATAAGGATACATAGGATAGGTTGAACCTAGACTTTGCGATCATGGAAGCATACTCTCGTGAGTCTATCCCATACAATTCTTGGAAAAACGCTGTTGGAGTGAAACGTTCGCTTTATCAATGAAATACGAAGGCTAATTCAATCCTGTATATGTAGATGGCGGGTTCTAGCTGTGAATATCTTAACTGGGAGAACTAAGGAATATAACTCATCTGAACATTTGCCATGAAATCAGTGATAAATGAGAGAGAAGCTAGTAACATTTTTTTTAGTAGGAAAGGGGTTGCAGAGTGGAAACTAATTTATCACCCACAAGGCATGGTAGTCATTTCGGTAGATATTACCTCTTTTCTAACACTTCAACTTAAATAACGTGCATCTAAAATGCAAAATTAGTACCAACAATTCACTGAGTAGTATAACTAGAATATTTACTAAATTTAACTGGTACAAGGCTGCAACTGATGAGCACTCAGTATGAAGCGAACCCACTATACTGACGTAATTTTTTGGTAGATTATCCCACTAAACATTTCTTCATGATGAGATGCTGTACGATCTGATATTATAATCAAATAATTTTTATTAAAATGTTCATTTTGCATGGATTTTTAAATACAATGAAGTTTGAATATAATTTACTATTGTGCACCAAGACAAACCTCAAGAGCCACTCAAGGGTGTGTGTTACTGAATAAGGAATTTATAAGGGGATAAATGGAGGAATTAGGAAGAGGATATATATGATAGATAATAGTTGACCACTGGGGTAGGTTGATTTTGAAACCGTGGTATTGCACTCAATTTGGAAGTTGGAGGTTGACATGATAAATAAAGACACAAAATGTATTTTTTAAATCATTTACCGTTTCTTGAGGAGATGAGTTTAAAGATTAAGTTTAGGTTAAAAATAGTAGCGTTTGAATTTCATTCCGCTGAGCGGTGAATGCCTTATAGCACGGACTTTTAAAAATTATAATTTATTGATGAAAAAGATGCATAGCATAAGCCCATTATTACTAAATCATTGTGCCATCATATAAACCCTTCATTTGCTTCAAAGGGAAATTATACTGAACAATTATGATGTCATATGTTATACAGTATAGTAATTTAGAGTGATTTTCAACAAACAATCCAAATTTAAAACATTTTGTATTATAATTTGTGCCTAGCAGTATTATGCTCTTATATACACTTTTATCTATTTTTTTATTTTTATTAATTATAATCTAACAAATGATCTAGCAAATTCTATTCATTGAGTAACCTTTTTGCAATCTTTTACAATTTTTTGCAGATTTTACTTATCGAATAAAGTAAAAAAAAAAAATGCATACTTTCCTTCATAATAAGAAATTTGGTTTGAATATATTTTCCATTCAATGTATCTAATACAAAAATATCAACATTATTTGGATTTATTATTGAAATCGTAAAATTTTGAACTTAGTTTGTACGCAAACTCTCGCGGAAATTGGGTCTTCTGTTTAAACCAAGCCTATTCAAACACAATGCTAAATGGAAATAAAAAGTTTAAAAAGCTATGCTGCACCAATCCCTTTAATTTGAGAGGAACCATCTGCTTTTTGTAAATTAGCATTCAAAATGTGATTTTAACTGGGCTCTAAAAGTCTAATAGGTAATGTGCAGCAATACTGCCTGAAATTTATTTATGCCACACATTGATTTAAAAAAAATACATGCGCAAACGGAAAAGGAAAGTCGATCCTTGTTAATTTGAATTGCAACTTCTGTTTTTGCAGAAACACTGCAGTCTACCAGGATTACATTTGCAGTGATATCTTTTTTTTTTTTTTTAGACTTTAATTTATTCTGTGTTTCAAATTTGTAAAATGTGACATATTTAGCAATATATTAGCATATATGAATTCAAATATTAAAAAAATATTATTTAACCTCTACCGGCTGACGAGGTGTCAATAGTTGAAACCATGGTAGTGTAAGTGGTTGATCTTCCAATATATATTTTATTCTGCACGTTTTATATTTTGGATTGGAAAGCAAACATTTTTAATATAATCGTCCTCTGGTCTGATTCATCTATGAGCAACAACTGTTTGAATATATATATATATATATATTTAGAACTGAACAGGTAGACAGAGATGATTGGATTATTGGATTAATTCTTGTGTAAACCCAGCCACATTTTAAGAACAATTGATAATTGTACAGCGTGTCACGGATACACCCATGATAACTTCTGAGATTTTAATTTAATTTTCTTACTCCTAGACTAGTTACCAACCAAGGCAAGAAAGATGAGTCTGCTCTGTAATTTAAGCCACAGATGGACGAAAAGGAATTCATGTCTTTTCCGAAGATCATTTGCGTAAAGTGAGCGAAATGGAATCGACCACAATTTGAAATCGGTTCGGCAATCTCTATTCCCGTGCCGACAACCGTTACACTGTGAGGACATATATGAATATACGCTTAATTTATTCCCCACCCCAATTTCCAAGGTTAACTAGGTGGGTGACAGTTTTTGTAGCTATTGTCTTAGAAGACTAGATAATTATGGGAGAGTGGTTAACGACGAAAATCTTTTAAAAAAGTGGAAATTACATCAGAAAGTGTTAGTGGAAATTTTCAAGGGTACATAATGTGGAAAGAGGGCTTGGAACATTTGAAACTCACGGGACATATTGAAAGCAAGAAAGAAAGAGGTAAACATCACGTAATCTAGCTGACGAGCTTCTGTAAATGGTTGGCAGATTAGAGTTTGGAAGTAATAGCAAAAAGACAAAATTTAATAAGAATTACATTGAGGAAGTTGTGGATAGCCATGGTCGGAAACGTCATAATGGGACACAGCACATGGAAGAAGAAGACTAAATGAATATTCAAGACTCAGATGTTGTTAGATATTAGATTATTTTCTATTTCACGATGGGAAGGAATGAAAAAGCGATTACTGTCTCAAGTTACGTGATTTCTTAAAGGATTTGACGTTATCAATTTAAAAAAAGTAGAATAATTATTGATTTTTCTTTATCTTATTGTTGCCTGTGATTCCCACATTTAAGATGGAATGCTTTCTAAACGTCAATATAATCGATGTGAAATCAGAGGGAGTTTTTAACGAGATTTGTTCCCGATGCGCGAGATTTGATTGACCAATCAGAAAGAATTTCTTCAAGAACGATGTTTTGAAAAGGAAATAAAAATATTAGGAAAACTAGTCTTTATTTTTTTATGTAAAAACATTATTATTTATTAATTCATTATGAAAATATTGCAACTGTCAGTTATTACAGCCTATGAATATTTGTAAGTCTGAATCTGATTAACACCAACTGTAGGCTTGGAGAGGATGATTTCACATTTATAGCATCTTTTTTCCGTATGATACAAAGGCAATGCTTATTGTAGACCCCATGACAATATTTTTATTCTTCTATGGGTCATGTCATTTTAAAACGTAAGCAACAATAGTTCTTCAAAATTTCCTCTCCTTTGTAGCTCATAATATATGTTTTCTTTTTGCTATCTTTTCTTAACCCACTCTGCCAGTAATTTAAACAAGCTCGCTGGCTAGATTATGCATTGTTTTCCCCCGTCTCTCTTGCCATCAATCTGTCCTGTGAGTATAAAACTTTTCAAGCCATCTTTCCTCGTTATGTGCCCAACACTTTCTGATGTTAAGTATGTGTCCTCTGTTTCCATTTTCTAAAAAACTTCGTTGTTGCTGACATGTTCGTCCCATGAAATTTTCCCGTTCCTTTAGATTTTTCTTAGTTTTTGGAAGGCACCCTTCACTATCCCAATGCATTTTCATATTTTGGTCTAACCATTTCTGTCGTCACCAAAAATAAATCTATCTTCTTAATAGAAAAATGGCCTCTAGTCTAACACAACAGACAAAAACAGGGGAAAATTACAATTAGATGAATCGGGTCAGTGAATAAGAACTGAAGGCCAGAATTGATAGAATTAGGGATTTCCATTCGGCTTTCTTTTTTTTAGAACCTTGAGCACTTGATACTTTTTTTTTTTTTTTTTTTAATGTGTGACTTATTAGTTATTCCCGGCTTAATCTGGGCGAGTTCTTATCTTTACTCCATCTCTTGGAGAGTGAAACCTGTCAAATATTCTTTTATGGTCGGCATCCAAAAACATGAAAAGTAATGGCACTTCTACCCCATCAGCCACAGACTAGTATACCCCTGTTATCTTCCGCGTATGCCATTCGTTCGTCTTCTGAGGGTGACCCTTGAGTCCATTTAAAATTTTATTCATTTTTTTTTTTTATTCATTGATTTGGCAGGTTGGTTTTATCACTACTTCTGTCATCGCTTTGATTAAAAAACGTTAAATCATTTTTTAAAAGTCCCGTCTGTCTTTTCCCAACTACCGTCTCCACGTCATTTCGAAATCTTCACATTTTTCCATTTTATTTACTTAGTAATCTGCTAAGCATTTAGTGCAATACAGAGAAAAATTGAATTAAATGTGTGTGGTGGAATATTGTGATATGCCAGTTTTATCATGTGATTTGGTTTTTAACTGGCTCTCGACTACCGACCTCTTCTTTCGGTGAAAAATAAAGACAAATCAAATTGCAGCAATCATCAACTAAAGTATATTTCATATTTATTCATCTGATATAAGTTAGTTTAATACTGAAGAAACCAGTGATGCGTAAACACACTCTAGTAGTTGGGGCTTTCAAGATTATCTTGCAAGCCACTGTTCCATAGCAAAGTGCATTGGGCATCAATTGTTTAATTTTGGGGGTCACAGTAAAGCCAGTTGAAGACAAGTTGTTACAGAGCGTATTATTAAGGACCAAGAAAGATAGAAGTGTAACCAGGAAGAGAGCAGATAGCGATTGACATTGTATTTACACTTTTAAAAGATCAAAGTTAATTGCAAAGCATGGAACCGGTAAAAATTCTCACAAATTAGTGTTTCGAGAAAATAAACTGTTAGCATAGAAGTTACACTTAAAATGAGACATTTTGCCAATCTAATACGGTGCGTAAATTCATAAAGTCTAGTGCCATAGATGAATGCTCATCCGAACAATTACCATGAAAATATTTATAGAAAAGGCAGAGGGAGAAAACTTTTCCAGGACCAATAATATTTTTTGATTCGTCTTTGGATTTTATCAACAATTTTAAATATATAGCAGGATCACCAGACCACATGTGGCAGTAATATCCTAAGCATGGGCGAATGGTAGAGTTATAGATATGTAAGCTAAATTTTGGAGATAAAATTGTATAGCATGACACGTTGAACCAACTTTCTTAGCAGCTGACCTAGCAATAGTTTCAATATAGTCTTTCCATTTTATGTCAGCCGAGAATGTTAGCTCGAGAAGGCGCAATGACTTACTCCCTTGACAGTTTCCATAATTTAGTATACAAGTAGACAAGGAAAAGTTGTGGTATGATGGATCTGGGTTTTTTTGGGGGGGGGTGTAATTTGATCAGATTCTTAAAAAAATGGGTCAGTCCAAAAGCTTTTCAAGAACAACTTGTAGGGTGACACAAAACCACGAGTACAGAGTAATCAGTATTGATGAGACTTACTCATTTTATTTCCTTTTGGGTTTTTATTCTATGTATCTGGTTAAATGGGACAAACAGGGTTAGATTTTTAGCATTTGGAGTCCTGGCTAGGAAACTAATCTTGTGAAATTTTACAGGGATATTAGCGGCCTGGTAGGACAATCTCAGCCCGCGGTACCGTTGAGAAGATCCTAAAATCACATACCAAGTGTTAAGCATTGTAATTGAAATTGTTAAGAGAAAGTTTTTTGGAAGCCGTCGATATGTGTACGAGCAAGTTATCGTGATCGATATTATTTTGCTGATAACGCCAGAATATGTACACACTCCCAGAAAATGTAACCAAAGTACAATCAGCATAGCTGCAGTATAAGCCACAGATTGGTTGTATAAATGTTGAAGAAAGACAAATATGACAGAGCAGGCGACTGATACAGGGATTAACTAAACATTCTAGCAGACAAAGAATGAAAAAGCGATTACTGTCTAAACTTACCTGTTATCTTAAACGATCTGA
>OZ010594.1:38467223-38547223 GCA_963932145.1 Acanthosepion lycidas | reverse complement strand
TGCAACACCTAGGCCACCTTGGCGGCTTCATTCTTAAAACTTAGCAAAATCATACCCCTCGACACCTGATATTCCCCAACTACTATCAGATACACAACGCGTCAGACCCTAGTGAAATGTCCAACTGCTTAAGGTCAGGGAACTGAGAAAGAAATCTGCAATACAGAGCGTGTTATTTATTGTAGCTGATCTTTTCTCAACAAGGCAAATATGTACATACTAATAGTTTCAATCAGTTCGGAAAAAAATTAGAGGTATGCCTGGTTTAACCTCAAGTCATTACAATTATTATTATTATTATTATTATTATTATTATTAATAGTAATATTTTCTGATATGTTTCAGTGTTCCAAGATCACTGGTACTGTAATTACATTATCCGTTTGTATTAGGTTGGTGCAAAAATAATGACATAATAATGTCGTTTTTTGACGTATTTTTAACGTAAAAAAACGACATTATTACGTCATTATTTTTGCACCAACCTAATATTTCCCGAACTTTCAAAATGTTATACTTTAAATTGTTGTAGCTGTCGATCAACTCCGTTTCTTTGTTTTCGATTCCCATCTCAAATAGACAGAAACTTTTATTATTATTATTATTATTATTTGAGTTGGCATCCTCTCAGACTCTTAGATGTATCAGCCTCGTGATGATGATCGTATCTCAGCTCTTATTCGCAGCGTATAGGTACAGCATTTTCCTCTGCATATGAGGGGTTTTATTTTAAGCAGCGCTGCAACCTGCACACTACCAATGATGTCAAATGTCCTCAAGGCATCTTGCGAAGCAGAAAGACTTATGAAAATATTTAAAGTGCGTCAACCACAAAAGGAACAACTTCGGCTGTTACTTTGTACGTTTCTGTTTGACCTGCCAGGTTTTGGTAACTTTTTCTTTATTACGTTTTCACGAGGTTCTAATGCCAAAGCATGTCAACGTCTATCAGGACATAATTCATGGCCGCTCTTATGCAAAAAAAAAAAAAAAGAAAAAGCAAAAAAGTGTAATATCAAGGCGTTTTCTCTCCTAGCGTTTGTCAATCAAGATGGTCGTATCACAGATAAGCTTCACTTACTCATTCTCAGCTACTGATTACTACTACTACTACTACTACTATTATTATTATTATTATTATTGTTATTATTATTATTATTAACAACAAAGTTTTATGTTCCATTTTTATGATTGCCTTTTTTTTCTTTTTTCCAGCTCTTTGTCCTACTCTTTGAAAAGGATTTCAGATATCAAATCTCAGAGTGGAATTTTCCCAATCATGGAAAGATTATTAGCATTTACTGTGATTATTTTGTCTCTTTCTCAAGAGATCGGAGGTAAGTATTTTGTTATTTTCAATTTTTATTTACAGAGGTTTATCCAATCCATGATACCGGAGTTTCATTTACAGCCATTTATCAATGGAAGAATTTTTTACATGATTCTTATTCCCAGTATTAATTCCAGCGGATCCCAATTTGTTTATCTATGGCAAAGATATTGGCATTGTTCATATTGCTAATCGGGATGTCACTGAATCCTAACTTACTTCTTACACAATGTTTTCCTTAGGTGTGTACAATCGTTTCCAGGAGACAGTTTTTAAAACGCTAGAAACAAAACAGTTGACAATTTTAATAAAACAAAAAAATTGGAAGCGTTTACACATTGCTAGTATTATAAAGCATATTAAGATAGCATAACCGTTCACTATACTGAAAATGGAATCAACGTGACGAGGTCAAATCCCCGTCTTGTCTCTTGCGTTTTCTTCTAAATAAATGATATTAGAAAAAGCTACAATCCGTATATCCACCCCACGACGGCCAACTAGGGATTAAATAAATTTCTTTAATCTCTAGCTTACGGTAGCAACCAGCAGATTTCAAAAAAGTAGATATAGCAATTGGAAGCTAATTTCTTATAATTTTTGTAACGTCGTGGCAGTTTACAGATAATAAAAGAAAGTTTCTGTCTACATTCTGAAGGGAGAAAGCGTTTAAAAATATATTATAAATGCCTCTTGGAAACGCCTGTATCCTTAGATATTCAATATATGTTGCGTATCTCGAAAGAAAAGTGTGATTTTTTAAAAGTATTACAACATTCGACATGCTATTTAATTATATGGGCCGACCTTGATCATATGCAACATAATGACACGATTGCTTTAAGAGTTGATTTGGTATTTCATAAGAAATTTGCTTTTTTTTGCAAAACTAATTAGTTATTTTCCAGTTCTATCGTTTTTCGAGTTCTCATTTAATTTAATTTGATTCTAGAATTACATTGCAGTCCTTCCCGATATTATAAGGACAGCAGCAATAAAAAATAAACTAACTGGATTCGCTAAGATTCCTCGGCTGTTGACGACTTAGAAAGCATTCTTAACTTTCAGAGATAGTTTCTGTAGTTACTGATAAAATAGGGTTATTAAATATATTTATAAAGATATTATATATAAAGTGACATGCATAAGATTAATAATCAAAATGAATAAAAAATAAATAAGCTGAGACAAAAAGAAAAAGGAAGAAAGAAATTGCTGGACATAAAATGGCTGAGACATTTTGACGACAGATATTTCCGTGTTGTCATTTAAGCAACGGTTATCGTGTACAGTCATTTGCAAAGTAAGATAGGGGATAGAGACGGATAGAGAGAGAAAGAAAGAAAGAAAGAAAGAAAGAGACAGAGAGGCATTGAGGGATAGAGAGAGATAACATGGTGGGAAGAGCATCATAAAAGACAAAGTAAATATTGAACGAACAACCTGTTCTACCTCCAAAATAATGTAGCCTTCCCTTTCTATGGTATTACACTCAAAATGGAGGACTGGGTTAACGCGTGAGATATGAATGCGTCATAATATGCCATCTGCAATGTTAACACTTAGACGCAGGAAGTTATTAAAATAATAATAATAATAATAATAATAATAATAATAATAATAATAATAATAAGCAAATTATCAACGCGTATTTATTTATATATTTCTTGTCCCATCTGTAGTGGTAGGGAAGGTAATCAACTTAAGTTAGTAAATTTATGAGTGATTAGTTTCTTTATTCGTTTTAATAATCTATACATATAAAATATCTCTGTTGTACAAAATTAGTTCCGGAGCAAAATGAAACGTTCAATTATTCAATTCTTTTACTGAATTCTTAGATTGCAGCCTTATTTGTCCAAGCTTTTCATGTAAGACACTCAGATACCTTTGTCTATTCAATGATCGCCTTGTTTCAACGTAGTATTGGAATAAGGCTTGCCGTCTTTTTCTTCCGAAAGATATTTGTATTTCACTGTTATATTAGACACATCAAATATTTAACATGAAAAGACATTGAAGAAAAACGATTTATCTAATACTAGCAGTAATTAATTAATCATAGATGTTATTGAATGTCTAAAAAATATAAAGGGTGCGGATAAATTAAACCGTTCATTGGCCCGTATCTTAGTTTTGAATTCTTTATCTCCGCTTAGAAGTTTGTTTTGGATATATCTTCTCCTTAGGGAATTCCAGTCTGATTAAATAATCAGAATTCCAAATTATGACTTTTGCCTGAGTTTGAACACCGATTACTGGAACAAACGCAGCTCTTATAACACACGAAACAAAACAATATTTACTTTTGTCGTCATTAAATCAATTTATTTCTCATTTTGGTGACTGTGACAAAATTCATATAGCCTATGACAATAGAATGTTTGATTCAAACACTAATTTATTTCTGTCGATCGTTTATGAAGCGATTTCACAAAAGAAAATAGAAAATTTTATGCATATATGAAGAAACATGAGAAATATTATCAGTAATTTTCTTTATTTAGAAATCGTCTTACCGAGAAAGATTGTCTTAAAAAATCCTTTAACATATTCTTAAAAAGGAAAATCCTTTTGTTGTTGCTTATAATAATAATAATAATAATAATAATAATAATAATAATATTCAGTACGATTCATTTAAACTCTTGCATGTTATTTTATCATACAGAAAAAAATAAATTGCATTCGGAAGCACGACATCTGATCAGAGCTTTTGATGAGTGTGGAACTACCTCTTAATTGTCGTTGTTCACAGGAGCACATTTTTAAAATGTTTTAATGAAAACATTCAATAAATTTCAAACGGAAGTATCAATAGCTAATTGGTCAATGAATATCTAATGTTCGTCTATGAGGAAACGGCTAATATAAATATTACCATTAGTATAACTGACAGAGTTTCGTGAAGGACAATTCTGACTAAATAATCGTATCCTAAAATTCTTTTTTCGAACTTATATTCACACACACAGACAGACACACACACACACATATATATATATATATATATATATATATATTTATATATATATATTTACAAATTGTCGTCTAAATTACGCAGAAATGAAATCTCATTTAATAGACATATTTACCAAATTGCACAAAAATATCTTGAAATACGAAACAGTAAACTTATTCAATAAAATCACCATTGGCTCCACACACAGCCTCCAGACGACTTCGGAATATCCTACAGCTTTTCTGGAGGGTCTCCTTCTTTATTTTGGTGAGCATTGCAATAATTCTTGTCTTCAGTTCTTCTTTGGTGTCACAAGTGGTTTTGTTAGTCTCCCGCTCAACTGTACTCCACACAAAATAATCATGGCAGTTGCAGTCTGGGGAGTTAGATGTAAGGTGTGATGGCCGCAAGAATTGTCTGATAGCCATGACTGCGTCCTCTTGTTTGTGTTGCATGGTGCAGAGTCCTGTTTCCAGACAGAGGCTCTTCCAGCAGCCATCCTCTTGACTCAGGGCAGCACTACCGCCTCAAGGCATTTGATGTAGGCCTCCATGTTGAGTCTGTAGCCCTCAGCAACAAATTCGAGAATTCTTTTCTTATCAGAACGATCAGAGTGGGTGACTTTTCCAATCTGTCGTACCTTCGTAACCACGATTAGACTCATCCAACTCTTTCCGAATCCTCAGCACTGACATCAGATTGACACCCAAATTCCAAGCACTGCAGCATGACGTTTCAAAATTTCTGGCAGAGTGAATTGCGTCATCGTGAACCTTTTCTCACAGATGGTGCCCAATTGACTCTATACTGCGCAGCCAACAAAACCAAAAACATACAACGCGCATGCGCTAAATGAAAAATATAAAATGGTGACAATTTCCCCACCACAGTCTCGATTTATCAGTAAGGAGACTTCCTGATGTTAGCGGCCTGGAGGGGTCGATCACAGCGTGCGGCATCTTCGGAAATCATTGTGAGTGAAATTTGGCAGACGCAACCCTTGGGTGAGGTTGATAGCTGTGCTAGCACGAAGTCACAAGTCACAAGTCGTGGCCGAGCGCTTGAGCGTCTGGCTTTGTTCAAATTGATGATGACACTAGATAACACGATATATATATATATATATATATATATATATATATATATATATATATATATATATATATATATATATATACTTATATAATAAGTTTAGTAGATAAATCATTTCATATTTTTCTTTCTTTCTACAGGAGTGTTACATTTTAAAAAGGTTTTTGAAGCGATATTTTTAATTCCTTCGCCCCAACCAAGGCGATAACGCTATTAAGACGCAAGGCATTACTAGGAGTGTAAAAGAATTGGAAAATTTTACTAAGAAAAAAAGACAATAAACGAAAAGTTTTCAGAAAAACAGAAGATATCGATTGACGTTGCATTTCAATTTTTTAAAATTGTAGTTTCATGTAAGTAAGAAACCGTATGAGATTTCCACAGTTACGAAGTAGAACTTATTTTCATATTTCAAGTGTAAAACGATGCAACCTAGTTACAAGTCTAGTAGTAAGCTTAAATACAGGAGGTCAATGCATTGAAGAGAAATTATTAGAACAACTACTATGGAAATATTTATGGAAAAGTCAGTAACGTCACAGTGGTGGAGAAGTGATTGAATTCGAGATGTCAGATCAAGACCATTAACATTACAAATCATTCTTTGATGTCAAGAATTACGAGATATATAGCCACATCTCCAGACCAGATATGGCAGCAATTATTCAGTGCACAGACGAATGTTAAAGATTATAAACGTGCAAGATAGATTAATCTTTCCGTGCAGCTTGTTACAAAAAATATGGCGGCTCTTGTCTCATTGTTTAATTTTGAGAGAAACAAGTCTATTTGGCTGTCTGTAATGGAGTTTGGAAAGATGTTGCTAACTAGCATTTGATTTATGTCACTACGTTCTTTAAGGGATAACTTGCACCAGAATGTGTTCAAGTGTTTTTTTTCGTTAAATAACAAACATGAAGCATTCCCTTTAAGAAGTATAAAAAAAAAACTCGCCAAAGATGTTGAACGAATTAAAAATAACAAATTATCTACTATGAAAAAATATATAAAAGCTGTACTGAGTGTGAGAAAAATATGGGGAAAAACATTATTAAGAAGAAAGAAGAATAAAAGAACAGGATTTCCGTAATCAAGAAATGCAAGAATAGAAACTGTTAGTATAGAACTTACTCATACATCTGGACATTTCAACTGAAAAATAGTGGGACTTTGCCGCCAATCTAGTAATGCGTTTAAATTTATAAAGTCTTGATATCATAGAGGGAAGCTCATCAGAACAATTACCATGAAAGTATTTATAGAAAAGTCACGGGGAAGCTACTAAAGACAGGATGCCAGGTCAGGACCGATAATATTGCAGATTCTTCTTTGGATTTTATCAAGAATATTTAAATACGTAAAAGGAGAACCAAATCAGATGTGACGGCAATGTTAAATGCATGGATGAATGGTAAACGTATAACTTTGTAAGATAGATTCTGTCAAGAAAAAAATTCTCGAATGACACAGTGAACCATCTTTCCTAGCAGCAGACCAAGAAATTGATTCAATATAATCTTTCCACATTGTCCCCTAACACACACACACACACACACACACACACACACACACACACATATATATATATATATATATATATAATCTCTCTGAATGACGTAGGTTATCAGTGTTCTCTATACTGTCCCGCTTATTGTTACTCTCAGTACTACTACTTCCTTTAAGCTAATTTGCAAGGGTAACACTTGTTTCTTCGTTCATTTTCCAGGCGTTGACGTGTTTCTTGTCTTCAATTAGTTTTATGAGTATTAGATCCTCCAAGCCTTCTTTACTCATTATGTGTACGGAAAATGGCAGCTGCTTGTATCTGATTGCTAACAATAGTCCCTTGTACTTCACTAATAATGTTTTTCTCCTCCCACAGTTCGAGTAGATAGTTTCGCCTATCGCGCGGTTCACACTCTTCCCCGTTCTTTTGAACAGAAGTAAACGTTTAGCCCATGTTTCGTGATTAGGATTGGATTTCTGGTTCTTTCTAAAATCTACTTACACACTATACTTCTACTATCTCCATCTGAACACAGAAATGTAATCCACTAAAGATATCTTGGTCTTTTCATAGTTAGCCACTATCTTTCATGTATAGCAACAAGAACTTCATTTCTGGTTCTTTCTTTCGTTCATACAACACCACACAGTAACCTTCTAACTTGAATGGCTCTTAGGTCTTGTATTGGGTGAACATTAGTAAAAAAAATCACACACAAAATCTTCATATTCTCCTCGGAACTTACTCTTATGTCATATATACAGTACCTAGTATGTACTTTGCGTCCGTCGGTAAAAACATTTTTCGGTCACATCAAGTCTTCATCACTTGCGACGAAATTATCCGTCATTCATTTGTTTTCGTAAAAATGTTATTCGTCTGAGTTGGGTCAGTTCCTTTTCTGATATCTAATTCTTCCGACCTCTCTACAAGGATCTTCGAGAATGTTCGAAACACGTCGGAATAATGCCAATTTGTTACTTGTTATATTAAATGATCATAAGATATATCATTATCTTTAGTTCCTGTTAAATTAGTAATATTATTTATTAGATTTATTAGAAGGTTACAACTAATGGGCACCCAGTCAGAATCGAACTCTTTCACTCCTTTGATTTCTCTCTCTCCTACTCACACTCTCTCTCACTCACATTCTCTCTCGTTATCTCTCACTATATCTCTCACGCTCCCACTCTATCTCTCATTATCTCTCTATACCTCTCACTTCCCCTTCTCTCTACCACACCCTCTCCCTCTCATTATCTCTTTCTCTTTCATCCTCTCTCTATGTAAGCGAACACGCTACCAAGTAGTAATGGTCAACAGGATAAGCTTGGAAATCATTTCCCCATGACGAGTTTCCCGACGTTAGTATTCTTAGAAGTTGGCGTTTTGTCTTTCTTTTTATCTGACCAAAGTTATCTTAACTATTTTAAAATGGTTAACAAAACAGTCTGTATTCGAAATGAGGCCTGTGTTAATCTTATCGGAGTAGGAAACATTTGTAATGTCCTGAGAAAAACAAACGAGACAACGATCAAATAAATCTGTATTCGGCTTACAGCCAAATCACGTTGAAAGAACCGATTCTCGCTTCATCATCGATGTTTTACAGCATCAAAGTCGATCAGTACTTGGACGTAAAAAGCCTTCAGGAACATAAGATTCTGTGACATTTGGTCGGCTGCCACATTAAGATTAGAAAATAAACAGACAAAACGAAGCCAATTTTATAAAACATCTGAAAAAAAATGGTAATGCCAATACCAGTCGTTTCCTTATAAGCAATTATTCGACATTCATTGACAATGCTACATCTCTTACTCTTCTCTTTAATCCCTGGCAATCGGACTGTGATCAAAGTGCAGTATCCGTTCTTTTCCTCTCTAATGTTAATGGTTATATCAATCATTTTCTAATAAGAAAGTATTTGGCATTCATTTCCTGAGCAGCCAGTGCTACACGAGTTACTCTTTTCTACACTTCCTGATCATCGGACTGGGATCAAAGTGTAGTATCTGTTCTCCTCATTTCTAAGAGTAATTGTAATATCAGTCATGTTCTTGTAAGGAGACATTCGGTATTCATAGCGCAAAACTATGCTAATTTTATAAAAAAATATGAAACACCATAATGAAAAGGTAATATACATACATCGAGCAGCCAGTGCTACTTTTAGTTGAAAGTATTAAATCTTTGTATTAAAGCAATTTTTCAGGACAATATGTTTCTCAAGTCCAGTAAGTGTTATTATTCTTTTCAATATTAATGGGGGCTTTCACTATAACTTTTTGTTTGAAGTACTGGGGAACGTAAACATTTTGTGTATGCTAGTTTCTTGTCGAATTACATTATGTAATCTATTACGGTTTTGCTGTTGTTGAAAGTCCTCAAGTGATATGGTTTCTCTTATTAGGTGCACCTCTTTCTTTATAAACCTGATGAGTCAGATCACAAGGTTCTAAAAAGGATAGTCCTTGCTGAGATCTACAGGTTTCATTCACTCGAATACAAGTTAACCGTTGATCTTAGAAAGCGGTTGTATAGCTTCGATATGTTTAGCTCCATACAAGACATCCATATGAAAGTCTCAAAGGTACTTCGATATGGTACAATGATTAATAAGCTTGTCTCACTAGATCAATTACAACCAAGCAATGAGATCAATCCTCACTATGCCTTCTTACTTTCGGACTTGTACCCCAACTAAGCTTCGCGCACTAAAAGGGTAATTCGACGTAGTGAAATTATTAGCAAGTTTGTTTCGCTAGATTAATTACGACTTCTGATACACACAGGATGCTCCATACTTTCGGTCTTGTGCCACATCTAAGCCATTCTTTGTAAACCACCACATGTATGTCTCGATCTAAAGAGGACGTTAGTCTTGTTAAATGCATTCCTCGGTAGCAGGTTGTTCAGAACAGCTGCATTGATAAGATTTCCTTTGCATATTTTGCATATATCTTAGCCTCACAAGCGATTTCCTTCTTAGAGTGTACACCTTAAAGTAGCGATACAGTGGAGACTGAAGAGATTCACCTGCAGATCCTCAGATTTTACAATGTGTCTTGCGAGTGCGCATGGCGGTAATATCTAGATATGTGGCGAAACGTACAATATTTGAATACGTGATGATTACAGGAGATATTTATGTAGCACCCAGTGTTGATTAAACTATTACTATTATGATTATATATATATATATATATATATATATATATATATATGACAAAATATACCATTAAGGTTTGGGTTAAAATGCTCAATAGCAGGTGTAGAGCGTATGTAAATATAAAAGTGGACATCAACACCCACAGGTGACAGTCTGTTTCCTGCTAAACTGCAATCGTCAGACCATGGTTGGTGTGTTTTGGCCAGGTCAGTGATTCATTGTGTGAACTATTGCATTGTGAATAGTTTATTGCATTATTCTAACGGTTATTTTGCGAGTGTGATTAGCTAATTTGTTTATTAATTATTTAGTTTACTTATTTATTTGTTTGGATTAATTTATTTTACTTGTTTTGGTTTAATATATTTGTATTTTATTTTATTTACTTTCACTTATTCTTGTTTGCTTTCAGTTTTCAATTTTTAAGGTATCCTAGTAAAAAAGTGTTTGCATTTTGAAATGGGTTCTGATCGTTTATTTAGTAGTTTGCTTTGGCCTGGGAAGGTTATTATAGCTATTTTTTATCCAAAGTTTTAAAATTTTGTGATTTATTGTTGTAGGTTGATGTTCTTTACTTTATTTTCTACTATATTTTTGCTCTGATTTTTTTCTGTTTTTAATGACCCAGTTATGTTTAGAAAACATAGACACACGCACAAAAGACACAGACACACACCGATATATATATATATATATATATATATATATATATATATATATATATATATATATATATATATATTACCAAGCCAACAATCAATATGCTATGCGTTGCTAGCCGAACACACGTCTATTTTACTATGTTCGCTGTCCCAATCTGTGCTGCTATTAACCCCTAGCCTGTTTAGTAGTAATGGATTAATCCTTTTCTAACAGAATTTGTGTCAAAGCAATCGTAAGGTCTTTGGTGAAAATTAAAGGCAATGTTCCTATGTTTGTGAATGACATCCTTAGTTATTACAACGCATATTCTCCGTCCACAACTCAGATGGTCAAACTTTTGTACCTGCTTGATCCTCAAGTTTCCATTTATTGCCTACAACATGGGGTGTCTTTTACATGAAGACCATGACATTCTTCCTTCTTACAAATGAGAGGTATTTCCTTCTTCTCCCTTTCTTCTACAAACATTTTAAGATCTTCTGCAGTATCATTTGACTGTCTTATAAAGTTACGGTCGGTGAATTTTTACCAGAATTATCAATGAAAAACCGTCTACATACAGAGTAACTTTCAAAATTTTTCAAACAGTTTCTTTTTACATGAGAAAGATTTCCTTTTCTCTTTGGTCGGATTCAAGGTGAATCTTTTATAAGAGCTGCACGTGACTGCCAACCAACAAAATTATCTAGCTACAAATTTTTCGTAACATTACGTAGATATTGCAATGACAATTTTGTAAACCCGCAAAAACGCTGTAACATATTGAGACATTTTATTAACAGAAAACGGATAATAAATTCTAGGAAGATATTAGAACGAGAATTCATAATCTAAATTAGCTTTTCTAAATTTAGAAAAAATACGAAAATACACTTTATAACTTCTATACATAGTGTTAAGTGAAAAAAAAATACAACACTTCGCAAAGTTACCATAACAATACACCAATGTTGGGGATGAGCGCTCAGTTTGGGGTCTGGAATAATAGTTGATTGCAGCTATTCTGTAACTTTGCCACAAGGTCACATATCTCCCAACGAAAATACGGCGAGTCTGGGACGTTGAAAAAACATTCCGTGATAGCTGGGTTCTCAGGCTAGTACAAGCCGCGTTATAGTGAGCAAGTGGCATGTTTGAATATCGATTTTTAAGTGCGAATGATTAGACTGCCATAATAATTCTTGAGATTTTACCTGGAATCAGTTACCGGTGTGAAATAGATAATTACTAAAGTCACGCACAGGTCTCCTTACAAGATGGTGTAACTCTTCTTACTTTTAATTAACTTTATTTGATTTTGTATTGTGGCAAGCTATTCTTATAAAATATCCTGAATACTAATTGCGAATGGTTTCTAACGCACTCATTAAGATCTCATAGTATATTATTAGGTTGGTGCAAAAATAATGACGTAATAATGTCGTTTTTTGACGTATTTTTAACGTCAAAAAACGACGTTATCACGTCATTATTTTTGCACCAACCTAATATATAGTTTTAGGAAGATTATGTTGCATCCCACTTACAGAAGCCTTGAAAATCAGCCTTCGAAGTTTTGGATTCTACTTGTATTCGAACATCAACCTCTAGCGGGAAAAAGGTGACAGATTTTTGTGTGTTTAATTCTGCGTGAATTACGCAACAACTTGGTCAAAGTAAATTCGTCTAACAAATATCAGTAAATGCAGCTTGATGTTCCGTTGTTAGTAATGAGATATGCTGTTGTTGTGGTAACACAAAGCGTTGCTCGACACCAATATGCCAACACATCATTAGTAAATAGGAGAGATAAACTTGTTAATATATTGCTTTTTATTTAATTTTGTTAGATAATTCACTGTTTTTTATTATGTTCGGTTATTCTGAGAATACTAAGGGTACCACGTAATCCATTACTTCCTGCCGCATGTTCAGGTCACCAGCGACTAAACCAGTTCAGCCACCAGGTTTTCTCGTGGGGACGGTGGATATTCACCCAACATAATTAAAAATAAGACCTGTCAAAGGGAAGGATGTCTTTTTTAGTAGAGTCAACGGCCATCGAGAATAATGGGTTGGACTAGGCTCTCTAGCTTGACACGCAGGCAGCCAGTGCATTGATGAAACGGTATCGTTGAGCGCAGAGAGATCCTTCGATTGAAGCCAACAGCAAAGACTGTTGGCTTCGCTCGATTGAATCAAAAGCCGTTGATGGAATCATCATCCGTGACGAAGGCGAGCCTTCAGGTTGGAGGAAATCGGCTGGGTTTATTTTGAAGTGGGTGGACTCCGCCAGGTTTACCCGCCTGAGACATTAGATATATGAATGGATACTATGCCGAATTTGCAACCCAGATTATATGGAAGGAACTGGTTATGTGCTCAAATGCACAATGACCTTAACATTATAACTGGTCATAACATTGCTGTTGCAGCTACTATAATCAACTTTAATAATTTAAAGAGCTCAATACTTTCTGACGTGAGACAATTGAGCGAAATGTATAGATAATGATCGTAGATTACTCAAGTATAAAATACAATTGTAAAATCATTTAAATGTGTTCATTTATTTCTTAAGAGACTATCATGTTATATTTCTCTTTGTTGTTTTTACTTTGGAGAAAAATCTGGAGAAGGCCGAAATGAATAACGGCCACAAACGTCGGGATAATAACAACAAAGATGAGGAGAATATTCCAAAAATAAAATACCCATCATAAACGATGACATAAACGGTTGGGAAAAACTGAAATTTCACAATCATTTTTGGTGATTTTCCAAGCATTGCGAGGATAAGGCACAAGGCCGCAAGTATAGAGTACTCAGTGATGATCGAAGTCACTATTCAGTCATAATTGATCACGCAAGATAAGCTTGCTAACCATTACAACACACTGGGGTGCTATTCATAGATATTTTTCGAAGGTACCTGTAAACGCATAAGTATTAGGATGTATCAAATAATTTCCGTTTTGGCTTATCAGCGTAATTTTTCCAAAGATCAAGTAAATTTACATTTTATTCTATTATACATCCGCCATTATTTGCAATAACTTAGTGTCTCTTATCAAGTGACAATAAACTAACAAATATTATTAAAACAATGCATTTGAATTTTCTTTTCAATTTCTTTTTTTCAGGGCAACTTGTAAACAACACGACAACAAAACCAAGTGACAAAGAACAGAAGGTGACATTTTATGAGGAGGTCGAGGCCGGCTTAAACGATGACGAATACCGACGTGTAAACAAATCGGCAAATAGACTGACCCATCTTAGTGAGGACTTTAATGTCATTATTAAGGACGATATCAGCGAAGAAGAAGATGACGAATTTGATAATATGATGGCTGAAATCAGAATGGGCAAAATGTCAGCGTCAATGGTTTCAAGAATCAAAAAACGCGAGGTGGATGATGAGGGATCAGGAGATGATGCATACGGTGTAAGCTCAAAGGTAAAGTATATAAAACTTCCGTTAAAATTGAAGCCCTAAGTCAAAGAATTAATAGTATTTACTTATCAAGCAAGTTGTAATAATTACCGTTAAATTAGATTTGTGAGTTAACTTCATTCACCTGAACAGATTGTGGGACAGAATGAAAAAAAAATGCAAGAAACAATATCCGAAATTCATATATATATATATATATATATATATATATATATATATATATATATATATATATATATATATATATATATATATATATATATCGCTTTCTGATCTGATGAGGCCTTAAATGGCGAAATTCATTATCTACTTTATTAAAGTTTTCCAATCTTCAAAAATGAAAAAAAAACTTTATCGGGATTATGTATATATATATATATATATATATATATATATATATATATATATATATATATATATATGTATGTATTTCGGTGCATAAATTGTCTGATAAATTATGCAAAAATGAAAATAACTCTGACATTTACAGATATATTTACCAAAATTACACAAAAATATCTTGAAATATTAAAGACTAAATTTATTCAATAATATCGCCATTGTCTTCAATCACAGCCTCCAGACAACTTCGGAATCTCTTGCATCTCTTCTCAAATTGTCTACATGTTCAAGTTGGTGAATGCTGCCATAATCCTTGCCTTCAGTTCAATTAGTGTTACAAAGAGCTTTGGCTCTTAGACAATTTCTGCGACCACATCACCCCTTACATCTGGCCACCTAACTCCCCAGGCTACAACACTCTTGATTATTATGTGTTGGACGCATTTGAGCGAGAGACCAACAAGGGGCCATATTTTTAAATTAGTAAATTTATAATGTTTATGCTCTGCAGGATTGTGTTTTTATAAATAAAAATAATTAATAAGAACACCGGATTATAAATTTTACTGTCCTTTCTTATTATTTTAATATATATATATATATATATATATATATATATATATATATATATATATATATAGGTAACTATACTCGTTTCGAAAAACCGTCGAATTTTTGATTTGCCAATAATCAAATCAATCTCGAAGGAAAAAAAGGCTTTAAAAAAAGAAAGAGCTAGAAACACGAAAGTCTGACAAAAAAAAAAAAATTGCACAGATACAGGTTTACAGTCCAAAGAAAAAACCCTGACACGAGTAAACAACTAACTAAAAAGAGCTCAATACAACCGTAGAGCAGACCTAGTCAAAAACCTAGTGAGCCAGACAAACCTACCCAGGTTTCATCTAAGCGAATCGTCAGGGAAAGACGGCTTTCCCTGACGACCGCTTAGTTGAAACCTGGGTAGGTTTGTCTGGCTCACTAGGATTATCTATCTATCTATCTATCTATCTATCTATCTATCTATCTATCTATCTATATATATATACATATATATATATATATATATATATTGACCAACACAAGGAATGTTAAAAGATTCATGTTAAAAAGATAAAAAAATAAAAAAACAAATGAAAACTACAGACACAAGTTCATTTTCTCCATCAAGACATTCATTTCTGTAGTTTAGTGCTAGCAGCATGCAGAAATATTTCTCCTACCGATGATGGCCATTTTGGTCGAAACTAGTCGAGGAATCTAAATGGAATAATAATAAAAAAAAACGAAAGAATATATATATATATATATATATATATATATATATATATATATATATATATATATATATATATATATACGGGGTATTTGCTGATAAAGCTAACAGATGCAGTTGCATGGATAGTAGTTTGTAACCCCGAGTAATAATAAATAGATCCACTTTTTAAAAAATGAACTAGTTTAACTGAAAATCGTGAAAGTATGAAACCCGTGGTTACAAAAAACTATCCATGCATACTGGTAATAATTCGTTGGTATAGAATCCAAATGAATCCTAATAATATAAAATATTAAAACTGATCCACAAAGAGAGCCCAATGTATTTTTTCAACAGACCATATACATTTCGATTTAGATATAAATAGATTTAGTTTTAGCTTATTACATTTACGGTTTGAAAATCCTTACATGTAATCTCAGTCTGTAAGGTGAAATGATCATAACTATGAGGTAATTTAATTCCTTATGTACCTAATATATATATATATATATATATATATATATATATATATATATTACAGCGATGTTCACTCTATACATGGCTCAAGTGTCGCTCGAAGTAGAGGGTCACGTTTGGGGACCATTTGTGTATATAGGTTGGAAGATATTCTTTAACACTGACGGCTTGAACACGTTAAGATTGTAGTTATCGGGGAAATAACCTCTCGAGAGTCGCTTCTGCAGAGCAGTGTTTCGCGGAAAGAAGCTGCTCGAGTGGAGTATACTTCTCACTAATGGAATATGGAGGTAATGTGGATGGTTTGCTACGATGTAAGTGGCATGATGGGTCCTAGACCTGAAGGTTTGCCAGGCAATATAGTTCGTCCGAGCACAAAATGAGTGTTGGTCCGAGGAGGGATTCCTGGGAGACACCTGCGTTGAACTCTCCAACTCCATGAGAACTAGATATTGATAACTATATGTTTTTTAAACATTTTTAACACATTAACCAATTTCTGATTCTCATTTATTTCATTTCATCAATTCTTTTCTCTCTACTAAATATGAGGGCCAAAATCAGTTATTACTATCTTTTCATGGGTGTGGGGGCGGTGTCAAAGAGATCAGCGTTCATTTTCGGAACTAGTATGTTGCATTTACTTTCGCGCACATGCCTTTGGTTACCGCAAGATTCTGCCTCTTCTCTCTATAGTTATGGCTTATATAGTAGGGTACACTGGGTTCTTTAGCCTTGCATGGCTTCTAGTCTAAGAGAAGAAATATAAAATTTTACACTGTGGGGAATCAATCATTCTAATGTATTTCCCAAGACTGCATAGAAACTGGCATCTCGTCTACAGTCACTTTCTCACAGACGCGCCGTCGCCTCTGTCTGTCTGTTTTACAAATACTTTCATGGAAATTGCTCCAAGGAGCTGCATTCGCTGGTTCCCAGACTTCATGAATTCAAGCGCCCTACAAGGCTGGCATCCCGCTCTCACCCTTTCACTATCGAAACTATTAAATGTAGCCGTAGCTTCATGTCTCACACCTCTCGCCTGTGGAACTTCCTTCCCTATTCCAGTTTCCCTGAGAGCTATAATCTCCAGCTATTCAAATGTAATGTCAATTGACATCTCCAGTTGCCTTGATCTATCCACTACCCTTCTCCTCATCCTTTCTTCTATCACTCATATCTGTTCTTGCTCCAAATCTTCTGTAACCCCTTGCGTCCTAGTGGCTTCCCGCCTTGCTTGGGGTGAAACGCTTAAAAAAAAGAAAGAAAGAAAAGGAATATGTTGATAGTCAAGATCGTCACAGTCCTAAAATAAACGCAACATTTAAATAAAATATTCATATAAAAATATTAATATCTTACACATTATTTTCACTAATAAAAAAAAAATACTTGCCAATATTTATAAAATATTATTCATTTAAAATTCGTTTTGCTAATTCTTCATTTCTCTTTTTTTTTAGTTTGAGGACACGTGCAGTGCTCCGTGTGGATGTCGTCCAGGACCTCAAGTAAGTTCTCTTCTTTATTAGATTTTTTAATTTTTCAAAACAGTTTATGACCAAAAAGTGGTAGCGCAGTGATGGCGGAGTGCCACTATTTCTGTAAACACCGTCATAATTTCTTATGGGCGAAAAAATTAAAAAAAAAAATCATAATAATGAAAAAAAAAAAAAAGTGCGATATCCCCTACACAATACAAAACTCAAGTTGCTGAAAACGTATCAGATATCTACGATGTGCCAATAAAGAATGAGTTGGTCAGAGGGCACAACAGCCGAAACGTTGTGATGATAACGACAAAGGCTGACAATAGCCTGAGTGTAAATAATGATAACTCCTCATTTCAGACATTCAGATTAAAAAACACTGATGAATATCGCAAAAATGGCAATAGAAAGAGATTTGAAAGTCCAGTACTGAACAAGGCTAAATGCTTTTTACCATACTTGTATATAGTTATTAGGTTGGTGCAAAAATAATGTCGTTTTTCTTTTGAAGTTGAACGTCCAAAAAACGACATTATTTTTGCACCAACTTAATATTAGGTTGGTGCAAAAATAATGACGTACTAATGTCGTTTTTTGACGTATTTTTAACGTCAAAAAACGACATTATTACGTCATTATTTTTGAACCAAGCTAATACATCTATATCTTCTTAAAATATATATATATACTTAGGTGGAGGTTCAGTTATATTTTGGGTCCAAGAATACACAATGTGTCTCTCTTGGAGGTTAGCATCAACCATGCTGTGAAGGCAAGAAAGATACTTATGGCTATTAAAAGAGAGCAGTTTTGTTTTGAAGGCGGTAAAATTTACAAGCCGATTCTTCAAGGCCCTTCTTTATGTGTGATGAAATTATCTAGCATTCGTTGCCATATAGGAGACTAGATGTAACATTATTTCAGCATTCTTTTTTCGTTTGTTTTTAACACTATTCCTATGTTTTGATACTTTGATTTGTTTCTAGAAGGCAATTTGAGAAATCAGAAGGTGCATCAGAAGATGCATCTTCTGATTTCTCTGTCACAATCTTTGTTTCTTTTTTTCTACACTACCGAGTAAAATTTTGGTACCTGCTTGATTTTGACGTTCACAGTGCATAACTGAGTCTGGTCACTGATAGAGTTATTCATGTACACATTTGACTATACACAACTGGTCAGTCTGCTAAAATAATGACTAATATGTTCCTCTCATTTTCGCCTTTTTTTATTTTCAACTCCAACTTCCTCCCTGTCCTCTTTTTATCCCTACACCTATCTCTATCACTTTTTAATCCTCTTTTTTTCCTTCCTCTTACACCCCCTCTCTTTCTGTCTTTTGCACCTACCACAATCTGGGCAGGCGACCAAGAACATTCTATTAAATCATGGCGATATGACATCGCGTAATTAAAAACATGTGCTGTTTAGATTAGTGTCACTTTGGCGCCACGCTGTGGTAGAATGGTTAGCGCTAATCTTTCAGACCATTCCCGTTCCTGTGGGTTTGATTTTTGCTGGTCTTTCAGCCCTCATGACCTTGTGCCAAACTAAATTAAGGTTAGTAAAAACGTTGAACAATGTTAATCTTCACAGGAAAACCGATTTTACAAGGAGACATTGCACACACGTATGTTTAAGTAATGTTTAGCTTACAAACGTTTTTGGGGAAAAATAGTCCCCTTTCATGGGTGACAGTTTGGCAATAGTGAAATCCATTTTCGAAAGAATTTGAGGAGTGACACATTCAAATATCAAAATAATAACCAGTTATATAACAGCAATCGACTGAAGTAGATTAATAATGAAAACCTTTGTAGGTTGGTCAGGAATTTAGGCTGATCAGTTTACGTTGTGGTAAATTTAGTTATCCGTGGAAGATTTTAGCACAGGCCAGCTTTCAATAGCTGATATCATATTTTTAAAGAAGTCAGTTGTACTAGAGTATTGTATAGTTTATAATGGCTGATTTGAATAAATTGTTAAAGGAAAATAAAGAATAAATTTGTTGAGAGATTTTGCAGATTCAAAGAAGAATCTGCAATGTTATTGGTCATGGCCTTACATCTCGGCTTCAATTACTTTCCCACCGCCATAACGTACATTAACCCATGTCTTTTATAAATACTTTTATGGTAATTGTTCTGACGATTTTTCCTCTATGGTACCTAGACTATGGATTTAAGTGCAGTATTAGATTGGAGGCAACACATAATTTTACAGTTGAAATTGCCAGATGTAACCGTTATTTATATGTTAAAGTTTTCTTCTGTCGCAAATTCTCTTCAGGCTTCACAGTCAACTTCGATCTTAAGAAATTTAAATGCAATGTCAATCGTTATCTTCCGTCTACTTAATTCTTGTCCTTTTATTTTCTCTCTCTCTCTCTCTCTCTCTCTCTCTCTTTAATGTTGGTTTTTATTCTCTAACACTAAGTAACCGATTCTGCCTTAGTGACTTTAGTACTTGGCTTGTGTTGATATTATTAAAACAAAAAAGATCAGTGTTAAATGGCACAATATAAAAATTGAAATATTTTTGCCTATCTCATCCGGCGTTTACGGCTGACCAGGACCAAATTTTAAATAAAATTAGCCGGGAGGCTGGTTAAAAAATCGCTTCTCACAATAATGTCTTTTCACAGTCATTAAACATCTTTAGAAAAATAATCGGAGGACTTTCAAAAAAGTTTCCCAAATCTGAACAAATGATCCAGCAAGAACAGTTTCATGATTAGGCAAAAACATTCTCAGCACCCTCACGCAAATATCGCGATGTTTAAAAAATTCTGTTGGCTGCTATGTATATACCGGGTATAAGAGCAAAATTGTATAAATCGTATAACAGCTAAATTTTCCAACTGTTAAGCTTTGAATAAGTTGTATCTTAGAAACGATTAAAGATATCTTACCGGAATTCTACAAATTTTTTATGACCGGAGTTCTACGAGTTTTTTTTTATTGGATTGTACTTTGAATATCAAGAATGTATTTAGCTCTAAGATGAAATGATGATCCCTTTTACTGTTGTGACCCCTGATCCAATTTTCGTCTCTACTGATCTCTACACTTTTAACATATTCACGGTTCTTATGATAGTTCTTGAAAGGACTTTGAAGACGGAAGCAAGACCATGAATATTGGTACCATTACTGGAGGTCTGAATAATCTTTTCTCTCTCATCATTGCCCATTTGGGAAGACATAGCGGCGCTGACATAAAACGATTTTAACTTATTTTCTTTGTAACTGAATAACTCAAACGGTTTTACTGCGAGTTTTACAGCAAATGGTGTCAAGCTGGCTAACTAAAAAAAAAAAACCTGGAAAAAACTCAATTAGTTTAGTGGATTCTTAGATAGTAAACATTTTATGGAATGGTCAATTAAGCTATTATATATATCTTATATAATTAAGCCGGTATATATGGGGTGGCCGTGTAGGCTGACGCTGGGTTCGAGCCTAGACGAAAGCCATCATTACCAATGCTGTGTTTCAGTGCTTGTATTTCTTTCCATTTTCCTGAAAGACAAGTGCCAAATCTTCTTTGTGCTTCTCGTTCCTTTATATAAGCAAGTTGTGGAATAAACTGCATTTCCTTTAAAATACTTTTTTTTTTCCCAAAAAGAAAAAGTCATAAATTATGGTGTTTTCTCAAATTAACTGCTTGTTGCATTAATAAATATAATCTAGGGCTGACCTATACAAGGGGCAAGGTATAAATTAATGATTTCTTTTTCAAAAACGAAGGCCGGTCTTCTTGGGCGAAGGCCTTTTCTTTAATAGATTGGGTATTTTTTTTTTTTTTAAAAAAGGCCTATAATTATGGATTAGCTTACGCAATCTCACAAGGAATTGGGAATCAAGGAACATTATTTATCCAGAGAGGAATAATGTCGCGTCTCTTAGTGCGTTGAAACGACAGAAGAGGTAAAGGGGAAGGTGAGAATGAGAAATTGATGAGAAAAGAAAATGAGAGTAAGACAAAGGAGAGAGATGAAAGTGAAAATATAAAAGAGTGGGTCAGAGTAAGAAATGGGTGAGTAAAGAAAGAAATTGGAAATAAAGCAAAGGAGAGGGGTGAAATGAAGATTTGATGGAGTGAGAGTAAGGAAGAGATGAGTAGAGAAAGAAAGTTGGGTTAAGGCAAAGGAGAGAGGTGATAATAAAGATACAAGGGGATGATAGTAAAGAAAGAAAGGGTAAAGAAATAACGTGTGGGTAAGGTAAAAGAGGGAGTTGAAAGTGAAGATATAAGCGGAGGAGTAAAGAGAATCTGAAGATATAATGGGGTACATAAAATTGAGAAAGTGACGACAAAAGAAAGTTTAATACAATGCAGAAGTAAAAGTCAAAAACATAAGAGAATGAAAATGGGAATGTATTGAGTAAAAGGAAGTGGGACGAAGGGAAAAGGTAGAGGAGAAAAAGGAAGCGTAAATAAAGAGGTTGAAAAAGAGGTTGAACGGAAGAAAAGAAATGGAGTGCTGAGAGCAAAGAAAGAATAGAAGACAAACAACGTGGATAAAAAAGAAGCTTAGGACGTGAGAAGAGAAATAAGGAAGGAGAAAAAGAATGTGAAACAAAAAAGTTTAGTAGTAGGGAAAAGAAAGAGTAAAAAATGAAAGAAAGAAAACCAGAGGACGAAGAAAGAGAGGAAAAAAAATAAAACGAACGCGGGTGAGTAGGTAGAAGTCAAAGAAGCCTCAGTGGCTTTTGAAAAAAGGGGATGAAACTTGACCAAAGAAGGTGTCTACATCTTCCAACGAGCAGAGACATCGTTGTCAGAGGTCTGATGAGTGATTTTCCATGTTAATTAGGCAGGTAAATTGATTTCACTGGAATCATTGTCCTCCGCCAATATTTCTGCATTTTGATCTGATTTCACCTTTTCATTTGACCGTACTAAGCTAATAAGAGGAAGAAAAATATACACTTTAAAAGGCAAATATTTTATACATACATACATACATATATATATATGTATATATATATATATATATATATATATATATATATATATATGTATATATATATATATGTGTGTGTGTGTGTGTGTGTTTGTGTATGTATATAAATGGTAGTCAAAATACATTGTAGTCAAAACTGAGTGTTGACTTCAATGTTCACTTTTATATTTACATACGCTCTATCTCGGATATTGAGCACTTTATCCCATAAATATAGTACACCTTTAAACTATATTTCTTCATATCTCTCTCTTTTCTCTCTATTTCTCTCTCTCTCTGTCTCTGTCTCTATCTCTGTCTCTGTCTCTCTCTCCCTCTCTCTCTCTCTCTCTCTCTCTCTCTCTATATATATATATATATATATATATATATATATATATATATATATATATATATATATATGTACAAGCAATCAGGGTAGATGGAGATGTGGGGTAACCTGAATTCTAATTGTCAATGTTTATGCTGCAACTCTCTTGGGAAAAATACCCTAATCTCACTTCCGGAGTGGAACTAGTTTTTGACCCCTCCCATCTGTAATTTCATCTGCCATCTTTTGTCATATTGATGTACATCGCCTTGGCATCATTTCTGCATCGTCAACAAATTAAAAATTATTATACCGTTAACTTTAACGAAGCCAGTGCCTGCTGTCTTTTAATTTATCGGTCAGTCTATCTATCTATCTATCTATCTATCTATCTATCTATCTATCTATCTATCTATCTATCTCATCATCAGTCATTGCTTTCCAAGTGTAGACTTTTACCAAATCCTTCCATGACGACCGTCTCTTCTGGTCTCTTCTGTCGTCCGTGATCACCTCTTTCTGTCTCAGGTTTATCCCTGTCAGCGATCTTTTTGCGTCAAATTTTGAGCATTTTCGAGATCCTTAATAGCCATCTTTTACAAACATACCTCAAGCTAGCATTATGCAATGTGCATTCATTATACTATTTAATCTTAAACAATATTGGCAAATTGATTCACAAATTGATTGCCAAATTGATTGCCAAATTGATTGCCAAATTGATTGCCAAATTGATTCCGTGTCTTTGTTAAATGCTTTCCTCGTTATCGTCTTTCACCACTCACGAATTTTCGTCGTTATTTTATGCTAAGTTTGACGTAATTCATATATATATATATATATATATATATATATATATATATATATATATATAGTCTTATCTGCTGACCATGAGGAGCGTTAACATTGCCGTGAAACTTTTAATCGAGCAACGTGAGCTTCTGTTATTTAGCGATGATCATTACTGCTCAAGATATCTGTTGAACACCCTAATAAACAAAATTCTGCTCACTGAGCCACCGTGGTGAGTGGGTATGATGGTGAAAGATCCAAAACACCTAATGAACCGCGGTTAGAAACGTCACTGATGATTTGTACGAAAGCATCCAATTGATGTATTTTACGAAATTAAATTGCATAATTTTCCGTATATCAATAAGTATTATTATTATTATTATTATTATTATCATTATCATCCTCAATCAATAATAGGTAGACAGGTAAAAAGTTCAATGAATTATCATCCGACTCAAAGTTTTGCTAAAAAGTTTCGGGAGGCATGTCATCGAAATTTCGGAAGATAAGTCATTGAACTTTTTATTTTCCTATTCCCTACTGAAGGTCTATTTTTAGTATAGAGCTCTTTATTCGCAAATATCTGCTTACCTTGACAGCGTTATTTTCTAGTGATTCGTTGGTCGATGGGTTTAGCTATTATAAACTGTTACTGTTTTTTACACTTTAAATATATATATATATATATATATATATATATATATATATATATATATATATACAAACCATGTTTCTTCATATATATATATATATATATATACATATATATATATATATATATATTCACCCATATTTTTTCATATATATATATATATATATATATATATATATATATATATATATATATATATATGAAGAAATATAGTTTTAAGGTGTGCTATATTTATGGGATAAGTGATCAATATCAGAGATAGTGCGTTTGTAAATATAAATAAAAAAAAGTGGACATTGAATTCAACACTCAGAGGCAACAGGCTGTTTCATATCCTGGGCACAATCGTCAGGCCGGGAATGTTCTGATGATTGCGCCTAGTATGAACCAGCCTGTCGCCTCTGAGTGTTGATATAGAAATATTATGTCTATTTATTTTTTATAATAATCCTTTCTAGTTCTCTAATTAGCTTCTTGATGTTAAATTGAAATTCATCTAGGAAGGCGTCGTAGTTTTATTTTAATACAAATAATTTCGATCTTCCTTCGAGATCATCCTCCGGGTTGAATTGCGAAGACAAATTTAATGTGGCGTTGTGATGGTGATTTTTGTAATCATGAGTGAAAGCGCTCGATTAGAGCTATTTCATAACTTAAAACTTATCCGTTGAAACTACGGTGTTTTTTTCACGCGTCTCAACACACACACACACACACACATACACACACACACACACGCACACATATATATATATATATATATATATATATATATATATATATATATATATATACATATATATATATATGAATATAAGTATAAAATGCAAGATTTCTGCGTGCAAGAAAATCAAAATTGTACCAGACGGAGGTAAAATGTATATTTATTATTGATAGTATATATGTATATATATATATATATATATATATATATATACTATCAATATATATATCAATATATATATATATATATATATATATATATATATATATATATATACATTTTACCCCCGTCTGGTATAACTTTGATTTCCTTGCACGCAGAAATCTTGCATTTTATACTTATATATATATATATATATATATATATATATATATATATATATATATATATGAAAGTCAATTGGACAGCAAGAGGCCAGAGATTTTTACAAGCGTGAATTGTGAGAGAAGAAAACGTTAGCATAAAACTTACGCTTAAGTCTAGCCATTTCAACTGTATAATGATGAGACGTATTTGCAAATCTAGCAGGGCACTTAAGTTGGTAAAGTCGAGATACCAAAGGGGAAAGCTTATCAGAAAAATTACCATGAAAATATCTATAGAAAAAGTACAGGGAAGTTAATGTGTTGTTGGTTTTATATATGTATATATAAATACGGGTGAGATATTGCAATCGATTTTAAGCTTTATTTACGAAAATCGATGCACAGACGAACCAGTAGTGCTTTTGATTCAAACCTTTTAATTCAGTGCTTTCAGAGGAATTTGTCGGCTGTCCAATGTCTCACGAATCAAGGGCCTAAACAATTTATCTTCTCCACTGCTGATTACTTTGTCGCTGCTCTATTGTGATTTGCAATGGAAACGTCGCATTATTCGTCGACAATGAGCGGCCTGGTTAAACAGCTCCGACATTGTATAGCCAGTCGATGTTGTTGCTAGCGCTTATTTTCTTCCGCTCTGTCTCGGATTCCATCAGAAAAAAACGACTCTGTGAGGTTTCAAGAACCTGGAATAAAATACTTGTTCGGAGTTAACAGTTCGTTAAGCAGACATTCTTGTAAATTCAAATCTGTGCTCTGTCTTTTGCACATTTTCTCTATACGACACTCCACATTTCTATCTGTCTCTTTCCCTCTCTCTTTCATCTATCTATCTATCTATCTATCTATATATATATATATATATATATATATATATATATATATCGAGTATGTGGTGCAGTTCAATTTACATTACATGACTCATTCTGTTTTTGTCTGTTTTTTGTATGAATGATTTATGTAATGTAAATTAAACTGCCCACATACTTGATATTAAAATAACTGATCGGACGTGCAAATTTCGGATAATAACTGTGACATTCCTCTATTTATTGAACAATTTAGTTCATACCACATTGACTGAAAAACCTACCAGTAAAAAAGAATTATCCTATTACCATATTAGTACAAAAATGCACAATTTTAAAATTTAAAAATTCAACCTCAGCGTTGCGACCGCACGCTCCAAAATAATTTCTTACATTAACAATAACACATTTCTAAAAACATATTTCGGATTACATCTATTCTTTCGTTGTCCTGTTATTACCGGGATGTAAAAAAACAAAAACAAATCTATTCCCATGCCTGATGATGTCTGTACGCACAGCTGAAAGCTTGTGAAAAAATAAAAAAAGACCTTATGCAACTGGAATTTATAAACAGGGATTATAACATTCAGAAACAGGTTCGGGGTTAATGTAATTTATTAAATTTGTTTGCGAAGAAGTATTCTCGCCATTTATATCATTAACTTCTATATCTGTTTTTAGTATGAATGATTCATGTAATATATACATATATATATGATGATCAACTCTCCCGTCGAGATTCGACGTATGAGGGTCAAGCAGATCAGTTTCCAGGAAACCGACAGCCCGACACCGGCACATGAGATTTGATTATAGTGGTGAAGGCCTCGTGCAGGACCATCCACAGTTTTTGGAGGGACGAATACAGAGACCTGGTGCACTAAGTGCCACAAGGTTCGCAAACGACCCTCCGCACGTTTTGAATTCAGAGTTCTCCTAGACCAGTTGCCATCCAAGGCTATAGATCCCAGTATATATATATATATATATATATATATATATATATATATATATATATATATAGTGCTCAACAATATCTTTTTGTATCGTTCATTTCATCAAAAATGATATCCATTTTCTATAATCTCCCCCCCCTCTCGTGTCCCTTTTTACATTTCCTTTATTTTCCTTCTTGTCCTCTCTCTCTCTCAGGCTATCAACCTCTCTGTCTGAAGATCTCTTTTTCTCTCTCACTTAGGAAAACCTATTGTTCTTACCCTAAATTCTCTTTTTCTCTTTATCACCCTCAGTCATCACTTTCTGTCTCATCCTTTTTTTTTCGTTTTCACACATTCTCTTTCTCTTAATGTTTCTATCTCGTACTCTCTGTATCTTTTTCTCTCTCTATATTGTTTTCTTTTTCTGAAATTCTCTATGTTGCCCTATCTCTCCTTTTCCCTTTCTACCCCCACCCATCACCCTACTTAATAATGCATTTTGTTCTACTTCTCTCTCTCTCCCTCTCTCTCTCACTTTCACACATTCTCTATTATCAGTACCTCTTTTGCTTTTTCTATGAGAATCATTTTCCTCCCATCATCACCTTCTCTCTTTCTCCCTTCCTTAGGAGGTGCGCGTGGATAGAGTCTTGGAATAAGAAATCGGATAACCGATTTCGAATTCCAGTCATGTTTCTTACACACACTTACATGCAAATACCCCTGGAAAAGGCATGAACCTATCTCTTACCCTCACCTATGGGTTAAATAGTAGGACCTGCATCTGGAAAAATCAATGCTATCTCCCAAACATTATTAATGTGATATTTACTCGCATAAAACGAATTATTCTTACAATCCAACCCCAAAGGGTTGATAAGCAGTAAAAAACACTGAACAATTTCTATTCCTTACCTTTTATCAGTCAGGTATATCATTTGTATGTTGTGTATATATACTATTATATACAAAGTATTGCGTGTATATATCCTATTATATACTGTTTCTCTCCCTCCCTCTCTCTCTCTCTCTCTCTCTCTCTCTATATATATATATATATATATATATATATATATATATATATGTATATGTATATATATGAAGAAATATAGTCTTAGGGTGTGCTATATTTATGGGATAAAGTGCTCAATATCAGAGATAGAGCGTGTGTAAATATAAAAATGAACATAGAAGTCAACACTTAGAGGCGACAGTCTGTTTCATGCTAGATGCAATCGTCAAGCCTTTATATATATATATATATATATATATATATATATAGTCTCCTTCAATTTATATATATATATATACTTTCGATATATATATATATATATATATATATATATATATATATGTATGTATGTATGTATGTATATATATATATATATATATATATATATATATATATATATATATATATATATATATATATATGAAGAAATGTAGTCTTACGATGTGCTATATTTATGGGATAAAGTGCTCAATATCAGAGATAGAGCGTGTGTAAATATAAAAGTGAACATAGAAGTCAACACTTAGAGGCGACAGTCTGTTTCATGCTAGATGCAATCGTCAAGCCTTATATATATATATATATATATATATATATATATATATATATATATATAGTCTCCTTCAATTTATATATATATATACTTTCGATATATATATATATATATATATATATATATATGTATGTATGTATGTATGTATATATATATATATATATATATATATGAAGAAATGTAGTCTTACGATGTGCTATATTTATGGGATAAAGTGCTCAATATCAGAGATAGAGCGTGTGTAAATATAAAAGTGAACATAGAAGTCAACACTTAGAGGCGACAGTCTGTTTCATGCCAGATGCAATCGTCAAGCCTTTATATATATATATATATATATATATATATATATATATATAGTCTCCTTCAATTTATATATATATATATATATACTTTCGATATACATACATACATATATATATATATGTATATATATATATATTCTTCTCTCTTTCAATATATATACATATATATATATATATATATATATATATATATATATATATATATATATATATATATATATATATGAAGAGGGTGAAAAGGCGAGAATAATAATGAATCAAACGAGATAGATAAAATAAGACGGATGTATAGATAAGAAACAGATTGAGTCCAATGGATGGACGGTTTGAAAAATAAACTTTCAATGTCATTTATTTTCTTCATTTTTCAACGCAAGTGGGACAACGGATGGCGCTTATTATGTGGGACGGAAGCTTCTTCAACAGACGATAAACATCAACGGAAATTTGTTTCGCTTTGCTATGCTTCCGTCTTTAATCTCGCGTACACTTGTATGTAGTTGTATGTATTCTTGAAAACCAAGCCCACCCACCCATCCACTCATTCTATCCCCAGGGGACCAAGAACATGAGCGCACGAGCGAAAGAAGGAATAAACTTTAAAAGGATCTCTTTTTTTAAAGTACGTGTTTTTCTATTTCGGATAAAGTACCTAATGAGCTTGTATAAATAGATATCAGAACATAGACAGGGAGAGATACTGAAGTGGCTAAACATAGCTTAGAGCCTGCAAAGGATAGTAAGTTAGTGGGTATCTGTACCGAGCATGTGAGCAACTTAGAGAGGTTACAAACAAGGAGAAGGCTTATACTTAACATTAGAATGAGGCAGCTGAAGTTTCTGGGACACATAATGAGGAAAGAGGGCCTAGAGAATCTGATATACACGGGTCGAATAGTTGGAAAGAGAGAAAAGGGAAAGCAGCGTGTGACATAACTGACGAGCTTATTCAATTTGATGACAGAACGTGGTCTGGAGGATTAAGCAGAGGTAAGGAGTTTGCTGATAGCTGCAAGGGATAGAAGGAGGTGGAGAGCCATCATCGCCTACGTCCTGAAAGGACATGGCACATAAAAAGAAAGAAAGTGTTTCTCGTTGCTCTGAATAGATAAGGCACATAGAAAAAGAATTTCTCTGCCCTGCTTCCTTTCTAAACTCAGATGCGGTTTTGCCGCCAGTTATTGGATGCTGACTTTCAAGGCAAGCCTTTAGTTTAGTGTAGCATGATCTTCCATGCTCTTGGTAGTCGGTACATTACTATGCTTGTAAAATCTGTTATATAGTCGTCATCTGAATATCTACAGCACACGTTCCCTATGTATATAACCATGTCCAATTTTTTTTTTTAAATCTTTTTCTATATCTCTATCTCTATCTCTCAAAAAAGAATATTGAATTTAATATTATCAGCAACCATTCTCCTTCATGCGCATGTGTAATCCATAATTTTACTCGTAAAGGACCAAACGAGTCCTTTTTCATTCTGCATTATCAATGGTCCAAGCAAAGTAGGGTGACACTACAGGGTGGGCAACCTATTCGACACTATTAGAATAATGGAAATAGTCATTTTATATTCATTTTAAGCAACGCATTTAAATAGTATTTGGGAATAAATAAGATGGGACAAATACAGCAAAAGGAACAACAAAAGATTTGTTAGACTTTTCAGCACAAAACGAACATAACCAATTCCCGATATTAACTCTCTCTCTATCTCTCCCTCCCCTCTCTCTAACTCTCTCTCTCTCTCTCTCTATATATATATATATATCGAGTGTAACAGCAAAATTGACCTATTAACTCTCTCTCCCTCTCTCTCTCTATATATATATACATATACATATACATATACATATATATAATATACAGTGTAACCGCAATATAAAAGAGTTGTCGGGACCGGAGAAGAAGTATCTTATATCCAGGTTTCTCTTATATCCGGGTTTGGCCTAATTTGTTTAGGTAAGTATGGTTCTGATTTTGGACCAGATAAAATCTCTCTTATATCCGGGTTTCTCTTATATCCGGATTACACTGTGTGTGTATATATATATATATATATATATATATATATATATATATATATATATATATATCCAGTGTAACAGCAAAATTGTCCAAATTGTCCGGATTATTGTCCATCCCACAAAATGTTTAATATCTAAAAAAAACTTCTAAACTTCAGTTTCTGTATTTCTAATGTTCTCAATACTGGGTTATTTGTGCTAAAATTGAAAGTCATTAGTTCCTAGAATTTGAATTTGGGGATACTTTTGAGGCTATATTGAGAGACCGACTAAAGTTTGAATTTGGTGACTTGAGCAACTTATCAAAAGCCGTGCCCTGGTAAAATTAAAATTTGTTGGCTTGATACATTTGGGACCATTTTTGAAAGATGCGCTCTAATAAATGTTAAGCTTCTTACAACTTTGGGGACGGCATCTGAATGCCAAACCCTATTAAAGTTTGGATTTCGCAACTTATAATTTTTGAGCCTTCCTTTTACAGCCCAGCGATTGAAAATCTTGTATTTAGTCTTTTGAACTTTTAAGTCTTCTTTTCAACATTCAGCTCTACTAAATTTTGATTTTTGCTACTTATGACTTTTGAGCTTCATTTTAAAGTATGGTGCTAGTAAATTTTGTATTTGACTGCTTGGGGCTTTTCGGTCTACTTTTGAAAACTCAGCTATACTAATATTTGGTTTTTGCTTACGACTTTGGGGGCTACTTTAAAATAAGCTGTGTTGACTCAGATTACTAATGGGAACTAAGTCAATTCACAATTTGATAGCGTTGGGATATTTAAAATATAATCCAATTCACTACTAATTGTACAGTCTATGAACCATTGACTGATTTATTATTCAAACATAAGTGCATGCTGTCGTGTGTGTGTGTGTGTGTGTGTGCGATGCGCATATGTATGAGTGTGTCACGCGCATGTTCAAGTGTGTATGTATGTGTGTGAGTGTAGTGTAATTTCTCATGGGTCATCACGTCTAATCGAAACAAGATGTTTAAATTTAGTTCTCTTACTTCAGTTGCAAAAAAGAAAAGAAATTACCAAGAAAAAATTGAAAAATATTCGGAAAAAAAGAACAATATTGAAATGAGGTTTTCTCTGGCCCAAATACACAGACGCAAAATAAAACTCACTAAGTATGGCTTGCGAATCGAGTTTATCATGCAGCATGTTTAGGGAAAAGGACTAAAACAGATACTGGTCTTGTTAAAAAGGCAACAAATGTGTGCTATTAATGAGGCCACAAATTACTACCAATGGCTTGAGAAATTAAAGTGATAATTACCGTAATTTCCCATGTATAATACGCATCATTTTCTAAAAAATAATAAGCAAAATTAGGGTGCGTATTATGCACAGCTACAAAAAAATCTTTAAAAGATTGCCGTTTCATAGGTCGACTTCAGTTGCGAAATGACTACTCACCACAAACATACGACAATTTGACACTAACATTCGGCGATTGCGACCCCATAAGGATGTCAAATACAATCATATGTACCTAAAAATACTTACAAATGTAAAATAAAATAAGAATTATCATAAAACTAAATTAAAATAATATTATTCTATGTTTAAAATCATTTTTAATAAGAGTAGAAAACGCTGGCCGTAATGAAATTGGAGAGGTACAATTTATAGGGTTTGATTACCAAATAAGGGGTGCGTATTAGAAGCATTCTCTTAAACTTTCAGCACAATTTTAGGGGTGCGTATTATGGATTAAGGCGTATTATACATGAGAAATTATGGTATATCTCTATTATATATATCTTATATTCACTAGGTATCGAATATCGTTAATAGATATTATAAACATCTAAGTTACAAATATCTTTGTCTACCAGATCAAAGGACAGCAAAGAAGACTGTCAAGCTGAATGTTATTTTTCATTTATAGAATCTGTATTATAATGATTTGTAAATAAGGGGAGACCTCTCTGTAAATAGCTAAAATCCATATTTAATTAAAATACGCGGCATGCATGTAGCCATATATACACGACAGGGCAAATAAATTACAAACACATTTCCGTTACTCAGGAATAAATCTAACCCACTTCTGGGGTAGATATACTGCTTGATGTGGGATTAACCCTTAGAGCTGATCGTAATAATAAAATGAATGTATCTATCATTATATCCGCAGTAAGGGACGAGGTTGTTTTTTAATGAGAAGAGACTAAAGTAAGTCGCTCATCGGTACTCCCATAGCAACCACACGTTTCTTCCGTTGTGTAGAGGTTTATCTCCCTTGTTTTCTATTTAGGATTGGGTTTCTCGTTTCGTCTGAAGCCATTTTCTTTCTCTTCCACTCTCAGTAGCCCTTTGCATCTCAGTGGCATTATCACCTTCCTTGGGGTAAATTGAGGAGTAGAGGTTTATCCCTTGTTTCCTGTTTAGCGTTGGGTTTTTCCGTTCCTTCTAAAGCCCTTTTCATTCTCTTTCACTCTCAGTAGCCCCTTGCGTCTTTGTGGCATTATCACCCCACTAGGGGTAAATTGTTTAAAAAAAAAGTGAAGTGCATTTTAAACACGAAGGTCTTGAGCTCCTTCCGTCTCCACCCTGAGTCTACTTATTCTTTGTATTCATCTCTAACCTGACTGAGAGTGTATTAATTTGCTGGCAACTTTATCATCATATCCGATACAGTCTCCTGCTAGACGCAGACTTGTTTATCCCACGTTTGATTTTAACTTTCTTATGTCAATTGCGATAGACCAACGTTTGATGTGTGACTTCTACAGGACATATAAAATGCCACCGTAAGCAGTCTTGTGCAATGCTCTTTTCTTCAGAGATTTTGGTCATAGTCCACGTCTCTACATAACAAGACAGATTTGTTTTCGTAAGAAATTTAGTAAAATATTATATCGGGTATATGTAATGAAAGGAAGCAATATTGTGTTGTTTTTTTTCATTTTTTGCTTCCGTTTTTTCCTTTCTATTTAGAGATTCGCTAATATAGAAATCTAATCCAACAATTTTTCATCTTATTTTTTCATATATTTCTTTTATTCTTTTTTATCTCTAAATATTTTGATTTATTTTTTAAAACATTTTATTTAAAAAAAAAAAAAAAAAATCCTGACGGCGTTTTTCTTTCTAATTTTTCCTTGTATAACTTGTTAACAAACCACCCACATCAAACTATAATAATAGAAATTAAGGAACATGGAGTAATTAAATACAATAAAAGCCTTTTCACTTTTTGATATACGATAAAATAAAGAGGAATGTCTAAATGAAAGATGTCGTTGTCTTCAAGCCTAACAAGCAGTGGAGGCGGCTTTAAATGAGGTCTGCAACGAGATATTTAAATAAATAAAAGAATTTTTTATTTTCTGAATTAGAAAATTAACTTTATTTACGCTAGATTTTTATCAGTTGCTGACACTGCAAATCTTCATTGCCTTGTGTTACTCGATTCTGTGCAAATACCGTTGTAAAAATCAGACACAGCGAAACTCAAAAATAGATGCAATTGTTCATTATTCTGCAAGTATATATAGCCACTGCGGTTTCGATTGCAGCATCTGGAAGAAATATAGACAGAGAAATAGTAAAATGATTTAATGTTTTTTTTCTTTCTATTTCCTTTAAAATCTCCGAAACTAACAATATCATATTGTTTTTTAATACATATTAAAATCTCCGAAACTAACAATATCATATTGTTTTTTAATACATAGCAAAACTGAAAAAAATCTTCCGTTCAACACGCTTACCATTTAATCCAACGTTTTTTTTTTTTTAATTTCTTCGTCCATTGCTCTAAACTTTTGTAGCAAAATGGATGAATACACCTAACAGAAAAAATTGATCGATGTATTCTACCCTGATTTTTAATGTAAAGTTTAATCAAAAGATTTATTAAAAATAAAAAAAATAGAGTACTTAACTTTTATGTAATATCAGTCAATGCTGGACAATTTCCTTACAAATGGAGAAGAAACTTGAAGTAACAGAAATGTGGTTCTATAGAATGATGCTGAGAATAACTTGCACCGAAATTGTGAGCAACGATGAAGCTTTAGAGACGATGGCAACAAAAAAGATACTTATACTTAACATAAAGAAGAGACAGTTGTAATTTCTACGGTACCTAATGAGGAAAGAGAGCTCGGAAAATTTGATACTCACATGACAGATTGAGGGAAAGAGAACAGAAGAAAGCAAGATGTAACCTAGTTGAGTAAATGGATGGCAGAATAGGGTTTCAGAGAGATAAAAAAAAGACATTTATCAACAGTTACGAAGGATAGGAAAAAGGTGAGACAATGGAGATGTCCCCATTTTCGTATCTTATTTGGGGCACTAAGAAGGTATTTGCAATAAATCTAATGAAAACAATGAATATGCTTTTTTTGGCAACAAAGCTCGGAGATTTGTTTTTGACAATGAAAGCCGGGACCATGATGAAGATAAATCTAATATTTGTTTTCTTTAGTGAATATTTTCGAAAATTCTGCTTCCCATAATCCTGTTATGGGGAAATATAGAAGCGGAACCTTCCGGGTAATTTGTACGATTTTTTAAAAATATAACCTTTTGTATGGAACGCAAAGAAATGGTTTTTATATCGTATTTTTCTCCTTTCTTTCTTGTTACAAGTTGTACAAAGATATTGAAAATAAAATTCGCCTTTACACTAGTTTTAGCTAAAATATCTTCATTTTTATTATATAATGACTTTGTAGAATCTAGGCAGTCATGGCTTTGCACAGATTATTTATGAATTGTCAAGAATATTGATAAACATAGGGGAGGGGTTTCCAGTTGTCCGCAGCAAAGTTTTTTTTATTTTTTTATTCAGCGTTGTCCTTCTTCTAGATACTATTAAAGGCGAGAGAGATCAGTCTAACCGTCTATTTATCTTTTTGTAGGAGGTGGGAAAGAGGGCATATTTATGAAATTGAACTAGACAATGTCGATAACCTTTTCGCTACCCGCATAACCAAAATGGCTTCATTAACCAACTCAGGACTCCATTTTTACCTGAATATTGGTAATTACACAGAGACTAAGAACAACTAATTTAAACTTTTTCAGTAAATACCACCAAGATTGATCCAAGCCTTTGAAATCAACTCAGTCTTTCCCCAAGAATCTCTTCTCGGTCTAACTCAGTTTCTGATTTATATTAACAATCTACCAAAGAACATATTCAGACATTTAGTGAATATCTATGTAAATGACACAACAGTGTATAGGTGCACCTCCCCAAATTGATATGACCAGAGTCTGGACTCTGATCTCTCCTCTGATCTAACTCTAACAGCTCAATAAAGCTTGCAGCATTCAACAGTTCCAAGACCAAACTAGTAACCAGCCACCATAACCGAGCAGACCCTAAACTTTCACCTATCATGAAGAATTGTTGTTCTCTTAAGAAAGCCCTTATCTTAAACGCTTATTGGAAGTCAAACTCACGCCAGATCCCAAGTTGAACTCGTATATAAAATCCATCGCTTAAAATACTGACAAAATGGTCGGTTCCTTGTACCGTTCCTTGTACCTGACTCCTGCTGTGATCTATTTTTATAAAAGACAGAGCAGATTAAAAATGGAGTATTGCTGAGCCGGAGCTGCCTAAGTATCACTGGCCAATTCAAAGGCATTCTACGCGGCATTGTGAGTGATGAATTATTGAAGACTGAAGACTCTTTTTCGGTTTATTGCCATTTCCATGTTCTAGTGAGTTGCATTTCTCCATTCCACTAATCCTGACCTTCGCAGCTAAGACCACGTCAGGCCACTTACACGGAGACGAATCCTCTCCATTCCCTCCGTATTCCATTAGGAAGAAAAAAGTTCTATTCGGACAGCTTCTTCCCAAGAGCTGCTGCGCTCGAGAGGATGTTTTCTTCACTGCTATGATCTTGACTTAATAATTATCTCTCCTACATAACATTTTGAATTGCACTTCTTCTCCCTCGTCGTACGCACATGTAACAGCATGATTTAGTAAACCTCTGCTTTGAGTGGCTCTTAGGGCTTGTATTTGGAAAAATGGCTTGTTCATTTGACGCAAGTTGCGGCAACTGTGATTTTTGCATAATATTTCTTCAAAAGCTATTGGTTAGCGTTTGCATTGAGAAGTCCGCTTGATATGAAGTTACGTCAATCAGCTAAACGGCACTTATTTTATATCTAGCAGAAAAAGAATAAGCACTCAAAAATAATTATTAGAACCTAACATACATGACAAACGTTTAAGGTATGTACGGAGCTGACATAATGAACTGGGTGGCTAACCACTGCGCGACGCGGCGCGACACTTTTATTTCCGAAGTTTAGCTGAGTTTAGCAGAAGACCAGAATTGCGCGTATCTAGCAAGTATCGAATTAACTTAACGAGTAATGGGTTGCTAGGCAAGCCCGGGAAGCATACGCCACAACGAGGCACCCAAATTTTTGCGACCACACGAGGATTAATATTTCTTTTAAAAAAAACAAAGAAAGAAAAAAAAACTAGGCAGTGAAATTAAGAAACGAATCAGTGATTCGCTTTAGAAACGTCTACGCACACACACACACACACATATATATATATATATATATGTAGTATGGTACATATTTAGGTAGCAGAAAACCATTTACATTTAAACAAATTCTGTTGAATTCCACCAGATGGATTTGTCTGTATAAGTTTCTAATTGCATTTTCCAATTTCGAATAGGTTTTTGAGCATCCAGATTACGTCATTTTTATCGCTTTCCTGACAAACACACGTACTACATTGACACGTACATATACATAGATGCATAAACATATGTTTTATATATATATATATATATAATATAAGAATAACAAAACTGATATATTAGTCTTTCCACGACGGCAAGTTTAATGTGGGAGAGCCGAGTTCGTATTCCAGTCAAATCCATTACATTCACTTACGTGCTAATACCCTTTGGAAAGGTATGAATCTTCTTCTCCCTCCAGTTATGAGTAAATAGCAGGACAGACCAGGTTCTATAGCTTTGGATGGCAACTGATCTAGAAGGAGGAGAACTCTGAATTCAAAACCTGTGGAGGTTCGTTTGGGAACCTTGTGGCACGTTAGTGCACCAGGTCTCTGTATTCAGACATTCAAAAAGTGTGGATGGTTCTATACAAAACCTTCAGCACAATAATCACATCATATGTGCTGGAGTCTGGCTGTTGATTCCTATGAATTGAAATGCTTGATCCTCATACGTCGAATACGACTGGATACGACGAATATATATACTTAGATTTACTAAGCGTAGATAAGATGTGGCATGATACTGATAGTATGGAGCACCCAGTGCGGATCGAACTCACTGTTAAGTTGGAATTGACCTCACAAGACAAGCTCGCTAACCATTACAACACGCCGAAGTGCCCAGCAAGTGTGTCAGTTGTTGGAAATCGAGTACAGCATGTACTTGAAAAAAAAAAGAAAACATAATTAGAATATATGTAATTTTCTTAATGTAAGTACATGTGGTCGAATTACTGACATGGGAATTCATGTTGCGGCCTTTATAAAAATTCCGACTATTGATTTGCAACACTTATAAAAACAAATTGGCCTTAATTAAATGGAATGTTGTCGTCCAACTTTTCCCTTAGATCCATGGACTGTTTGAGAAATTACTTGGAAAAAATAAGTAAAAAAAAAAAATTAAATCTTTTTTTTTTTTAAATTTCTTGTGTTCACTTTCGTCCAGATGCCAGGATGTGCAAATGATGGGATGGCTTGCAACTTAGGATGGAAAATCAGAAGATCGAGTTCAAATTCCAGTAGAGTTCGTTATATTCACTTAGGCGTAAATATTCTTGTGAAAGGGATGAAGCTATTTCTTCCGCTAGCTATGTGTTAAATATTAAGATTTATATTTGGAAAAATCATTGTTATCGAAAAGACGTGTTAATTTTTAATATTCACTCGTCAAAGAAAAAGAGGAAGTTTTCTTACAGTTCAAAAATATGTTTTGAATTTAAATAACCCACAAAGGGTTGATAGGAGGTAAAAAAAAAAAAAACAAATTACTCACACAGATATAATTTATAATTTATATATATATATATTCATATAAAACATTTAATTTGATGAAAATATTTAACTTCAGAACTAATGAAACCTCTTTTTAATGTCGGAAATATCAAAAGAAATGCTTTTGGCGCCTCAATAGAACCTACGAATATTTGAAACACCCTTTTGTTCGTAATGAGGATATAATTTCCGGAAAACGTAAATCCGGTCCGACGTCTGACCTGCTGAGCTTGAATCGGAGTTAATGAACAATTGATTTTTCTAGATACCATCAAATAATTGCTAGAATATATAGATATTTATAATCTTTAGCGAATTCACTAGGCTATAATGACCAGTAAAACAATCTTGTTAAAACTATCTTTAGGGCGTTCAAATTAGCTTTATGTTTTGGTCTCGTACAGGGAAAGGGTAATCGGGCATACCATAATAATCTATCAACACAAATAAAAGCCTGACATGTAAAATTCCCTTTTCCGCAAGACCACTCGTATAAGAAGTGGAAAGTGTTTATTAAATCAATTGCTAAGTCTGAAGTTAAAAAGTTGGTTGACTGTGTCGTTCTAGACAATTTTCCTCTGTAGAATCTATCTTGCATATTTATAAGTCAACCATTCCTCTTTGCTTTGAATATTGCTGCCGCATCTGGTGAGGTGCTCCAACTATATATTTAGAGATTCTTGATAGAATCCAAAGAATCGGTAATGCTGTTGGTCCTGACCTAGAATCTCGGCTTCAGTCCTTTTTCCACTGCCGTAACGGATCTTCCCCGAGTCTTTTCTATAAATACTTTCATGGTAATTATTCTGATGAACTTTTCTCTAAATTTACCTAGACGTTATGAATTTAAGCGCAGTACTAGATTAGCGACAAGTTCTCATCAATTTACAGTTGAAATACCTAGATTTAACCATAAATTCTATACTAAGAGTTTCTCCTACCGCACTTCTTGCTTGTGGAACTCTCTTCCGGCTTCTTTATCTGTTTTTAAACAAAAGTTTGAAAACACAGAATTTGTATATAGCCGTAAATATACAAAAACGCATTCTTTAAAGGATCCTTTTTCGATCAATATTTCAGAAGAATACGTTGGTACCTTAGATGAGCAAAATACTATATATATATATATATATATATATATATATATATATATATATATATATATATGTGTGTGTGTGTGTGTGTGTATGTATATATATATATATATATATATATATATAAAAACTAAAAATCCTTGAAGCATTATATATCAAACAGTTGAAATCCAACCTAAACAAAATCAATTATGGCATCTCTACAAATATTCTTAAATGTCTATAATTGGTAACAGAAGCCATTGGTTTATACCAACGGCTTTCCATATTTCATACTTCTACAATTCACTCTCGTGTGGTCATGTGTGACGTCATGAGATGCGGTGCGATTTTCGCTTCTAGCGTCTTAACGCGCGTGTTTATCGTTGCTTAGAAATCTTCTATGTAAACATTGACAGACTATCATCACTGTCGTGTCCGTATATTGTTTAATATGTTGTAATTGACATCTTTGATAATGGCTTATGTAAGCCGAAAGCTTAGATTGTATGAAAAAAACATATGGATCACTATTGTGAATTTCTTTCTTCTTTCAACGATAATGTTATTAAACTTATCAGATGTTACGAAAAAAATTTACATAAAATAAATAGACAACACTTGTCTATATTATTTAATGAAACGTGTATGAATGAAAAGATGCTGCCTAAATACACACAATAAATATATATATATATATATATATATATATATATACACACACATACACACACATATATATATATATATATATATATATATACACACATACAAACACACACACACACACATATATATATATATATATATATATATATATATATATATATATATATATATATACAGTGTAACCCGGATATAAGATAGTTGTCGGGACCGGAGAAGAAGTCTCTTATATCCGGGTTTCTCTTATATCCGGTTTGGGTCTATTTTATATACATTAACACAGGCTCTAATTTGGGACCAGAGAAAATCTCTTATATCCTGGTTTTTCTTATATCCGGGTTACACTGTATATATATGTTGTGGAACGGAAAGAATATTTTGCAGACTTATGTGAGCCCGAGTAAAAAAAAAAAAACACACACACACACACACACACACACGAAATGGCTTTTAAACAAACATTAATTAAAAAATGTACTAAGAAAACATGTTTAGAGAAGGGTAAAAATAGAAATGAACCTCACAGTTGAAGTTATAAATAGTTCCGCACTATCTTCGAAGTGCTTACGTACCGCGAGGAATAAAAAAATACACGTGTTGTCGCTCGAAAGTCAAAGGGAAGAGAGTGCGAGCCTTTCGAAAATCGCATCGCCTCTAAATTTAGTCAAGGACGGTAATCAATATATATATATATATATAAATATATTTCAATAAAGGTGCAATCAATTTACAAATTCATGAATTATTCATGCATAAAACAAATACAAAGGTTAATGATTAAATGGCGAGAAATCCATCTTCACGAACAATTCAATAATATACAAAAACCCCGAATCTGTTTATGAATGAAAAGATCCTGCTTTATAAATTTCCGTCGCATTAGATCTTTTTATTTTACAGGCTTTCGTCTGTTCCTACAGACATCCTCAGGTATGAAATATTGTGTTCTTGTTTATACTTTCAGTAATAAGTGGACAAACGAAAACAAGGTTGCAATCCGAAAAATGCTGAGAAATGTGTGTTATAGTTTTGGAACGTGCAGTCGCAACGCTGAGTTTGAATTTAAATTTTAAGGTTAAAGTTCTGCGTTGATATACAAATGTAGTGATAGAGAATTCTTTTTTACTGGTAAATTTTCCGTCAAAGTGGCATGAACTATATTGTTCAATAATTACAGTAATGTCGCACTTATTATCCAAAAGTTGCACTTGGATCAGTTATTTTAATTTCAATAAAGGTGCAATCAATTTACAAATTCATGAATTATTCATACATAAAACAAATTCAAATTTAATCATTAACCTTTGTATTTGTTTTATGTATGAATAATTCATGAATTTGTAAATATATATATATATAGCAGTATGAAAGCTTATTTTGCTATCACGCAACACATGATATTATCGTTTTGACCGACTTCACCCCAAGCAAGGCAGTAAAGCCAATACTACAGAAGGGATTACTGGCTGTGGAAGAATTAGAAAACAGAAACATTACTAAGGAGCGAGAACAATAGAAGAGTAATCAGGGAGACAGTTGATAGCGATTGACATTACATTTAAATTTTTGAAGATTTAAGTTGGCTGGAAAGCATAGAGTCGGAAGTGAGTTCCATAAACAAGAAATGCGAGAAAAATAGCATAGAACTTACGGTTATATATAGCCTTTTCAACTGTAAGTCAGCAAGCCACTACCGCCAATCGAGTACTGCTCTTATATTCAGTAAGTCTAGGTACCATAGCGTAGAGCTCATTCGAACAGTTGCTATCAAAGCATTTACAGAAAACACACAGTGGGAGAAGTTTACTGCGGTGGGAAGGTGTCTGAAGCCGACTAAAAATATTGCGGATTCTTTTGAATTTACCAAGGATCTGTAGATATATATCAGGAGCAACTTACCATATGTGGCAGCAATATTCTAAGCATGGCCGAATTTATAGGTATGTAAGATAGATTCCGGAAAGAAAAATTATATAATACTACACAACTTTAACAGCTACGTAATTTTTGCGTATGAATTATTATTCAAGTGGTTGAAATGATTACTTAAATTGTTGATGCTTGGATCTAATAAGGAGAAATTAAAGATATTTCAGTGCAATTAAACTAGTAATATTCTTGAATACAGTATAAAATAACGTATTTAGTAACTGTTTTTGTAAAATTTAAATTGTTTTCATCTTTAGTGGCTTAGGCCTAACTGATGTCAGTAGTAGATCTCTTTAGATTGCGTCAAATGAGACTGCAGTGACATATAATCTTCTTGGTCTTCTTGACGTGTCCCTTCAGGATGTCGGCTATCATTCCTAACCATGCTCTCCCATCCTATGTGGTTCTCGGTCCAGTTTGTCTTTTCGCTATGTCTCCCAATCCCTTTTTCGCCAAACATTTGCAAAAGCTCGTTAGGTAGGCTACAGGCTGCTTTCCTCTGTTCCTCTTCCTCGTGAGTGTTAAATTTTCCAAGCCTCCTTCCATTATTATTCTTATAATTAGAATCGCTCTGATTCTAAACGTAAATAACTTTTTGGTTCATATTTTCCCTAAAACTTCATCATTGCTCACAGTTCAGTTCATGGTATTCTTTGCATCCCTCTGTAGAAACACATATCTGTTACTTCAAGTTTCTTCTTCATCTGTTTCATTGATTCATTGATTCATTCATTTTTAAGGCTTATCAACCTTTTGCGAGTTATTTAAAGACAGGAAATATTTTTAGACTGTCAGAATTTTTTTTGCTCTTGTTTTTGGAGATAATAGTGACTTCAGCGAATGATGGACGATTTCCTCAATGATGAAGAAGAAACACGTGGCGACGGAGATGTAGATCTACAGAAGGATGCTAGGGATAACATGGACCTAATGTGTGAGCAACAATGAGGATGCAAACAAGGAGGCTTATATGTAACACCAGGAAGAGGTAGCTGAAGTTTCTGGGACCCATAATGAGGAAGGAATACCTGATACTCACGGGTCGAATAGAGGAAAATAGAGACAAGGGAAAACAACGCATGTCATACCTAGCGGGCTTAAAAAAGTAGATGAGAGAACGTGATCTGGGGGAGGGAGCAGAGGGAAGGAACTTGTTGAGAGTTGCAAGGGATAGAGAGAGGTGGAGAGTCATGATCGCTTACGCCCTGAAAGGGAGAGGTAGCTGAAGTTTCTGGGGCACATAATGAGACATAATGATACTCACGGGTCGAACTGAGGAAAATAGAGACAAGGGAAAACAACGCATGACTTACCTAGCGGGCTTAAGCAAGTAGATGAGAGAACTAAGGAGGTAGCAGAGAGAAGGAACTTGTTGAGAGTTGCAAGGGATAGAGAGAGGTGGAGAGCCATGATCGCTTACGTCCTGAAAGGAAGAGATAGCTGAAGTTTCTGGGACACATAATTAGGAAGGAATACCTGATACTCACGGGTCGAATAGAGGAAAATAGAGACAAGGGAAAACAACGCATGTCATACCTAGCGGGCTTAAGAAAGTAGATGAGAGAACGTGATCTGAGGGAGGGAGCAGAGGGAAGGAACTTGTTGAGAGTTGCAAGGGAAAGAGAGAGGTGGAGAGCCATGATCGCTGACGTCCTGAAAGGACACGACACATAAAAAGAATGACACAAATTTTACTAATTAGCCCAGAGGAGAAGAGATGGATTCATACATTTTCCAAGAGTATTTGCGTCTACGTGAATATAAAGAACTCAACTGGAATTGGAACTCGGTTACCTGGTTAATAATTTCTACCCTTTATCCATTATCCAACTGCATATCCAAGCTTACAGGACCTGGTATTCCTAAGCGGCTCCCATGTAGGTACTAACGAGGCTCGACGTTGCTTGACTTCAGTGATTGTACAGGAACCGGCGTTTCAACATGATATAGCCCTAAGCCTTCTTCATCTGTGAGTAGATTATATAGCATTCACTACCATACATGTGTACCTCTACATATTAGTTCAGTAGTCATTTCTCTATTTCAAATGAAATTATCCTATTTCTTCATACGTTGCTTAGCTTTTGTAAGGCAGCTTCTGCTATTCCAGTGCGCCATCGGATTTAGGTGTCGCATTTTCCGCCCTCTGTTAAAATACTTCCTTGGGATTTTCCTGTTTCTTAATACTTTGTTTACCTTTTGGAAGACCTCTTTCGCTATTCCATGCGCCTTCGGATTTCGGTGTCGCATTTTCCGTCCTCTGTTAAAATAAATTTTTATTATAGTTGCTTGGTTTTGGTGTCTCCAATTTGCAATCGCATCTTAGGCTGTTCCTTTTGCTAACATCCACACATATCTGTCTTCTTATAATTGACTGTCTTCTTTAAGTGTTCTTGTAGTTTCCATTCTATGGGTGCTATCCACACTTTGTCATCTGCATATCTAAATTGTTAAGATTGTCGCCAGAGAAGAAGTCTAATTCTCTCAAGTTCGCGTCAGTGTAAAATTTGAATAAGTCCGGTGAGAAGACACATCATTGTCTTTTTAAAACAATCGTGTAATAAGGGAGATTTTCCAAAGCGTTTACTCTATTTTTTGTCAACCATTATAAGAGGCCCATGAAGAAATATCTTTTTTTCTAACTATGGGATAGAGCTCAGGAAAAGTTAATTTATACCTTTTCCAAGGACATTGATGTCAGATGAATAGAAACATCTCTAGTCTTGAAATTCGAATATAGTTCACCGTCTTCCTTGCTGGAGGCCGTTACTCCGCGAAAACTGTTTTAGTCTCTCTACAGATTACTTTCCTCTTTCCTGTTTCTCTTGCTCGGCCCGGGTGCAGCCATTTCCAAGTTACAATTATTTCCCCATCCGTTTACCGTCTGCCTCGACTCTGATCCCATTCATTTAAAATTGCCAGCCTCTCTCTCTCCGTTTCTACAAATTCTGTAGTTCTAACGCCATATTAACACCACACACTTTGAGCGCGCATGCGTCAAGATAAACGGAGACATAAAGGGACACATTCACAAGCGCATGCAGTTTTTTTTTTTATATATATATTAGGCACATTCTCTTGAACATAACTAAAACTGAGGACACTAACTCTAGACGGCTGCTGCTGCTTTTTCTTCTGACACTACTACTACTACTATTTGACATGCTGTATTGAATGTCATATGGGAAAGTACCCGATACTCGAAGACGATGTCCATGTTCACTCTCAACTGTAAACTTCTTTTTCTTTTTCTTCTTCTGTGTTTTTTCTCTTCTTTCTTTGTTTTTTCGGTTCTTTTTTCTTATCGTTTGCTTTTTTTCTTTTACTGTTTTTCATTTTCTTTTCAAGGAAGCAGAAAATGACGGCTGTCGTTACTTGATTTTTTAAATAAATCTCCCCCTCCTCTCCAAACAAGGCGATAATGCCACTAAGACAAAAGGACTACTAGAAGTGAAAGAGAATGAAAAAAACTTTAGGAGGAACCGGAAAATCAATCCTTAACAAGGAAAAAAGTATAAACCTTTACACCTGTTCGGAAGACAGGGGAGAAGTGTGAATCAGATGATAGGCGAAACTATCTTTTATTTTCGTGACTTTATCAAGAATCGGATTAATTTAGAAAGATTTCTTGTGTACTAAGTACGTCACATTTTATTATTATTATTATTATTATTATTATTATAATTGTTGTTGTTGTTATTATTGTTGTTGTTGTTGTTCTCATTTTCGTTCTTGTTCTTAAGATGTTATTTGTTGTTGCTCGTAATCGTTAATCGTCTCAAATTGTTCTACTCCTTCCTATCTATTCATCATCTTCTCTTCCTCTGCCTCTACCTCTTCCTCTTACCCCTCCTACTATTATTACTTTCTTTTTTCTTCATTTTTGGCTCCATGTCACAACGTCCAACATTGAGGTACTCGACGTAATGCAATGCTTAACAAGCTTGTCTCGCTAGAACAATTACAACTTAGTTGCATTCACTTACGCACGAATCCCCTTAGGAAAAGGTAACACTGCATCCCTACTTACTCCACCTATGGGTTGAATAGTAGGACAGACTATGTTCTATAGCCTTGATTGGAAAACAGACTACCGCAGAAAGAAATGGCAAACTACTGCGGGAAAATCTTCTGCCTAGTCAGTTCTGGATCGAAAGAGACAAGCGTATTTCACGTATGGCACTTAGCTGAGTGAGTTCGATCCTCACTGGGTGCTACATACTTTCGGTTTTGTGGCACATCTAAGCTATGCTTAGAAAATCTCCATATCGTCAAACGTTTTTTTCTCTTATATCTTCTTCACGGATTTTTTTTTCTCTTCACTCTCCTTTTCTTCTTCTTTTTCTACTTCTTCTTCTTCTTCATTTACGTATTTATTCATTACACTCTCCTTCTTTATTCCTTCTTTTTTCTTTTCTCTCTTCTGTCATTCTTTTTCTTCCCGTCTTCTCCTCCTTTTCTCATCACGCTCTTTCTTCCACTATTGTTCACTCTGTTTCTTTCACTCCACACCCATTTTTTTAAAATTTTTTCGTTATTTCTTTTCTTTTTTTTTTCTCTCTCTCTCACTCCCTTTTACCTTTTCTTCACATTGAGGTCTTTCTTTTTTCCTTTTCTCTCACTCCTCGTTCATCTCCATATTCTTCTTTTAGTTTACATTCCTTCTCTTTAAACTCTGCTTCCATCAACTTTTTTACTTTTGCCCGCATTTCATTTCGTATTCATTTATTTATTCTTTTTGATTCTTATACTCATGTGGCCTTTTCGTTGCGTGCTTTGCTGAATGCCACTTTTACTTTAGTCTGTCTCCATTGGCCCGTCTACGGCGACCCCGTTCTGCACCAATTCTGCGTCCCCACGTTGTGTGTTGGGTTATTTGCAAGAATATCGGTGGAGAACTGCTGAAGATCACCATCGACTCATCTCTGACCTGGCGATATTTGTGAAAGAGTAAATCCACCGATTTCGCCAGTAAACTTAATTAACTTCAACAACACAGAACAACTTTTATTTTTGGCACTGTCATTGATTGTCATGAATAGATAAACAAGGGATTTGTAGAAGTTTCCCGTATAAGGAATTCTTGAGCTGGGATAAAGAGGTTGACTGGCGGTTGCAGTTATGACTAACTCGCTCAGAGTCGTCCAACTTGTTTAAATGAAGGCATCTGATCGAGAGATTTCAAAAAGCGGCGAAGAGAACTTTAGTTAATCGAGGTATCACATCTGACAGGAAGTGTCGGTCTACTAGGGCCGGGGCCAGTTTGATCTTTTCTTCTCTTTTGGCGACTGCTTTTACGGGGGCGCAAATTCTAATTACACTGTTTTGATTGGGTAGCCAATAATAATGCTTGTCCAGTGGTGTCATATGCATCGAAGTGGAGGAAGGAAAGTCCCTAATATCCAGTATGATTGATGGTGCACTCAAAATAATGGCCTTGTGTTGTAACTATCAGAGGGGAAGACGTCACAGCTCTTCCCTTATTGGTGAGCCAATTAAAATGGTGACCTTGTATGGCGCATATCCACATTCAGTGGAGCATTAGCCATTTTTTTTTCAAGGGTATTTCCATATTTTTATTTTTCTAGAAACTAATAGTATACATCTGAGATTGAGTGTCAGCAAGTCTCCTAAATACTTCGAGGCTTACGGCCATATCACGTTGAAACACCGTTTCCCGTACGATCACCAACGTCGAACCTGGTCAGTTCCTAGACGGGTGACCGCTTGAGAATACCAGGCGCTGTAAGTTTGGGTATATTGGTGGCTTAATGGATAACAGACAGCCCGTAATAGGAAGTCGGTGGCTGAGTTTCAATCCCAGTTGGGTTCGTTATATTCGCTTATGTGCAAATACTCTTGGGAAATGTATGAACTCAACTCTTCTACCCCAATTATGGGTTAATTAGTAAGACGTGTATCAGTCAATTATTATTATCCCCAAAAGAATTCTTACAATCTAAAAAATTTTCTGGCATTAAATAAATTACAAAAGGTTGATAAGCCGTAAAAATCAAAACAAATCAATAAATCAACCTAAATGCTTCAGCCCTTTCATTAATATTCCCGCTGATGTTAATTAGATGCTGCCTTGAAATTCTTTCTCTGGTTTCCAATTCCTCTTGCCTTCTCGCTAGGCTTTTTGGAATCGTTCCCAGTGCTCTAGGAACGATCAACACTACCGTTAACGCCATATTTCATGATATCCTCATCAGTGCTTTGGTAAGGTTCAGATACTGTTCGCCTTCCATTAAATTGTCCTTTTTTAAAGTGCGTGTAGTGTAACGGTTATTGTGATAGAAAGCGGTACCAGCGTGTCGAGTTCAAGTTCCCACCTTGTCTTTCACAAAAAATGCCCTTGGGAAAAACATAAATCCATTTTTTCTTCCCCCCGCCCAGCTATTAAATATGGGTAAAATTTCAGGGAGTCAAGGAGAATGAACTCACTGAATTCAAAACCATGGAGATAGCAACGGGAAACTATTCCGCTATCTCCCCCAAGAAGTCATGGGAATTCAAAGATAATAAAGAAAAGGATTCTATGGAGAGCCATGATTGCCTACAACCTGATGGGACCTGTCATTATCGCAAAAAATTCTTATACCATTGGCCCGATAAAATCTTTTTTCTCTCATTCGTTCTCTCCCCCCTTTTTTTGCATTCACTCTCTCTCTATTTCACTCTCTTTTTTCCCTATCTCCCTTACGCCCTCTCACTTTCTCAGACGTTTTCACTCTCTCTTTCAGTTATTCCTTCAGAATCTGTATCTCTCTTTCACTTTCTTTTTCAGGTTTTCTCCCACTCCCACACACCCTATTTCACACTCCCTTATTCTCTTTCTAATTCTAACTCTTTGTCTCACTCCCTCACTCTAACTCTTTCTCAATGTCCTACTGTCTTTCATTCTTTTTCATTCATTATCTCATTTTCTCACTCTCTTACGCTTACATTATCTCTCTCTCACTCCCGTCTCCTCTCTTTTTTTCGCACTCTTTCTCAATTTCTCTCTTTCTCACGTTCTTTCGTGTTCACTCTCTCTCTCTTACAATTTTTCTTTTTGTTCTTTTTTATTTCAAATATTTCCTCTTATTTTGTCCTAACCTCTTAAATTACATTTTTTCTTAACTATCGCTGCTTTTCTGTCTCTTCTCCTCCAATCTCAAATTACTTCACCCCTCGTTTTCATATCTTTTACCGCCTTTGCTTCTTGCTTATTCTTCTGCTTCAGTTTCTTTTTTCTTTCTTTTTTCTATAACCCATTATACTTTCTCTCTACCCACATCCACCCAGTAGCCTGACCGGTTACCAAGGTTCAACCAAGACTTACCCAATTATCACTCACCATACTCGTAACATTCCTCTTCTTCCCAGTTCACTCTCATCTTTCCTCTCAACCCGATTAATTTCTCCTTGGTGACCTCCAAACCAGCCTCCCCAACTCAGCCTCCCTTCGTTCCATATCTTCTGCTTCCCCACATCAAAAGCCCTTCATGGACCCTACTGGTGGACGGTAGATGTGTCGTTTTTCCCACAGATATTATATACCACAGTCTTAACACGATACACATGAGGCTAGACCCGCAAATGGATTTCTTGGGACAGCTATTTGCTGAGTAAGCAATAATTCAAAGTAGTCTCATCACACCTACATTTATTCAAGAATTTCAATGCTATACACAGAGTAACATGTTCATATCTATATAAGCTTCCAACGTAAGGCCAGTATGGATAGCTTTGTTATAAAATTATAAGGATGATCTTGTCTACCGCGTGGTTGGGGGTATTTGACCTATTTTTTGTTTTGAGATTTCAAGGCATTTAATTAGTGAAAATGACGGCACTTACAGATATTGTAAAAAAAACATTCGGTTATTTTAGTGTTTTTAATTTTTGAGGAATTATTTAATCGTTGAAAGTCAAAAGAGTCAGTCGGTTATTTTTAGTAGAATCTGGAAAGAAGATTAACCAATAACAACAAGCTAAAAGATCTAAAAGCAAGCCGAGTCATACGGTGGTTTCTTCTACACGGGAGACACAGGTTCAAACCATGCCAGATGGAATGCTTTCTTTGTCAAGACTCTCGAAAGCACAGACCGGTAGATGTAATTCATACTCTTAAAACAAATAAAGAACCAAAAAGAAGTCATCTACTGAAACACGTGTATCCACTAAAATATATGGTTTTTTGTTTTGTTTTGTTTTTTTCATCATTTCATCCCAAGCAAAGACTATTACTCAGTCGCTTACACAAAGTGAAACTGAGAGAAAAGACTAGGTATAGGAGAGGGTGAGGAAAGACTAGGTATAAGGGAGGGTGAGGAAAGACTAGGTATAAGGGAGGGTGAGGAACAGGGTCCAAGTTAACAGAATATGGCGGTTGACGTTGCATTTAAATTTTTGAACATTGTAATTATCAGGGAAGCAACGGATGGGAGATCCAGTCGGGAAGTGCGAGAAAAGAAACTGTTGGAGTAGAAGTGGCGGTTACATTTAACTCTTTCAACAGTTTAACCATTGATTGAAGGTCCTTTTCGAGATCAACGGCCAGGTTAACTGACAGATTTGCTATTGAGACAGGAGTAAATGATAGGGTCATCTGTATGAATGCATAAATGCCTACTTGGGAATTGATGACATCAGGAAGATCACTGATAAAGATCAGAAACGGTGTCAGACACAGAATAGAGCCTTGGGGGACACCCGCGTTTGTGTCGAAGGATCTGGAAGCGTGCCTGCTTAAACCGACCTTCATATCACTCTTTGATCGGAATGATTGAATTGGTTTAAAGTAATATATATATATATATATATATATATATATATATATATATATTATATATATATACACAAACGCACACACACACATTGCTTCAAGCCTCTTCTTCATCTTTAAAGAAATTCTAGATCATTCATTGCTCTATGGAAGGATTCGTATTAATTATCGGTTCAGTACGCATTTCTTTGTTTCTAATGCCTCAAAAATATGCAGAACATTGAACAGACAAGGATTACATGGGCCACTGCAGAAAAGATAAAAGCCAGGACTGAAGGAAACTTTAAAATTTAGTCTTCACTTCAAAGTTTTCGGATAGTCGAATAACTACAAGAATATTTTTCAGAAAGAGAAATGTAAAAAAATGAGGCATAGCGGTTAATGGTTAGTAAAGCTAGTCTGACTGGCTGTTACCATAGAGTAGCGAGTTCGATCCTTACTCGGTGCCCCATACTTAGCAACAAGAATCAGCGTGGTAAGCACATAATTTTATGGGGTTGTCTTAGTGCGGCAAGAACCGGAAAACTAGCTTCGATAATAGAATGTCTCCTCTAAAATATCATTGCGCTGTCTGAATTTCTGGAATAAACAGTTTTCAAGACTTTATTTTATATTCGGACTATTGAACAAGAGCATGTATCGCTGGACGTGAACAGTACAATGAGAACAATCTATCCCTAGATTGAATAAAGGGTTGAGTCTGAAGTTCCTTAAGTATTATCCGGATCGACAAACACTTGAAGAAGCCCAGAGTGCATGATGGCCGAAACATTGTGATAATAACAACAAAGACGACGAATGCAAATAATGTAAATAATCAGTACATTATCAAAAAAAACAAAAACTTATCATTTGCTTTCCAGAATCATCTTCTAGCAAGATAGCGACCTGAGACATATTTCGAAAATAACATCAGTTTGGTTTTTGAAGAATAAGGTTAGGCTAGTGAAATGATCGCCTCACTCTACTGACTTAAATTTAACAGAACATTTCTAACATGTATTGAAAATTGCTATTGATCAACGGAAATCATCGTATCTGGACGGTCTGGAATGTACAGAAGAACTGCCGAAATCACCAGTCGACCGAGACAGAAACCTTATCGAAGACTAGAAAAACATCTGTTGGCAGCGATCTGTAGCAAAGATGCCTCAACTAAATATTAAATGAGATGCTCAAATACGAGTATATACATATGCAAATATCGATATGTTAAAGTACTGTTTCCGTAAGGAGGTGGATTAATGGATAGCGGCTCGGATTGAGGAATCTGAGAGCCGAGTTCGAATTCCAGGTCGAATCTATCACTTACTTGGGAAAGGTATGAATCCTGTTGTTCTCCCCCCACCCACAGCTATAAGTAAGTAGCAGAACTGACCGGGTTCTATAGCCTTGTATGGCAATTAGTCTACCGCGGAAAGAAGTAGAGGAAAAATCTGTCTCGTTAGTCATGTATCTAAAGATACATGATCGCCTAAGCCTGTATCAAGCATGGCTCGTAACTGAATGGCTGTTTCTGTCAGTTAATAATTTTGCTGCTACGACGCAAGTTACTACTTACACGTGGTTGAATAACACTAATTCCCTATTTATTCCATTGTTAATTTCCATTCAGATATCTTCTAAAGGACCGATTCTTTATGGAATAGACACCCGAAAGGATAGTTCCCCAAACACTACAATCTTAACATCTTCCAATCAAAGCTCCATCGTTTATCTATCTTTCACATCTTAATAGTTTTCATTTCTTACATTCATCTCACGCAACGTATACAGTAACCCTCTACATTGATTGGATCTTGGGGCATGTACTGGATGATCATTAGTAAAATAAACCCTAATACTATAGAAATGGGATGCACGGTGTGATATAATGGATAATGGGTCAGAATGAAAAATTGGAGAGCCAAGCCAAGATCGAATTCCTGTAAGGTTTAGGCAAATAACCTTGGAAAAATTATGAATTAATCTCTTCTCTTCTCAATATAACAGGACAGACTGAATCATATGGCCTTGCTTTGGAGCCAGTCTAATGCAGAAAGAAACGACCATCTACTGCGAGAAAATCTGCCTTGTCAATCAGGAATCGAAAGAAACATAATCGCCGAATCGTGTATCACGTGTGACACTTAACTAACTGACTATGAAAATAAAACGACAGTAATTCTCTCTTATATATTTTCAATTTAAATATTAAACCGTTTTACTAATGTTAATATTGAATTAGCAAATCCTATCAATTTGGAACGATTAATTAGAGAAAAAACAAAGAAAATATCTTAAGATTCATATACCTGTACATAAATTATACACTCACTGAATTGTTCGATGTTCCCTGTATGTCTTTGTGTCGTACTTAGCGTAAAGAGAAGAGCCTCTTAACTGCCAAATGTACTTGAGTGCGGATATATCGTCCGTGGAAAGCGGGTTTTCTCGTGAAAGACTTTATAATTGCGTCACTCTTAGTTGTATTGTGTGCAGTCGCAGAAGAGTAATACAATCACCCATAAACAGATAATATCTCAAAAAGAGTCCCTTGGATAAATAAGAACAGTGTCCCTCCTCTATTTCGCACAGAGAAAACGAAGCGTTTAAAATAATGAAGCTAATATCGGCCTCCATGTTGAGATAATGGTGCATTTACAAGCAGTGGAATTCGTCCATAAAAATCTAAACTAATATTTTGAAAACTGATTCGAAAGGAAATAGATTCTCCCTTCTTGGACCTAAATGAGGGACCGCTTTAGAATACAAGGTTCTGTAAGTTTTTATCTGCGGGTGGTGTAATGGATATTGGATCGGAATTGTTAAGCGAAGATTTGCATTTCCAGTCACGCGTAAATACCCTTGGGAAAGGTATAAATCCTCCTCTTCTACTTCCCAGCTATGCGTTAATTAGTAAAACTTTTATCACTAAACCATTATTATCTCCCCCCCCCCACCCCCCAAAAAATTCTTTCAAACTGAATATATTTTCTGGCTTTATATAATCTACAAAGGGTTGATAAACGGTAGAAAACGAATCAGCATACTTTTGGGGATCATTAGCACGGTACAATATACTTATCTTTCTATTTGTGATGGACTAAAATGAATTTAATTTATATTTATTCAACAATGAAATGAAGATGGGATGTTCGTGTTTGACGATAAAGAATTGAAATGGTAAATCTAACTCAGTCATGTCTTCTCTCTCCCCTCACTTTCTCACTTCGTTACTTTACATATGCTTAATACGGCCCGTCAAAAATGTGTAAATTTCTTTTCATTTTAACCTTTGGAAGTAAAGTCTGATGATCCAGAGCCCTTTAAAAGGGCTGTGGTGAAATAATTTATTACATGGAATCTTAAAGTGGTCTGTTTTTATTCAAACAAATATATATATATATAGAGAGAGAGAGAGAGTAAGAGAGTGAGTATCTATCTCAGCCTATTAATTTCTTTCTATCTCTATATATATTTTAACTCTCACTCTATAGCTATCTAGCACTTTCTTTCTCTCTCTCCCACACTTTCTTTCTCTCTCTGTCTAGCTATTAGCTCTCACTCACTCTCTCCTTCTGTCAATCTTAAAAGATTGATAGATATAGTGTACCTATTTATATATTTATCTATCCATGATGCCCTTCATATAACGCATTTACACATGCCATTGTTAAATATCAGGATTTCTATAGAATAATACATTATCGTATGTGCCAAAGATAATTTTACGAGACTATCTCTATTATATCAACTACGAGAATTAAATTCAATCATTTTGGACGAAATTCTTTAACAGGAAAATCATTTTTACCATTGATAATATCAAATAAATTCGTACAATCCAGTGAGTTTCATTCACTTAGCCTGTTATCAAAATTGCAGTAGGTTACTATTTGTCTTTGCTCTTTTGTGGTTAAGAAATCACTCCTTCGCCTCCAGAAACTTGCACACTCCAATTAAAAAGGAATCTATCGTGTAAGCGATTCTAGTCCATGTTCACGCACAAATTCAAAATCTGGTAAGATATTATGGCTTTCCTGTTAAAGTCATTAATCTTTCCTATTAACTAAATTGGATACTTAAGTATTAGATACAGATGCTCGCTATTCGTTGGCCAAGTCATTACGTGGGAGAGTAATACTCAGTTCCTATTTTTTTTGGCCTTGTGGTGGACCAAGTTAAAGTGAAAAGCAAACAATTTATCCTATATCCGATTATTCTACTGTTTTGGTATGTTAGACCGTTATGCTTTACTCCCACGGATCAATGTGTGATTCCTGTTGAACTCACAAGTTTACTCAGATTAAAGCATTTAGGCTTTCTAACCGAGAAAAATTGGATTGCCTTTTACTGTCCGCCCAACGGACGAGTCCAATTTGGAAGAGAAAAATATATATTAAAATGTATGTATATTAAGCATGGCAACTCGCCTGTGATGTATAAGGTCACAATGTCTGCATGTTACTGTGTTAGTTCCTATAGTAAGCATTTTTCCATCGGGTGTAATTCCTACTTCGCCACCCAAACATTCCGTTTTTCCCCTATATTGGTAGACAAACATGTCTAGAGTTTCCCTGTCTATTAATCCTAGCGGCAAGGAAAGAAGAGACACATGGCACAGTGGATAAAGGCGTTGGTTAAATCCAGTGACAGAACCCAAAGAGTGTGAGTTCAATACCCAGTTAGGGCAGTGGAGAAATTTCAGAGGGAAATTAACAGGAGATAACTGATAACTGACATCCATTAAACATGGCACGTGGAACTAGAACATTCTACCCCTGTGAGCGAAATAAAGGGTTCAATTCGACATCCCAACCACCTGATGAAGGCCGGAGCGACAACGGCAGAAACGTTGTAATAAATATGGCGACAAAGATGAGGAAACTAGTCAGATTAATGTAAATAGTGTACATAATACCTCATCTCAGAAATATAGAGAGTATACAGATGACATCATGTCTTTCAAACGGATTTTGTACGAAAGCATACGAAACACTACACACCAATCCCAAATTCCACACGGGAAAAGTTGAAATTCTTCACTTTCTGTTTAACTATTTGAATGTTCGAGTATGTTGAAGATAATCCTCTTTCTTTGTGCCTCTGCTAAATTCTTTAATCCTAAAGGTCAATCCTCTTTTCGTTTGCGCATTCATAGCCTCTACTTATCAACAACTGGTATTCTGACGTTTTGTGAAATAATATCTTTTTCTTATCTAGTGACTTGCGAAACTAATTTGATATTAGTAAATATCTGAGTCAGCGTTTTGAATGCATAAATTTTATTTTAAAGAAATATGGACCAAAGAATGGCCGTATAATAATTAAAAAAAAAAATTAAGTTAGTAAGATTTTGAGAATTTAATACCTTGACGAAATGCCTAGATAAAAAAATGAAAATTTTAAAGAAACACAAAACGTAAAAGAAAAAGGGAATATGCAAATAAATAAAATTGTAACCGTTACTGAAACCATCTGTGTTTATGAAAACCGATGGCGGTTAACCAATAGAATTTCACTTCCGGCGGAAATGTGGTCAGCTGGACGCCATTTTAGATAATTGCTGTTGGCTATATCAGAAAAAAAAAAAACGAATAGCTACTCTAATTTCCAGTAAAAACAAGTGGCAGAAATTACAAAAAAAAAAAAAAAGGATTGATTTCTCTAAAGAAGAAATGAATGGGGGGGGTGAATATTTCGACAAGCTTACCGAAGAAAGTAATATATTCTTTAGCAGAGAGTCTTGAAATTGGTTACTGACATATGCTCTTAGCAAGAAAATAGAAAAAAAAAAATGTGTGAATGGCATTCTAGTCTTTTCAATTTCTTTTTTAGTTGTTGTTTTTATCACTTTTTTGCCGTTTCTTTCTCTACTTTCTACTCAGAAGTACTATTAAGTTCTTCGTAAAATACTGTCCGATTTTAGAACAAAATTTTTCTGTTCTAATATATTATAATGGCAATGGTAATATCAGCCGTTTCCCTACAAAAATATTATTCATCCCTAATGATTAAAGTGCTCACTTTGTTAATTTTATATCAATCACACTTAGAATTTAAATTAAAATCTTATGCACCGATTATCATTAAATTGAAGAAAGAAGAGATGCGTTTACATTCTGTGCACTAGTTCGAGCTTGATCATATTACTTCTGGAACTGCTGCCAACATTAACAGAGCATGGATGTGAAGTACCCACTTGTGAGCGGACAGTACGGCGCTGGTTTCTGAAGTTCCGCAGTGGGGACATAAGGTTGTAGACGACGACCATCTGCATTTGACAGTCAACAGCTGAAAACACTAGTCGAAAAACTCACGTCAAAGTGTCAGAGAAATGTCTCAGATAATGGATTCAAGCGTTTCAAGCAATCTCAAGAAAATCTGCAAGATGAACAAACTCAATAAATGAGTTCTGCATGAACTTAGAGAAAGTCAAATAGTTCGACGTTTTGAAGTGTATTCTGCGAAATTTGAATGATCCAAAAATCTTGATGGAATAGTGAATTGTGATAAGAAGTGGAACCTTTATAAAAATGTCAACGATTGACGCAATGGTTTGATCATTATGAATATCCAAAACCGAAATTCCACCAACAAAAGATTATGATGACTTTCTCGTGGCTCACTATTGGCATTATACATTAGAGCTTCCTGCAATCTAGCTAAAGCATCATTGCCGAAGTTTACTCCCAGAAACTGAGTGAAAGGCACCGGTTAATTGCCTCGGCTCACCTCTGCTTCCTGATAATGCTCGGCCACATGTTTTTAGGATGACACTGCCGAAGGTCTCTGATTTGGGATACGAGACTTTGCTGCTATCCACCATATTCCTCTCATCTTTCACCTACCTCTTTTTCATGTATCTTGACGATTTTTAAGCCATATAGAAGATGCTGAAACTGCATTCAGTGATTTTTTACAGTTGAATTTTAAAGGTATAAATAACATTGTAACTCGATTGCAGTAATATATAGATGTTCACATTTAAATACATTTAAATACATTAATTCGAGAATAAGATTTGTTTTTAAAATAGGACATTATTTTCCGAACAGTCTAATAATTCCTTTTCTGCTTTTGTTATTTGCTAAGTCCTTTTAGGATGTGAGTTGCCGCGTTTCTTACAAATTCCAATCTTTTGTTGCTTTAAGTAATTTTTACACCATTACTGTCTCTTTATTACCATTCTGCCATCCATCCACACAAACCCGTCAAGTACGTTAATCCTTGTTCCCCCTACTTACAAGTATACCTGCGATTGTTAAATTCGCCAGGATCTTTTGTCTCATTATGTGTCCCAGAAATATCAACTGCCTTCCATATTGTAAATAATAGTTTCTTTCTGATTCGGATTCTCGTTAAAACTTCCACTTTACTCACATGATCTGGCGATGGTCTTTTCAGTATTCGTCGATAGAAAAGCTCACATGTTTTTTCTTTTATTTTTAGGAGATTATTTATCATTCACTGCTATATAGAGGATTAGATTTTACATAGTGATTCAGCACTCTATTCATTGTTTTTAACAATATTTTCCTATTTTGATGAAGATATTTATTCAACTTAGCATATTATAACGCAAAAAAAAACAAGCACCCATTGTATGTATAACTTCCACAAAATAGTCTGCGGGACAATTTTGTATTCACGTTGAAGTTATTCGTGATGGCTATTTGGGAGATAAATTCTTTTCTAAAGCAGGAGAATGTCTGTCAGCCAGAGGAACATCCAAATTTGTAGAGAATCTTTTTATCCCCCTCTCTTTATAGACTTTAGCAAGGAAAGTTGCCTGATATATTCTGTTCATCCAGTTCACCCTCCGCGTTACCACATTCACCAATGGTAACAGTCTCATTTACAGTCAAGGCCTCTTTTCAAGGAGTATTTATATCACTTATATGTGAGCTTATTTCTCTGACAGCTAGTGTCGAGCTTCATGAATAAGATGGTTTTGGGGAGTCTAATCCATTAACGACAGGTGACTGACCCAACGAAGCTTTCAAAATAATTACACAGACATATATATATATATATATATATATATATATATATATATATATATATATATAAAAATGATAAACAAAAAACGAAATATATATACATATAATATGATATAATATATATATATATATATATATATATATATATATATATATATATATATATAAAAATTAATTTTCTGTACTAGCCTTAACGAAACGCGTTGGCATAAAATGTTTTCTTCTCATTTATTTTATTATATGGTCCTTGCAAATACAGATTAATATTTACATTATTTTATCAATATATTAATTACTACACATACTGATTAATAATAATATAATTACTATAACTAATATATTAATTAATATTTAAATAGTGCTAGCGCCAAGTGAAGATCAACAATGAGTACCCACATACAACTATGATTGATTCTTAATCCCTCGACATCTTCTCTTCATTTAATGAGTGAGTATCAAAAAGTAAAAGCATTTAGGTTGAATAATATTAATCCTACTACATGAGCGTAAATGCTCAACGATTTCTTCGCAGAGGAAAAGGAGACTTAAGGTGACATAATTCTGGTTTTACTGAGAATATCATGAACGGATTGGAAAATATTCTTGAAAATGGAACAAACATGACAATTTTCTTAGAATCAAAGCGAGAAAGTTGACATTCTTCGGAAACATGATGAGGAAAAAAGTCTTGGAGAATTTCATATTCACATGACATAAGGGACAGAGGAAACATCGAGTAAACTACCTAACGAACTTGTATAAATCGATATCAGATCAGGGCATCAGAGGGATGATAAAAAGACAAAAAACATTGCTTCAACATATACGAAGTTGTGGAGAGCCATAATAGACCGCATTTTGAAGGAGTACGGCATATAGAAAAAAGAATCAGGGGAAAGTTCCTTCATAGTACTACATTGGCCAAAGATTTGACATAAAAAGTATTTGTTGACAATTACTGAGCATAAAATGTATTGATCAACATTTATTTTTAATCATTTCACCCCAAACAAGGCAATAAAGCTACTAAGACAAAGAGGTTAATAAGTTTAAAAGATTATAAGAAAAAGAAAATATTATTAAGCAGAGCGAACAATTAAAGAAGAGGAATTAAGAAAAAGCTTTTGAAGATCAAAGTTCACAAGAAAAGAGATCCACAAAAGAGAAATGCAGAAACTTTACGGTTGTTCAAACCATTTCAACTGTAACATGATGAGACTTTATTTCTAATCTAGTCCGATGCTTAAATTCATAAAGTCAAGGTACCAAAGTGGAAAACTAATCAGAACAATTACCATTACCATATTTTTTAGATAAGACACAGGGAAGCTACGATAGTACTTTGGAAAGTCACTGAAGCCGAGATATTAGGTGAGGACAAATAACATTGCATATTATTCATTGTATTTTATCAAGATTTTCTAAATACAGAACAGAAGCACCAGACCGGATGTGGCAGCAATATTCAATGCATGGACTAATGGTAGACTCATAGACGTGTAAGATAAGAGTCCAACGAGAAAAATTACAATGGATAAAACTTCTTTGCAGCAGACCGAGCAATTGATTCAGTGTAATCATTCCATTGATTGTCAACGGAAAACTTTAACCTGGGAAGGTGCAGCGAATCACTCTCTTGGATTATATCATAACTGAAATAAAATATAATGAACTTTTGTTTCAATTAATGTTTCAATTAATTTTTACTTAATATTAATTCGTAAAACATGACTACATTTGGGGGACCATCTCTAAAGATATTTTTTAAGGTTAAAAAACCACAAGCACGAACTATATTTGCAAATATCAAGTGAAACGTGCTTACTACAAACGTCCCTAATAATTAAGATTAACATTGACGCAAAGTCACAAATCTGAGGCATTTACTGAGAATCGAACACACTAAAACAGCAAATGTCTAGCAAGGTTAGATTTTGAATAAGCTCACGACGACCAGTCAATTTCCAAGTCGGTAAATCCGTAGATCTGACAAATTTAATTTGGATCTCAATCTTTCTATGTGTAATTTTTTTTTCTTTTTGTGTGGATATTGAAAAATTTTCAGATTCAAGTGCATTGATATGACAGGAGATTACGCTGAAAAATACATCTTTTTTTTTTTTTACATCATTAGGCGATGGACATTTTGATGGCATTACGTATTTTTGGAGGCAAAAATATAACTGAAATAGAATTCTAATCTGTAGCATTTGAGCAGAAGTAGGCATCTTTTCTGACTATCCCGCGCCGGTGTTATGCTACACTGTGAGTTTAAGGACGTAACTGTTCCTGCGCATGGATAAACACATACATACACACACGGAATCACACAACATAACCATTCACATATATATATTTATATATGTATGCGGCATATGAAATTCTAGTGGGAAAGAAAACAGGTAATCCAAAACCCAGACTTTCGCCCACTTCAGTTTGACAATAAAAGATGTTAAATCTATTTAAAAGACGCTATGTTAGCGAAAAATTGGTCATAAGAAACCATTTCTTCATAAAAGTGCTGTAGGATGGAGAACGAATGAGACAAAGAATGAATTACCAAAATTCTTACCAAAATTTGTACAAATATACGATTATGTGTCGCGATCCGACAAAAACGTTCTTACCATCAAAATTCTGATATATGGTAATTTGGTCAAATTGAACTGGGCCGAGAACTTTTCTGCAGTTCTTCGACAGTAAAGAATATATATATATATATATATATATATATATATATATATATATATATGAAGAATATAATTTTAAGATGTGCTCTATTTATGGGATAAAGTGCTCAATATCCGAGATAAAGCGTATGTAAATATAAAAGTGAACACTGAAGTGAAGACTCAGAGGCGACAGACTGTTTCATGCTAGACGCATTCGTCATATATATATATATATATATATATATATATATATATATATATATATATATATATTATGAAATGGACTAAGTCCGACTTGAATGTCCGATAAACTTCATAGAAAATATGTGTCCTCCCTCAAGAATCAAACCTGTATCATATACGGAAACGTCATATAGCCTGACGTGGTATACTATTTAGCTGCAGAGGAAACGTCTGGTAATTCGACCTTGCTAACTATTTCCTTCCTCTGTAGGTAAATGATATAGGACGTTACGCTATATGACGGTTCCGTGTAGGATACAAGTTTGATTTTTGTCAGAGGACATATATTTTCTATTTCTAGGACATTCTGGCCGGTAAATGTTGTTAATACCGTTTATTATAAACAGAGAATTTACTTGAATATCTGTATCTATAAAAATAACGTATAAAGGATATATATATATATATATATATATATATATATATATATATATATATATATATATATATATATATATATATATATTGTTTATTGTAGACGTATAACCACATTGATAAGCTGTCATACAGCGAAACAGTCTGTCTATGGATGACAATATATATATATATATATATATATATATATATATATATATGTATATATACCTTTTGTCAGTACGTATATCATTTGTATGTTGTGTATATATACTATTATATACAGAGTATTGCCTGAATATATCCTATTATATACAGTTTCTCTCAATCCCTCTCTTTCTTTCTCTCTCTCTCTCTCTATATATATATATATATGAAGAAATATAGTCTTAGGATGTGCTATATTTATGGGATAAAGTGCTCAATATCAGAGACAGAGCATGTGTAAATATAAAAGTGAACATATAAGTCAATACTTAGAGTCGACAGTCTGTTTCATGCTAGATGCAATCATCAAACCTTTATATATATATATATATATATATATATATATATATATATATATATATATTACTAAATGGGTCCACCTAATGTCAACAGTCTCTAATTCAAAGTTTGGTCTTTTTTTCTGGTTCCTTTTTCCTTAAAAATTTGTTATTGACTTTCTCTATGATATTCTCAGCATTCTCTTGCAAAACCACATCTCTGTTGCCATAAGTCTCCCATTCATAATGGGTGCATCGGCGTGGGATAATGCTTAGGGAGGCTTGTTTGGTTGACCATTACTAATAGTGAGTTTGATCCTCACTGGATGCTCCAAACAATATTTAATATTAAATAGCCGAACAAGAGTTGGACACGACGTAAAACGAGCAAAATCCTCTTCATAGATGTACACTAATGCATAAAACATATACTTACATAGTAAAATACGTAGGTTTATATATATATATATATATATATATATATATATATATATATATATATATATTATTCATTATATCGTAAATATAAATATTCGAAGTATATTAAATAATCATTAATAAGCGTTCAAATGCTTCTGATTCTTGCAAAGATGAAGATAAAAAATTCATCAAGAAAAGGAAATCTGTGTGTGTGTATACTGGATTAAAATCCGCCCTATCGAGTGGCATTTAAGCTAGCTTCTGCAGAGGGTCCTGGGTTTGGACTTCATCACAACAGGTAGTGGGGAGTAGATGCGCTAGGCAACAACAAACTACAGAAGAACTCAAAATTGATCGCTACATTTAAGTATTGAATTAATGTTTAAGCTTACCTTTTAAAAGTTCAACGATAATTCTTCTGCTACCACTTAATTTAAAGAAAATTGATGTACGTGTGACGTTACTTTCGTACAAACAATTATTTTTATTTCATGGGTGACTTTCGTTGGATTTCGCTATTAATTTCGATTATTCCCAAAATTATCTCCAAGTTATAAAAATTGTCATCGTACAAAAAAAATTCGTCGCAATAATTGACGTAAAAAGTAATGTTTAAAAAGTTTGAAACAGTGACACACTGACATTCTCATTCATTATAAAGAAATATATATATGTGCGTGTGTGTATTTTAAGTGAAAACATGACTCCACAAATACAGGCATATCTCTTTATTTTATTTCTTTTAGTTATATCACTCGATCTAAGGCAGTAGAGCCACTGATGGAATAATAAAAAAGAGAAACATTGAGGAGCGACAAGAAAAGAAGAGTAATAAGACATTAGATAATGTTTGACATGGCATTTACATTTTTGAAGATAAAAAGCCTGGAGCTGGAAGTGCGAGAAAAGAAATTGTTAGTATAGAACTTACGGTTGCATCTAGGCAATTAAATGAATTGATGAGACATATATAGATAGATCTGTTTTGTCGGGATGTGAGAGTAGCGTAACAGTTATCGGCACGGACCATGGAACCGGCGAGCCGAGTTCAAATCTCGATATAGTTTGTAGCATTCGTTTTCACACAAATACATTTGGGAAATGCATGAATCCAACTCTCTCTCTCTCTCTCTCTCTCTCGCCTATTGATAGAAAATTGCATAATCGACTGCGCTATGTATTTTGGGTTGGCAACCAATCATAATGAAAGAAAATCCCCTGTCCATTGTAGCCCTTAATAAGGTTTATCTTTTCACTATCTCTCCGAATCCCTGTTCTAGCACAAGCTCGTCAGATATGTTATTCCTTGCGTTCCTTTGGCTCTCATGCCTTCAGTACGTCCTGTGAGTGTCCAATTCTTGAAGCTTTCTTTCCTTATTATGTACCTTACAAATGTCAATTATCGCTTTATGACTATAAGTATAAATCTCCTTTTTGTTTTTATTTTCCCTAAAAATTACAGTCAGTTCATGGGGTTCTCAGCATCCTTCTATAGAACTATATTTCGGTTGCTTCAAGTTTCTTCTTTATCCGTGTGGAGATTTTTCAGCATTCACTGGCATATAGAAGGGCCGATATTTTACCTAGCACTATTTTCTTTGCTTCTATATAAATTCTCTTATTTCTGAATAATTTGTTTTTTGGAAGGCATATTCCGTTATTTCAATGCGTCTATTGCATTTGAATGTTTCATTTTCCGTCCTCTGTTAAAAGGCGATGTAGATCATTTATTTTTATTTTTTTTACTTGTTTGATGTTGGTGTCTTTATGCTGGACCGGTTCTTTTCTTGGCAAACACACATTCTGTTTTTTTATCTTCTTACAATTGGTATTTAGTCCTTTCTTCTTGCTTTCCTTTCCTTCTTTCTGCGGCAATTGCTGTGCCCGCAATCCTAAGTTGTCATGGTTTTGTGGTTACCCATGCAAAATAGTTTGTCCTCAAGATTTTTCGTTTACGCTCATAATGTCTGAATATATGACAGGCATATATACACAAACACGCACAATAATACTTGCACACACACAGACAGACACAGACACACACATACACATACACACACAGACAGACACACAGAGACACACAGGCAGACACACAGACACAGACTGACACACACACATACACAGATACACACACACAGACACACACAGACAGACAGACAGACAGATACACAGACACACACTGACACACATACACACATACACAGACACACACGCATACACACACATACACACACACGCACACACACACTATGTATATATATTTATGTATGTATGGGGGTGTGGTCGACTGGTTAGAACGTTCATTTAGCCATTTTCAAGATTGAAATAATTTAACTATTAACAAGAAAAAGATTGTGGTATGTATGTGTTTATATAATGTTTCATTTTCAAGACACGGTCAAGATACTGTGTCCATATTCATAGTTCATTCATATTGATATTTGAAAAGGGCTAAATGTGTACCCGAAAGCACTCGGAAAGAAAGAACGATTGGACAGCTTTTATATAATTTATCCTCCGAAAAGAAAAAAAATTATAAGATTACATGAGAAATTGTATAAAAAACTAAATCAAAGCACCTTGTCTGTCATATTCAATGAAACGCGCATATATATATATATATATATATATATATATATATATATATATATATATATATATATATATATGTGTGTGTGTGTGTGTGAAAATATATAGAAAATAGGAAAGAACGGGCTAGGTTAGTAATCCAAGGTTCTTTAGTATTTTAGTTATTATTTTTAAAAAATAGTGCTCGATACAAAAGTAGAGCATAAATATAATTATTTATTTAAAAATATGATTCCAGCACGCTACATAAGAAACATGAGACTTCTTATGTAGCGTGTTGGAATCATATTTTTAAATAAATAATTATATATATATATATATATATATATATATATATATATATATATATATATATATATATATATAACGCCCCGATGGAACAGCGTAGGCGTTATGTCCTGGGATTAGAATTTGAGAACTACTCGAAGAAAGACATTTGATCAAATTACAGTATGAAAGCCATGAAGATTTTACCACTTGACATTTGTACCAAGTTAGAAAACGTTGCATTTCCACGAGAGAAATAATATTTAACTGCCAAAGGCAAAAATTGTGGTAACAACGGCATAGTCGGTGGGAAGAAAATAAATCATGACCGTAAGTGAAAAACGTAATTACACATTTCATATGAATTCACCTGATAAATTGAGTGGATTAAAAAAAAAAAAAAGAAATCTTAAAAAGTAAAAAGCTTAATATTTCGCAGTTTTCGAAACAGAAATGAATATACAGTCAACTGTTATTATTTATAATTATTTGTCACAAACAATTTTGAGTAGCTTCAATGAAGCATCGTATGTTAATTCCGATACTGAAACCGGTTTTTCCATATTAAAACTTCTGAATTTCAATTTAACATATCGACACGTTTCTGAATTTTTATTCCGTCATTTATGGCAGTGGAAAACTTCGAATAACCGTATTTGAGAAGATTTGTAAATGGATAGCAGATCCAGGAGTCGGTGAGAGAATAAAAAATAGCTATTTTTATATTATTGTTCAACTAATACACGGCCCGAGAGCCACTAAGGGTAGAGGGTTACTGGATTTGGGTATTGTGAGAATGTAACAGGAGGGAGTAAGTAATGCATATTATAAAGAATTTGTAGAATAGTTAACGGTTGACCAAAGTTCGGTACTTTTTTTCTGCAAAGCTAGAAAAGATAAGAAATCGAGAAAGATCCTGATTGCTCAAGTTCTGAAAAGATACGACACGTAAAAGAAAACGTATAGCTTATATCTATAATAGTATAATTATACTAATCAACAAAAAAATTGTAAATGGTGTCGAGACACCAAACATCTTTTTTAGTTAATTGAATGGCACTGATTCCGAAAATGACTTTCTTTTTTTCTTGGTTAGCTACCGTTTTTGCTATACAGAAATGCCTCAAATTTTGGGGAAAAAATAAAGCTTTTTTTTTCATTTGTTTTCTGTATATATGATATTAACCGATGGCAATATTTCTTAAAATAAAATGAGAGAAACCTCTAATTCGTATTTAAACCAACAAATATTGGTCTGCTTAAATACTATTTTTTGCAATAAAAATCAGAATATAGGAACTATGGTAAATATTTTCTTTCTTGATTGCCTATCATGTTTAACGTTATGTAAATTCCTTTTGATGCTCCAACAGCATCATGTAGAATGGAATAGATGTATTCAATTGTGATGTCTCTAGTTAGAGTCTCTTTACAACTGTGAAAACAGAATACTCTGAATGTGCTTGGTTTTCCTTTCATAGAAAAGTCATGGCATAAAGATATGACTATCAAACGAAATATTTTAGGGTTTCATTTTTTTGATGTCACCATAATTATGAGTTTTACTAAAGTATGTTACTGATAAATTTTATCAGTTAATTTAAATTCTGGCGATAAATTGGAAAAAATCGGTATTTCTATTTTAAAGTTTTTGACTCAACTTTCTTATAAATTTATTTCAGATGGTTGGCATTAATTGCCCAGCCTATCTGAAAATTGATGGGTTTCTACGATCTTTATTAACTAAATTTTGCGATCAGCCAAGATCGTAAATTGATCATTTTTTTCCCAAAATGAGCAATTTCAGTGCAGCAAAAACGGTAGCTAACCATGACAAACTAAGGCCATTTTCAGAATCAGCACCATCAAATCAGCTAAAAAATGTGTTTTGTTACTTTACACCAAACATTGTGTTGACCAGTGTTAGTTTAATAACAATTGCAGTAATACTTGAAAATGTCCATCTTCTTTTCATAATTTCATTTTAATTGTAAATCAATAACAAATCTATTTACATTTCACATATAATAAGGCCATGTTATTACGTCCTTAATTCATGACACTTGACAGTCCCTTTCTTTTTGATTTTTAATGCTAAAATCGTTAAAACTATATTTAATCTTATGTTATTACTACTTACTTTTTGCCATGTTCTGTATTCGTCGACTAACAAATCTGTTGTAATTAAAGCGAATCAGGTATTTCGTTTTTTTTTGCCAAAACCCGCGTTGCTTATTGAATTGAATGAACATTTTTATACATATGTTTAAGAAAGTTTATTTAATATTAAGTATAAAAAATAAGACATTTTGACCTTAGAACGTAGTGTATTTACTGAGAATTATCTATGTAGGTACGTAAGTTTCTGAGTATGAAGAATACATATCTTTCGAATGAATTGTCTCTCTTTCTCTCTCACTCTCTATCTATCTATCTATCTATCTATCTGTCTATCGCTCTCTATATATATTGTAATTCTGTTTTTATCTATATATTGGTCTGGTCAGATCTATCAATCGATCTGTCTATATCTCTATGTCTCTGTATGTCTCTCTTTTCATTATCTCTGTAAATTTACTTGTGACTATGTAACTTTTTACGTTTTTGTCTACCTATCTATCGAATGTAATCAAATCTATCTAGTTCTATTTCTATTCATCTATGTTGGTCTGTTCAGAACTATCTATCAATCTCTTTAAATTTGCTTGTGACTGTGTATCTAATTTCTATCTATCTAGCTAGCTAAATTTAAAATTTTTTTTTTGGATTGAAATGCTCCCGAAAAATTATGACTTTTTCGGAACTTGTAATGAAAACTAAATAATCGTTACCCTCATATCCTTGGTAAAGCGCTATCCTGAACGTAGTTTTATTGAATTATCAATCCTTCGGATCAGCAAGGTTTCGCATGGCTCGCTTTTAAACAGCCTACGCCTTCCTGGCTGAAATGTCCCAAGATGCTGACTTGCTGTCTCTGCAGGAGTGCCTTTTGCTGGCCTGGAAACCAACTCTCGTGATTCATTCCCATAACCCGATCTCACGCCCGTCCCAATAGCCAAGATAACTTTACTAAATATTTTAGGTTCGACATAAAATTCGACGCCAGAAAACGTAAGGAATTCACGACAAATGACTTCCAGGCCACACGAGTCCGACGTGTAATATCAAGACTGCTGACTTGGTTAACTTATTTATGTGTAAATGATGGGCAACCTGGAATATTGTGTCAGGATTCGTTCGCCTTTTGACGATGGGTACAATAATTCCAATATATATATATATATATATATATATATATATATATATATATATATATATATATGTGTGTGTGTGTGTGTGTGTATGTATGAATTAGGATCAAATGTTGACCGGAATCCAATAGAATGGTAAGATAAATAGTAAATGTTTTAAACATTCCTCACACACACACACACACATGTATATATATATATATATATATATATATATATATATATATATATATATATATATATATATATATATATTGCACATTTCATTGAATACGACAGACAAGGAGATTTATTTTTTATACAATTTCTTATACGATCTAATGTTTTCTTTCTTTTCAGATTCTTTTCGGCTATACATTTAGTCATTTTCAAGGATGAAATATTTTAACTGTTAAGTAAGAAATAGTTTGTTGCATGTATGTATTTATATAATGTTTTCATTTTTCAAAATACAGTCAAGATATTGTGTCCATGTTCATAGTTGATATTATTGAGTGTTGTTTTTTGTCTTTATTAATAAGGCTTCCATTATTTTAGCCTTTTTTTGCATGTAGATGATGCTATTATATTTGTGTTGTCAACGAATATGTTACGAATAGTGTCCGGTACACGCACACACACACACATATGTATGTATGCATTGTTAAATATAACAGACAATGAATGTCTATGTTTCATCATGAACCCTTCTAAAGTCTCTAACTTGATTTAATTCCGGTAGAAAATGGCGAGAATTTAACCAGCACACTCGACGTATGAGGATCTGACATCTTATTGATTCAGTTATGAAAGTTTGTGCGATAAGCTTAAGTGGCATTTAAGACCCGCTAGTGATTTACAAAGGAGGCCACATATGGAGCAAGAGTGAGGATTGTGAGATGACATCACTGTTAGATTGGCTGACCTTTTAGATCTTGCTCTCGCTTCTTGAAGACGATCCAGACAAGCAGATTGAAAGCTGCTGAGTCCACTAAAACCCATTGATTTCCATTCTACCCACTCCAAGGCTAAGCGCTCAAGGGTGTTATGTCGTATATTGACAGCTGACAAATTGCTTTTCAGCTTGTCTTTGTATCTTAGCCATGGGCATCCTATATTCCTGTAGCCCTAATCTAAATGTATCTTGGGTATCCTGTCATTTTTCATTCTACTACTATAATAATAAATAATACATTCTGTGTAAGAGCTATTGTAGACGATATGAATAGCTGAAAATTGCCATTTCTTTACAGTGATGTCCATCCTGTATAAGACCCTGAAGCCACTCGGTGCAGAATATTAGAGAATAAGAGGCACAGTCATGTACAGGTTAAGATTTTTGTGAGCGGGAAGACATCCTTTTGGGAGTCAGTTCCACATGCCAGTTTTTTGCAGGAAGAAGCTGCTTGAGTGGAACTTACATCTCACGAATGGAACAGGAAGGGATTCTATTGTCTAAATACGGCCAGCATATTGAGGCTGTGTTCGGAATTAATGATATAAAGTGCTGCTTTCTGTTTTTTACAATAAAGCCTTATCTTTTTTCCATTTTTTAATCGATTTCACTTCAAGCAACGGAGTAATGTCGACGACAGGCAAGAGGTTACTGGGTGTGTAAGTGTTAGAAATAGGAAAATTGCTAAGGAACGAAAATAGAGAAAGATTAATCAGAAGGACAGTAGATTTTGATTGACATTACATTTAAATTTTTGCGGATATAAATTGGCTGGAAAGCATGGAGTTGGAAGGGACCTCCACAAGTGAGAAGTACGAGAAAAGAAACTGTTAGCATAGAACTTACGGTTACATTTAGCCAGCTCAACTGTAAATTGATGAGATCTCGACGCCAGTCTACTATTACGCTTCAATTCTAGACACCATATTGAAGAGCTAATCCGAACAATTAGCATGAAGTATTTATAGAAAAGGCAAATAGAGGCAACATTACAGCGGTAGGAGAGCGGCTGACGCTAAATCGGAGTCAATGATATTTGCTGATATTCTTCATTGGATTTTATCAAAGAGCTACAGATAGATAGCAGAAGTACATGTCCATATGTGGCAGCAATCTATCACTTTTAAACGCCTTCTACAGTAGCAGGTGCATATCACATTCATGTTCTCAACGAGTATACTGAGTATCGAGGTTGGGATGATTCCATATTGGTTTATATATGTCTCTATTGATCTCTGGCCGGAAGGTTGTATCTTCAGTCGTCATCACAGGCGGGTGGTGATGTATTCAGCATAGTTATTCATGATTTTTTCGTAGAGAATGCTGTTCCCTATGGGATATTTAAATTACTAAATAATGTTAGCATAGTATAGATTTGATTTTGTCGCTGAGATGTTATTTCTGATGACGTAAAATATTTTTCATTTTAGGAGATAATTTCATATTTTTAGTTTGTTCAACAAATAAAGGAAAAACACAATAAAAAAGTAAACAGCCTTGTTCAACGAATATATATATATATATATATATATATATATATATATATATATATATATATATATATATGTGTGTGTGTGTGTGTGTGTGTATGTGTGAAAATATATAGAAAATAGGAAAGAACTCGTTAGGTAAATAATCCAAAGTTCTTAAGTATTTTTTTTTAAATTATTTTACAAAAATAGTGCTCGATACAAAAGTAGCGAATAAATATAATTATTTATTTAAAAATATGATTCCAACACGCTACATAAGAGTTCTCATGTTTCAAAACAAAAGTCGAAAACTTCAATATAATTATTTGAATTAAATTGAATTAAAGTACTAAGCCCTGTTCGCTTGAAGATGGACCAGAGCTTGTTACTTTAATTCAATTTAATTCAAATAATTATATTGAAGTTTTCGGCTCTTGTTTTGAAACATGAGAACTCTTATGTAGCGTGTTGGAATATGATTTTAAATAATTTTATATATATATATATATATATATATATAGGTAGATAGACAGTTTCATAGATACTTGAACGGTTCAAAGAAGCCATACTTTTTTATCCAGCCTTATATGAGCTTAAGAGAATTACACCTCATAATTTCCGATCTTTGATTCAAATGGATTTGGAAATTTCATTATTGCTAAATTTTTGTGGTTGGTTGTAATGTTTTGCTGGAGAGAGAGTGAGAGAGAGAGATAGATAGAGAGAGAGATAGAGAGAGAGAGAGAGAGAGAGAGTCAGGCAAAAAATGTATACACACTTCAGAAAAGTAAATACGTTTCTTTCGTAGTTTTATCAAATTGCGATAACATGATATTTTCTCGACAGATGACCCTGGGACAAGAAACTGAAAATGCATGCAGAGCAATCTCACTGGACACTTTGGTTGACGTTGCCAAAGCAGTAGTTTGCCGTACTAATAAATTTTTGGAGACTAAAGGCCACCATTTTGAGTATCTCTTGTGACTGTAGAGTTCAAATGTAACCTGTATTAATTTCGTGATGTCCGAATCTTTGAATTAATGTCTGAATGAATTTAGTATTATATTATCTCGTTTTTTCTTTTCCTAAAGTGTGTATACATTTCAAATTGAGAAAGTTTTCGTGTGACACGATTCATCTTTTAGGATTTCACCGGCTTATCAACTTTTGCAGGTTATTTAAAGCTAGGAAATATCTACAAATCCTGCTAATAACCCATATCTTCTCCAAGTGCATTTGCGCGTAAGTGAATATAACGAACACGATTGCAATTGGAACTCAACTCCCCGATCCATTATCCATTACGCCAACCGAACATCCAATCTTACAACACCTGATATCCCCTAGCGGTTTCCCATCTCAACGTTGCTTAACTTCGGTGACCGCACGAGAAACGTTGTTTCAACGTGATATGGCAGTAAGCCAATTTCTCTGTGTGTATGGAGTAGGGCGTGCGTGTATGTATGTATGTGTGTGGGGGGCATGCGTGTATGCATGTGTGTGTCCTTAAATGTAAAGCGTTGTCTGGAACCTCTTCTCTTCTTATTCACATATAGATATTACAGCTATTACAACGTCACTTGTCCTAAAGCTGACTGCAATTGAACTGTAACATTAGCGAAAGGACAAAGTGGTATGAAATATTCCAAACGTTGCAAGATCCAAGTCATGCGTAAGGGAAGAGAGGTTAAAAAAGAAATTAACTTCTAACCCTTTTTAGTTTTGCATTCATCAAGTGGTATTCATTTTTCAGTCTAACATTTGATACTAACTGCTTGAGCAATAGAAGGGGATCCGATAACATGACTTACATGCACCGACTGTCGACGCCCAAAAAGAAAGAAGGAAAAAAATGTCGCGGCTGGGACGCTGATGGAGCCATTCCCATTGGTATATAACCAAATACTAAAATTAAATTATTTACAAATTAAATATCCACTATCTTAATTTACATTCAATATTTATATATGAAAAAAAATATTTAGCGAGTAATATAGAACAGTATGTGCTGAATTATAGAGTAATGGTTCGTTCGCCAGCTGCGCAAATTCTGACAATTATTGTTCATCTAATACAAAGGTTAAAGGCCACTCAATGTAGAAATTTACAGAATATGTGATATGGACGTGAGATTTTTTTTACGGCATATGAACGTTTTGCAGGTTACTTATTAGGTATCGTGAGTCGGAAATATGTTCGAAGAATTATAGCCTGAGTAATTGTGAAGAAAATTTTAAAAAGTCATGCAAGGCCCAATTTTCAAGGATTATTTTTTCTTCTACTATCATAATAAATTGTGCGTAAATTGTAAGCGATGTGTAATTAGGCATATTTACAGTAATGTTCACCCTGTATAAGGCTCAGGAACCACTCGAGGTAGGGAGTTAAAGATTAAGAGGCATAGTTTATGCGGATGTGCAGGGAAGATAATGGTTGACAATAAACTTGAACAGGTTAAGATTGCAGTAATCGGGGAAGCATCCTATTGGGAGACGGATGCACCGAGCAGCGATTCGTGGAAAGAAGATGCACGAGTGGAACATCTCATCAACAGAACACGAAGGGAATAAGAATGGTTCGCTAAAATATGCGTGGCATGGAGAATTCTAGTCGCGAAGTTAAGAAATCGTGGAATGAAGAAATGTAGCAAACTCTGTTCTACATTTCTCGCCAAATATTTTTCATATATAAATACTGAACACTTTCCACGGAAATAACGATGAGCAGTCCCTAAATTCAGATGAAATAAATAATATCACCTGAAGAAGGCAGGAGGTTACAACGGCCGAAACATCGTGAATACGGCAGTAAAGATGAGGACAACAGTCTGATCAATATTAAATTATTAATATTCCGATCACCGAAGTTAAGCAACGTTGGGCCTGATCAATACCTAGATGGGTAACCGTTTGGTAATAAACTTGGATGTGCGGTTGTTATAATGGATAATGGCTCGGATTTGTTAATCGAATAGCTGTGTTCCAATTTGTCATATATGGATGAAAAGTGTCACTTCTGACAACATACTTTGAAAGTGAATCTCTAGACAATTGAAATGTAGACCGTTATTTAGTAAAAAATAGAGATACCATACCACTGACTGGTGGGGGGGTACAATTACGTGTTGACTATTGTGTTAACCCGGACGTTAAAGTAGAGGGCCCGTCAAGGCGAAGTAGTACTTTTCTTAGCATCTCTACGCAGTCGTGAATTAACTGATAAGTTGTCAATAATTTTTCTGCTGATTCTTTACTTCTTTGGTAATTAAATACTTTATTATTTTACATTGAAGTCTTTCTGTTATTACTTGTATTATGTACGTGTGACGGATTCCAGTTTATTCGTGATATTCACTTATGTACAAATGCCATTGGGAGAGGTATAAATCCACCTCTTCACACTCACTTAAGGGTTAATTAGTCAGACTTGAATCACTAAAACATCATTATCTCCCCAAAATTTTTTGAACAATCAAAAAATATCTGACAATAACTTGCAAAGGATTGATAAACCCTAGTAAACGAATCAATCAATCAGCCAATCCATATTATCCTCGCTTATTTCGGCTGTCTTGCTCTCTGGCTTTCATCATACCGATCCATATAAAATACAGGAATGTCCGAACTGAACCCTTTATTCAATCTACCCGAGCAGACTGTTCTCGTCCCACTGTCCATGTCTAGGAATATTTCGTGTTGTTCTTATTTTTAGTGCTGCTCAGTTATTGCTCGCTATATTTCTAATGAGTCTAAGTATACACTACCCGACTCAGAAATTGAACTCGGAATTACTATATCACCAAACGAATCATCGCATGAATCGATTAGGCTATTGCTGGCATGTAAATAAATTAAATAATAATGTCCTCATCCCAGAAATACAGTCAGAAAAGATGGTTTCTGCATTTACTATGGAAAGCAACCGAAATTAAAACTAAAGTAATTCAAGTTAAAAATTAATAATGGCTGCCTGATATTAATGCTGATATAAGTCAAGTTGATTCAAACGTTGGTTGGAAGATGATATTAATTGGGCTTAGCTTAGTAAAGTCCAAATGTGAGGAATTTGTTAAAGGAACTACCAAGAGAAAAAGACATGTCTGCTTTAAAAAATAAAATAAATTCCACCCTTTACCAGGGATCGAACATCTAAACTTCTAAACTTCTACCACAGGTCTTCTAGACTAACATCTGATACTAGGGACATAACAAGGTTTGAGTTGATAAGATTCATTTTATTTTTTATTTCATCGTTTTTTTGTTTTTTAGTTTTTAATTAGAAACATTTTGGCTGACCTGTTTTTAGGCATTCGGCGAGTCATATTCGAAATTATTTATTCCAAATCTCCTCAAATATATGTCTTTATGTCTTTTCCGCTATTCCACGCGATCAAAACTATCATTATTTATAATGTATTATGGCAGGGCGTATCTTTTTTTCCTTTCGTGATTTCTTTCTTTCGTTCTTTCTTTCTTTTTTCTCCTTATCTCGGTGAAACGAAGTAGCGTCTCTGATATGTCTTTTCCGTCTTTCCACGCTATTAAAACTATCACTATTTATGAGCTATTTTGGCAGGGCGTTTCTTTTTTCTTCCTTTCGTTCTTTCTTACTTTCTTTTTAGTCTTTGTCCCACTGAAACCAAACAGCCTCCCTCATATACATTTTTCGTCTTGCCACGCAATCAAAACGGAATAGTTCATTGTTCATAAGGTATTGGCTAGACATAACATACGTGGGATACAAAGAACTAAAGGAGGGAAAGACAGAATTAACATTAAGATAGTTAATCTCGCAAACGCAGATATCTTAACTAAACACCACTGTTAATACCGTTACAAAAGAGTAAATAAAACCCACAAACAGGAAATAGGAATTATGGCAACGGTAGCATCCAAGCGAAAATTACTGTTTTGTTGTCTGCCCTGCTGTGGCTAAAATAATAGGCGGATTGCCAAATGCATTATGCAATTTCTTTTGTGTCTGTAACTGCTGGTTTTGATTTGTATGAAATGTTCTTGAAGGTCACAAATTGTGCATATGTCTAATGGCATTATTAAGTGCGATAGTAATATTAGCAGTTTTCTTAAAAGCGAACATTCGGGAGTCAATTATCGAGCAGCCAGTGCTAGTGTTGTTTGAAATTTATAAAATCTTTCTCTGTAAATTTTTTTTTTTTTCAAGAAAATAGTGTAGCTGCTATCACTCTATCCAGTATTGATGCAGGTTTCCTTCTTAAACTTTTGTTTCAGGTAGTTTGGAATATCAACATCTTGATTATTTTCTCTTCGAGTTACATGCGAAATTCATTTTCTAGTTGCTGATATAGAAATTCCTCACGTGATATGGTTTATGTTATTTGGTACAGTTCTTTGTTAATGATTCTGTAACGCGAAGATGCACAATATTCAAAGGACGGTCTTTGCCAAAATCTACAAGTTCACTCGATCAAAGCCACTGACCTTAGAAAGTGGATCTATACATCTGTCAGTTTAGATGCCATGCATAACATCTTAATGGAAGTTTGGATCTGACTGCAGCTATTTCAGAAAATGATTAAAGTTTTCAGTTTAATGCTTTTCTTCCCCATTTCCGGCACAACCTATTCTACGTTCAATTTTCGTATGTCCTATAATAAATTTGTTATAAGTGGCCTATACACCTAGGTATTTGAAATGTTTAGTATTAAGAATTTCCCTGTCTTCAATATTTTGATGGGTTCAAGGAATGTGCTTTCATTTCAAATCAAGGTCCTTTTTCTCTTTTGGAAAGGTTTATCATGAGTTTTATAACTCGAAATACTTGTTAGCGGAAGTTGAATTCTTGTTCAATCATCATTTTTATCCTAACTACGAATCCCTATGTCGGCAGCATCAGTATATTGGCCTCGAAAGGGGAAAGAGGATCGCTGTCGTCTATTGATTCATTTGAGATGGAGAATGGAATGCTTAGATGATCAAATTCTTAGAAATATATTTACATTACAGATATGATAATTCTGTCCTGAGTGTAATACCCGCTTTCATTCCTGAACTCTGATAAACCGTTTCTGATTTGCAAAATACGTCTTCCTTATACTCAATGCATTTCTATAGAGAACGTCGATCTATTTCATATTTAAAAGTCTTGTTCTGCCACAATGGATTATATTAACTCCTGACCAATTACAGTTCATTCCTCCCACTGCATTTCCGTCAAAAAGGAAATTACAAATTGTCAGTAAAATCACTTGGCAACAGGAAGAAGAGTTGAATTCTTGCCGGAAGTAAAAAAAAAAAAAAGAAAAATTACTGTCAATATTTCCATTATTAATGTTTCTTTTTTAGTTTTTGAATTTTAGTTATTTATTTAATTGTCCCTTAGCGGATGATTTGCATTTTGGTGTATTTTGTCGAATCTTCCTTAAGGAGATATGTTCAAATTTACGATATGACATGCATTAGAATTCGTCCGGATTTAATCAGAATGGTAAAGTAATGATTTCAAAACCCGCTTAATAACATTTTGGATATATACTCCATCTTGAATTCTATATATATGAATATATTAATAAGATTCTTATATTTATGAGTAAACGTTGCTTTTATATTAAGTTATTTTCAGTTGATCTTTTAATATATATATATATATATGATACAGTATTGGTTAAAACGTATGCTATATAATTGTTTTAAAGTGCTCAATATCAGGGATAGAGCCTATCTAGATATAAAAGTCTGATGATTGCGTTTAGCATAAAACAAACTCTAATTTCTGGCTGTGTCCATACATGCATACATATATATATATATATATATACATACATACATATATATATATATATATATATATATATATATATATATATATATATATATATATATATATAACGCAAATATTATTAAAGACACGGGCATTTTTTGCCGATTAATTTTTCTGATTGACTTATTATATTACCCTCTCAAATGAGGAGGATATTCCGTCCGAAGTTGTTCATTTTCGAAGAAATATCGTCCAAGCTTTCGGCTTTAAGTCATCATCAGATAGACAGAGACACATGTTGGGTTTCCTATAACTAGTGAGCGGTCTGATGTAGACCAAGAGTATTGTGACACAGGTTGGATGTGCCGTGTGTGTATTCGCTTCACACACACACACATACACACACACATACATATATATATATATATTAAGACATTTTTATGTTTATACATTCTTTTTATAGATACAAATCCCGACAATTGCTAATCGAACGATCCTCCGTGGCTCGATCTTTTAAGGCACGTCAGCCTAAATGACGGTTTCATATAGGAAACAGGTTCGATTCCTGTCGCAGGACGAATATTTTCTATGAAATTTCTCGGACCTTCATTATAAAACAGAGCATTTACTTAAATATTTGTATCTATAAAAAGAATGTATAAACATAAAATGTCTTTAAAATAATCGTCAGTCTTTGTCCATTTCATCATATATATATATATATATATATATATATATATATATATATATATATATATATATATATATATATATATATATATGTAGAAAAATAGGTAAGAACACGTTAGGTAAATAATCCAGAGTTCGTTAGTATTTTTTGTTTTTATTTTTAAAAAACAGTGTTATATACAGAAATAGAGCTTAAATTTTCACTTCAGGATGAAACAGGGGTTGACACTTTAACTCAATTTAATTCTAACAATTAGATTGAGATTTTCGGCTCTCGT
>OZ010594.1:38424723-38462223 GCA_963932145.1 Acanthosepion lycidas | reverse complement strand
TCGAGTAAATTTCCATTCTCTTCATAATTTATTGAATGGAAGGAAGTTACACACTTTTTTCTCTCTAGAACAACTACTTTGTGGAAAAGACATCCTAGAGAATGCATCCCCGATCATAAGGAGCTTAACTTCTTCAAGACTTCATTGACTAACCCTAAAAAATGATGCTTATACTTAGAATCAGAAAAAAGATCACATTTATAGGGTACATCTTGGAACATTTGATATTCACATGACATACTGAAGGCAACAGGGACTGAGGAAAATAGTGAGCTAAAAAGATAGGAAGTGATGGAGAGCCATCGTACTTAGGAGTTACGTCACATAGAAAAAGTGTTTTATTTCAACAATCTTATCAGAAAAAAAGAACAGTAGACGTAAAATGGATAAATTATTTTTACGTTGATTTTGCTATCTCGACTAAGTGTCTTGTAAGCTAAGGAAGAGTTTACAACTGGCGTTATGATCTTGGAGAGAGACGGCACAGGAATAAGATGAAAATGATCACTCCGAAATCATGAAAACATTTCCAAATCAACGAATTGACTGAATAAGAAAATGTTTCTTTTGACATCGGTTAATATTTCATATTCAAGTAGAAAAACTTATAAGCCACGTAATTTTGAAGTTATGCGACATATTTGTCCTATGGAGCAAAGCAATTTTGCGCGCAAATAAAATATAACGAAAAAAATAATCCTTGCTCGCACTTCTCACTTGTGGAACACCCGATTTCTTGCCTTTCTGCTAAAAATCTTCAAAAATTTAAATGCAAAGCCAGTCGCTGTCGTCTGTCTTCATGAATCCTAATTTCATTTGTTTGTTCCTTCTCGACTCTCCTGGCAAATGTCTTCTCATTCTTTTTCACTTCCAGTAACCTCATGCGTTCTAGTGGCATTCTCGCCTTGCTTGGTGTGAAATGATAAAAAGAACCTTATCTCACGCAAAACTGCTGTTGTACAAGTTAAAGAGAAAGGAATTAGATGAAATGGAATAAAAAATATAAATTTGAAATACGAGTCAAGACGCATGAAGCGGTGTAATAAGCTATGTTTTAATAAATTCCTAATTATGGGTCACGCAATAGCACCAACTTGAAAATGATCCACTTTTTCACCTAATTAATTATGCAAGGAAGGGTCCTCATCTTTGTTTACAATGTTAACACTTTCAGCACCAACTTGCTTCATTCGTTTTTTTTTTTGTTTTTTTTTTAAGGATAGGGAATTTTAAACTAGTGTTCTGTATTTATATAGAGCAAACTAAAAAACAATTATTATAAAAATAAATAGACATAATATGTCTATATTATTAAATGAAACGTGCCTGACTGAAGATATTCTGCCTAAATATCCATACATATATCAATAAAAAAAAAACAAGAGAAAAAACTATAATTAGTCATCTGACGGGCTTTATCAAGCCAAATGTTAGATAGCGAAGTAAAGTCCGTTAAATAACGAAACACGTCACTAAATATAGATCGCACACACACATACACACACACACACATATATATATATATATATATATATATATATATATATATATATATATGCTGCAGTTCAATGACAATGTGTAATTGTTAGGAATATACTTTTGATACTTTTTATAGCGTGTGCACTATCAGGTTCTGCAATGTTCTTATCTCTGTCAATCTGTTTCTTTTTTTCTTTCGTTCTGTTTATCTTTATTCCAGTTCCTATCTACATATCTATCTTTCTCGATAACTTTGTTTCATTCTATCTCAGTCTGTTTCTTTCTTTATTTCTGTTCTAATCTATCTATCTATCTATCTATCTATCTATCTATCTATCTATCTATCTATCTATCTATCTATCTCATTCTTTCCCTTCTTCCAATCCTGTCTACTCCTGTCGATCTTGCGTTAATTAAAAGTTTCTGTCGCCAAAGACGTCATGGAACCTCGCCCAATATTCTAACCACAATTTTCCCCAGTTTTTTTTTTCAGCATAATATTTCAAGCATTGCTTTCTCCCGGTTTGCTGCACAAAGAAATATGTTGGCTAACTGAGAAATATAGCATTGCTGAAGTTTTAAAATCAACATTTTTTTCCTCTCGCTCCAGGGTGGCATGTTATACAGTTCACATTCTTGAAATTCAAACGTTAATATCACTTGTTACAGTCTGTTGCTATAATCCTTAGTATATGGATAAATTATAATCTTTTTAGAATTAGCGATGTCTCGGTATGAGAACAACGTACGTCAACACAAATTAACCATTTTTGGTTCATGCGAAATCTATTTTTCAATCCTTTTTCATAATAGGAAATCTGACTTTCATATATAAAGCATTTTATTTCCTTTTCTTGATGAATTTTTTATCTTCATCTTTGCAAGAATCAGAAGCATTTGAACGCTTATTAATGATTATTTAACATACTTCGAATATTTATATTTACGATATATATATAAGTTGACATTGAAGTCAACACTTGGACTGATGATTGCATCTAGCATGAAATAGTCTGTAGCCTCTGAGTGCTGACTTGAATGTCCACTTGTATATTTACATACGCTCTATCCCTGATAGAGATACTTTATCCCATAAATATAGTACACCATAAAACTGTATTTCTGATGATCGAAAAAGCGTGAAAACCAGTGGGCAGTACTGCGCATATAAAATAATAATGATAATAATAATAATAATAATAATAATAATAATATATATATATATATATATATATTGTTTACACCTCGAAATAAAATGTACAGTTTTGTAATAATTACTTACATGTTCTAATGTAAAAACGTATAATATATATATATATATATATATATATATATATATATATATATATATATATATATATATATATATATATATATTAACAGTATTATTTGCTTGAAAAACCTCGGATCACTAAACTTGTTGACTCCTGAAGGCAAATTGGTATCCGAGGAAAAATTGGAAGGAAAAAAAAAAGAACTTAAACATCAGAACGAGGCGAAAAAAAAATCATCACGTGTCTTAAGTCCTTTTAAAAAGGAAAACAAAAACAAAAAACAAGCGAATAGAAAGACAACGAAACGATAGAGGTCTCAATACGCTAATATATATATATATATATATATATATATATATATATATATATATATATATATATATATATATATATATATATATATATATACTTCCAGTATTGACATTTACATCTATTGCATTAAATTAACTGTAAAAAGTACCTATTTTCAAATTTAAAAATCACGATAAAATTAATGTGACTTTCATTTACGTCCAATATTGCCATTGTTTTAAATTTACAATGCTGTTATATTTTTAAATAATTTTCATAATTAGAAAGAAAATATTCATGTATTCAACCATACAATACATAATACATTTTATTTATTTAATTATTATGTACTTATACTTATTTTATATCCTTTCAATAGTGAAATATAATTGAGATTTATACTGTTTTAAATTCATAATTTAAAACATAAAAAATACAATAAAATATAGACAAAGCAATGGAAACTAAGGACTAAAAGTTTATTATTAGGTTGGTGTAAAAATAATGACGTAATAATGTCGTTTTTTGACGTTTTTTTTAACGTCAAAAAACGACATTATTACGTCATTATTTTTGCACCAACTTAATAGTAATATTTAGAAACACTAGTGGTCTAGACCATTTTAAATACTAGAAACTTTTAGAATCTTCCCAAAATAAATCTTTAGGTCATGATGCCATCATGGTCACCATTCACCATTTCAGCTTATTTCAAATAAATCAAGTCCGTGCTAAATGTCTTCAAAATTTGAACAATGTTAATGAAATCTTAGAAGTGTCACCAAGGATTACTTTTCAGTGTGTGTGTTTGTGTGTAGGCGTCCTTCAAGGCTTCAAGTATGTTTTGCATAAAATTGCTACTTTTAATTCATTCTAGTGAAAGACCGCGCAGGATATGCTATTTGCCATTGTTCATCTGGGCATAAAGTGAAGATTAATCTTGTCAGTGGAATCTTCAACCTTAGGACAATGATGCAACTAACGCGTGCGACTGCCAGGTAGGATTTGAAAGGTTAAAATGGAGATTTTATGCTAAAAAGGAAAAAAAAACCACTTGAAGATCTCAGAACGTGAGGTCTAGTGAATTAATAGAAATGTAGAACATGCAAGAATAAAAAGGATATTAATCAATCAACACCAATTGGAAATTCTTTCACATGTCGCGTATTTTCCGTACACACGCTTATACTCTTCAGAATATAACTTGTGAATTACTTAAAAGTTCTTTTATGATAAAATACACCAGTAACATGAAAGGTTGTGTGCAAGCCAAGGACATTTTTTACAAGCTGAATACTTGAGGAAAACAAATTTTCATAAAATTTAGGTTACCTTTATAAAATTTCCGTATAAACATTTTCACAATGTCACAGACTCATATCCACATACTTGAAGCCTTGAAGGATGCGTGCACACAAATACATACAAACTGAAAAATAATCGTTGGTGAGACATTTAAGATTATTTTAAATAATATTCATAATTATAAAGAAAATTTCCATGTATTCAAACATACAATACATAATACACTTTATTTATTTCATTATTATTTCATTATTATTATTATATTATTGTTTTATATCCTTTCAATAATGAAATTTATTTGAGATCTATACTGTTTTGAAATATGTATATAAAATTCACAGCTATTTAAGAAAAATCCATAATTTAAAGCAAAAAATACTATAAAGTATTCTATGAAGAAAAATATACGGAAAAAAACAAACAAAAATCCTAATATGCATTTATGCTGTTTTAATGTTAATATAATATAATTTTTAATGTTAATATAATTTTTAATGTTAATACAATATAATTGCATATTATGATTTTTGTTTGTTTTTTACGTATATTTTTCTTTATACTGTCGGATCTATATCCATATATTTGCTTACAAAGTATTCTATATATATTATTATTATTTTATATGCGCAGAACTTATTGGAAAGTGCTCAAAATCAGTGATAGAGATAATATATTCAGTTGTATGGATATGAGTTTGTCACACTGGGTTTCTCTCTTTTGTAATCACCAGACAAACTGGATTATTTATTTTTCAGTGTGTGTGTGTGTATGTGTGTGTGTGTGTATGTGTGTGTGTGTGTACGCGGCCTTCAAGGCTTCAAGTATGGCTTGCATAAAATTGCTTCTTTTAATTCGTTCTGATTATTTAAAATAATATTCAGAATTAGGAAGAAAAGGTACATACAATACATAATACATTTTATATATTTCATTATTTTATATCCTGCAAGCCAAGGAGATTTTTTACAAGCCGAATACCTGTCATACGACCAGAGGAAAGTAAATTTTCATAAAAGTTCAGTTACCTTTATAAAATTTCCGTATAAACATTTTCACAATATCACAAACTCATATCCACATACAATTGGTAGCTATTTTATAAAGTTCGCTTGGTTATTATGCTAACGCCAGTTGAATTTTCATAATTTTAATATAGCTAGGGGGTGAGGGATGATGTGAGAAACGTTTAAATAATATTCTAATGGATGTGTTATTAATAATAACTAGCCAAATCCCCATCTTACGAACATTTCTCTTAATAATAATATAAAAATCCTTCAGCAGACGATGTTATGCTATTTATTGTAATTGCATTTATGGAAATTGCCGAACTCGGTTTTCGTTGTTCAATACTGTTCGTCTAAAAAATATGCTATTTTATCGTGTTTGAAATTGCTTCTCGACATTTTGGCTAAAATCAAAAGTGTAGTATCAGTTCATATCAGCTTGACCGGGTTCTCTCTCCTCACATCTATTTCCCCTTCTTTCTTCCTGTTATTTTCTCATTGAAACCAAGCGGTGTCTCCCCCCCACCTTTTTTCCAGGCGATCAAAACGGTGTAATCCATTGTTTATTAGATATTGGCAGGACGTAATGGTCGTGTCAACTAAAGAAGGGCTAGACAAGAAGAAGTATAATAGGATTCTTTTTGTATTTCATTGTTAAGAAGGGGATTCCACCCTGATAAACTCTTCCCGAGAATATCTACATTGTGACTACCGAGAGGATGTTTCCCTAAACAATACAATCCCAGGGTAAACCCTTATATATACTGAATATCCATATAATCTGCACTTAGTTGCTCCTCTTGCGTCCATACAAAAGCCTCATTCCCTAAACCTCTACCTTATCACGTATTGGCGGGGCGTAACGGTCGTGCGAACTAACGAAGCGGCGGATAAGCACAATTATAACAGTATAATAATAATAACCTGTTTAGCTTTAAGCATAATGTTCATGCCTACAACTTCGCTCTATTAGCCTGATTTCTGATTTAATTTTATTGTGCCGGGAGTATCAATCTGTACAGCAGAGTATCTGATCATAACCAAAATGGTGGCACCCATGAGAAATTGTCCTCAGCATCTTATTTTTTGTAAAACAGGCCAGCACAGTCAGGCAATAAAGCTATGACAATGCAACAGTGAAAGTGTTAAGAATTTAATCATTTCTAATCATGTATGAGATATTCGTCCTCCAATATGGCAGTGAATACTGGACAGCTTCATCACAGATGAATAATAATAAATTTATTATGTTTCACTCGTTTAGATAATCTAATACAGTTTTAGGAAAAGTAATTAAACAATCTGTTTAATGTTTTGCTATATTTAGCTTGTCTAATTTGTAGCTATGTAAAATCTCAGATGAGAAGTTACTGTGAACGCTGCAAGAAATTAGATCGTAATTAACGATGCCATTCAAGCTTCTATCGAAGTACACTTAACTGTTCTTCGCTGTTGTTTTACTGTCTTCGAACAATTCAAAGATTAAAAAATAAATAAATAAATTGAGGGAGGTCTGGACTCTGGTTTTCTAAACCTCCGGCATCCTCTACTTCATTGCACTAAAGAGGGAGGATTGTTGAAATTCCGAGGACAGTGGTAGCAGGGCCTGACAATTTTTGACAGTGGTTTCTAAACTTCTTTGCCTCATCGCTCATTTTCACATGGAAAAATTTTCCACCACCCACTTGTATAGTAGATATTCAAAAACATATCAAAATTGTTTGGTAAAAGTTTGTTACTGGTTCGTAAACTGACTTTATGATGTAGTAAAAAATAAAAAATGGAGGTAACAAATGACGATGCCTTATGCGGCTGCTGCTGCTACCGTATTAAAGAACAAAGGAAAACAAACGTGAAGATTGAAAACTATATAGTTTGCGGGGGAGATCTATAACTTATCTAGGAATGTGTAGGTGGGGAGTAATACAGATTTTTTTTGCATATTTTCCTTCAAATTCTTTTTCGTGTAGCATATGTTGAAATACATTTTAATACTCAAAATCCTATATCGCTTACCAAAAATGTCCAATTTCAATATAGTTGATCATCGTCCACGACTACATTTGAAATCACCCACTGTTGGGCAATATCACCCAGATTGGGATGCCTTGTCCTAGACAATGTGTACACCCACTGTAACATGTCATATGCCTCTACAATGTGAAGCCGAGTAAATACCGTAACGTACATTAAGTAATAATACTGAGAGCTGATTTGATCAAAGATATCTGACGTAAATTTATTAGAGGTAAATAAATTGATGTATTCATAATAATAAATGGTCTAATAACAAATGCCTCCATGTATCACATTATTTAGTGACAAAATCTTTTGAAGTTGGAAAGACGATAAAGAATTCTTCCTGTGCCAATTAATAACCATTTGTTTGCAATCTATTTAAATCTGATTTATATCTGCCAAAATTTGGAGTTTACTTGAGCGCTACACCTGTCTTCTGATAACTTTTCCATTGAGGTGTCTCTTCATTACGTGGTCGTTCATTGCTCTCCACAACTTCCTATCCTTTGTAGCTCTGGCTTTTAATTTTAGCTTCCATTCACTGCTCTGCAATCCATATAAGCATAATAAAGAGAGCCAAAATTAAGATATATAATCCGATGTTCTTCTTAATATTTTTTATTTTTACAAAACAGTGCTCAATTCAAATCTACAGAGCATAAATATTATAAAATTACTAATTTAAAAACATGCTTCCATCGCTACACAGGAACCCAAAATTCGCTTGGAAATGGAACAGGGTTAGAGACCTTAATTTAATTCTATAATTGAATTTGAAGCTTTTAGTTTCTGTTTTAGAAACATGGTAATTCCTGTGTAGCGATGGAAACATATTTTAGATTAGTAAATTTATAATATATATATATATATATATATATATATATATATTAGGTTGGTGCAAAAATAATGACGTAATAATGTCATTTTTTGACGTATTTGTTAACGTTGAATAACGACATTATTACGTCATTATTTTTGCACCAACCTAATATATATATATATATATATACCGTATATTTCCGCCTATAAGTCGACCTTTAAGTCCGAAAATAACCCTTAAAATTTTGGGGTCGTCTTATACTATAATTCAAAAATAGAAACCTTAAATTGTGATTGATGCTTGTACTTAGGCTAATCTCGGCCTCGGAGCAATAACGTACATAAAAAGATTGACATTATCAAATTAACTGATAATAAAAGTAATAAAACTATCTTATATACTAATGACATATATTTATAATAAATTGCCTATTCGAAAAATAATTCCATATCAATGAAACCAACTTGTATCCATGAAAGCTCACCGGATAAAATGTAAACATCGAGTTAATAATTGCGTTCACAGCAATGGAATGTACTATTATCGTTCATTATCATACTATTATTAACGGTATTTTCTGATTGTCGACGAAGTATAAGTAAATGGCCATTAGTATATCAGGCTGTTTGTAACTGTTTTGATATAGGAAAAGAAAAGAAAGAAGAATCATTATTCTCAAAAGATCATGTGATGAAACGAAAAAAACAATTGTTTCTCTTTTAGGAGATGTGTGTAGGAAAAACTTATTTTGAATTTCTAAGGATACAGTAAAGCAGTCGTCTTATAACTACAGGTATAGGATAAATTTATGAAAATTTGCCATATTTTTACCGCGTCTTATCTAAAGGTCGCCTTATACACGGGAATATACGGTATGTTTATAAACGAAGATATAAACTGAAACTATATTTTTCTAATTATTTTCATTCAATTCACTGGAAAGATTTTCTTCGTAAGGTTTTGGCGAAATAAAAGATAAGTTTGTTTAGTTTATTCTGAAACATGCCCATATCCCAGACATCTGTTAAAAGTCTCTATCAGCAGTTAAAAATCTCAATACATTACCAGCTGTTGATTTGTCTGGTATATTGTAAAGTAATAAGTAGTTGTGTCTGTTCTTAGTCTGTGAAAGGCAACAAAAAACGAGATACAAAAATCCACATCGAAGTTAAGTTGTCCTGGTTGTCGTGTCAAGGAGGTTTCTTTATCTGGTCGTTGACACCGATACAAGAATCAAATATATAAGTTCTGATTTCAGTTATTATACCGAGTACACTATCATCGAAAATTTAATAATCTTACCCAAACAAAATTTGTTACGAGAAATATACAAGCAGCCGTAATTATTTAAGTAGGCTATTCTCTGCGTTGGAAACAAAAGTGAATCTGTATTTGTTTTCCGTTTCAGTGAACGTAGTCAATCTAAAGTTGTTTCCAGATTTTTTTGAGTCCTGTTGCACGACGAATGATAAGCGGAAGTAATGCTTCATTGTATTTATAAATTCACCATTAGTAATATTGTTAAACCTGTGTAAAAAAGAGAAAGAAACATAAACAAGAGTAATTCACTTGAAATAAAAAAAAAAAGCGAGAGAGACAATGATAACTTGGAGAAGAATCCTGAAGTGGCGGAGTTTCTTATTAGCTATATAGCTATATCTTTTGTGAGATGTTAGGGAAATCTTCAAAGTGGATTTGAAATTTAATCGCTTCATTATTACAGTAGAATGTCTTTTAAAAGCTTCAAATAAATATCAGAATCTTGGAATACAAGATTTTTTTTTTATGAAACAGCATTTAAAAGCGGTCTTTTTGCTCATCAAACAAAAAAAGTTACTTCCCTTATATTAAGTGGGTCATCGCGTCAGTCATGCATCAAGAATACACCGTCTGCATTCTTATGCAGAAGGGTACAAAAAAGGGCCACATTTACACTGTGCCTATGTCTACCATTTTTGACTGTCATGTAAACCGGTTCCATTTATGTTAAGGTAAGATTTGAAAGATATTTTGTGTGATTTGTTGATTGATCAAGACGGGTAAAAGTCTGGATATTTGTTAAAGACATTGCTGTTAAAAATAAAAAGAAAGATGGACACTAAAAAGAATGAAAAAGAATATTCTTTTATGACCTTCTTTTGGAGAAACAAACGAATGATTATAACAAGTATTGTTCCAATTAAACTGATTAAAAGCACCACTGAAAATGGTTCGAAATTAAATAAAGGAAATGATATTCCATGATGATAATGCTAGATCGCATGTTTTTTCTGATGACGAGACAAAAATGATTATATTCTCTACATTTACAAGTTATCCTACCTCAAGCTTATTATTTATTTTTTGTATTTAACGAATATTTTTAATGAAAAGAAGAACAGATAATCCGCCTATAGTCATCAAATGTTGCCGAGAGTATTTCTTAGAGTAGGGGTTCCCAAAGTTTTTGGCGCCATCGCCCACTGTCACATGACAAAAAAACAAAAAAAAAAAAACTTCCGACCGCCCACATTTAAAGTAAATATTCAAAAGCATAAAGTGGTGGGTAAATCATGTTTTCATGGACACTTTTCATGCTTTGATAAATTCGGAATTGCCAATATAAAAAAAAGAAAAAATATATATTAAATAAAAAATATCCTGTGGTCTCTTTTGACTAGCAAATTTGTTTTTGATTTGCCATTATCTGATATATATCCGAAAAAAATGTTACTTCGATTGAAGAACTGTTTGAATGTTAATGGTCATTCTCAAAACTATAGAAAATACCAAAATATTCTTTTTTTTTTTTTTTGCAGGGATATTTATATCTTATCACAGAATGTGACTCAGTTATTCCCATTTAATAACCTCTTTTTTATACAGCTTATTTGCATATCTCCTTTGAATATTATTTACGGCTAGCAGTAGTGCCCGGCGTTGCCCGGAGATGTATCAGCAAGAGATAGATCAAGTATCGACCATCATAAAGACTGAAAAATAAAATTGCCAAAGATTATTGTTTAAGGTTGACGGACACGCATGTCTTAATTAGTTTTTTTTGTTTTGCTTTTTTTTCTTTCCTTTTTTTTACAAACTGGTCAAACCCAAACTCAAATAAAAACATTGTTTTCAATCGTTATGAGTCTACCGATTGAATAGAATTTTATTATAAACAATTGTCTTGTAAATGGAATTTTTAAAGCATTCTGAATGTAAAAATAAAGAAAAAAGTGTGCAAGACAATAAGAAACACTACCTGCCAAAAAAGTGAAGTTTTGTTGAAATCGGTTGAAAATGTAGGAAATCTGATCTCATATATAAAGGAACACACACACACGCACACACACACAAACAACCTGGGTTTTATAATAACTCGATATGAGTTGTACCCCTTTCATTCTCGCGATGCCTCTTAATCGTGTTTTCAAATTGATTTCATGCAAAAACAATTGTGTTTTTCCAATTTTTGGCGCTGTCAGAACCACCGCAAGGTAATTTTACGTAGTCCTGTGACGTTTTGTTGAAATCAGTTGAAAAATGTAGGAAATCCGATCCAATATATAAACTTACAGACACACACAACCTGGGTTTTATAATAAGTATGATTAGCATAAGTTGAAACAACTTTTTAATACTCAAAATCCTATATTGCCCACAAAAATTTACAATCGTTCACCATTTTCTGTATAGTTGTTCAACGTCTACCAAACAGTTGAAATCGCGCACGGGTGAGCAATATCAATCAGGTTGGGATTCCCTCGTTAAGAGAGTTGACACGTTTTAGGAAGACGGAAACAATAACTTTCTTTAAATATGGCAGATGACTGTAGAATAGAACGGCAAATATATTGTTCAATAATGTAGAAATTAACAAAAATAAAAGTTGGAACAAAAGTTCGTAGTGTTATTTTTTCAAGTGAATTTGAAAGACAATATTTCGATATTTGTACACAGGTTTATTCAGCTATATATGTGCCATTCTGTTCCACTAATTTTGGTCTTCTTTGGTTCAGCTTCTTTATTCTATCCTCTCAGAACATTTCATTTTTTCTAGGTAAGGAACTAGTCAAAATATTTTTACTGACTTATGGAGAATTTACGTTTTTTTTTCCATTAAGGTAGGTAACCCGAAGGTACAAAGGCAGGGAAGTAGTTGTAGGTGATCCCACCCAAACTGCGCCAATTTCTGCCGTGTCTCCAAAGAGATTTGTAGTCTGGCGTTCGCCTGGAGGAAACAATACCCTTCAGATTGGCTAATTCCGGGCGATTTTCTTCGATTACTGCCATTAATCGGTTCAGTTTGGAATAGTACTTTCTGAATTCAAGGTCTGATTTGCGGAGTGATCCCATAATACGCAATAGCCTTCTACACCCACCGGATACACAGCATCGCCTTCTTCCGATACAGACAAGCTTTTGAAATAGTCAAAAGTGGCTCATTTTGTCTTCCTCAGGACTCTTTTCCTTCCACATTTTTGTAAACGACTGGTTTTTCATAGCCTATGACTATTCTTTTCAATAATGGATGTTTTTTTAGCGCTTCACCAGACAAACGTTGATGGAAACGCAGTCCATTCAATTTCTCTTCATTAAATTATGAGGCACCTGTGCATCGAAGAGTTCTAGATTCTTTACTATAAAACAAGTGGAGTATCTCTGCGATGGCCGATGTTTTTTGATCTGGATTATTTTTAATAGATGTTTCGATTTCTTTAGTATCAACGATTGCAAGCCCGCTAGAATGTTCTCAGTATTCCAGATCAAAATTTCCACTTGGGAACCTAGTCAACCACTTACGAACAGTACTCTTAACTATGGCACCAATTCTATAAATAGCACATATCTAGTTTTTTTTTTTTACTGTTGCTACAGCTTTTTAATTAAAACAAAATCAAATAATTAAAATACTTTAAATTTTCGTCTATTTTTCACTTTTAAATTAAAAAGAATTTCATATTTATAATCACCTCTTGAATCTCTATTTGAAAGACAAGTTAAAAGGTCATCTTTCAGAATATGTATATATGTCCTAAATTTCAGTTATGTCTGAAGCGAAACCACATGTATAATTACCACTTATTGAAAAACGGTAGGAATTTTTGTTACTATCCAGTATTTTATTTTGACTTAAAAAAAATGGAACTTAGTGGTCGTCTAGTATTTCTCTTGAGAATGGAAGTACTGGAGATGAGGTTTCAGTGGGAAATTTAAAAATCTGGAATCCGTATAAATTTGAAATAACAACAACAAGAAACATGTTGATCAGCATATGTTTCAATAGTTTCGTTTCAGCTTTTCGACAATCACCCACGTCATTTTAAAAGTTCGTTTTTCATATTTAAATTTTTTATGCTCACTTGAGACTCGCCCATGGGCGGGTACCCTTGAAAATCCCCTAGTGCCGATTATTCACGAGTCAATGTAATATGACGAATCCACTAAAGATAATGATCTTTTTTTTTTCTTAATAAGCCTTCGTAAGAACATCCGGGGAAGGTTATTTGTTTTTAATTTTAAGAGGATCACCCCCACCAAACATACATACATATATACATACATTTATATATACAGTGCTGTTCGATAAAAGTGACTCACCTGATTTTTTTTTTTTTAACTAAATGTTCTCTTCTCCGATGAAACGAAAGTTGGGCTAATTTCAAAGGATAAGCGATCTAAAATCCGAAGAAGAAGCTTTGAAAGCTCTTTGAATTTAGCAGTAAGTACTGTCAAGCATCCGTTCAGTATAATGTTCTGGGAATGCTTTTCTTTTCATGGAACTGGTTTATTGAAACCTATTGAAAAGACCCTCAAGAGCGAGGAGTACTAGAGAATTTTAGAGTCTTGTCTGCTCCCTTCTGCTGAAAGGGTGCAAATCGACCCCACCAAGCTCATTTTTATGCAGGATAATGCTCCCTGTCACAAATCAAAATTGATGAAGGAATATTTTGATGAGAAGCAGATGAGTGTTATGACATGGCCGCCCCAATCTCCTGACCTCAACCCCATAGAAAACTTATGGAGCATTATAAAGTACAGGCTCTCGAGAAAGCAGTTGAGCAACATGCTCCATAAATTTTCTATATGGCAGTGAATGCTGGTTAATTTTCTCAAAGTGACTAGGAAAATTGAGGCAACATAAATGTGGTTCTACAGACGGATGATGAGAATATCATGAACTTAACATATGAGTAACGGTGAAGTTTTAAGGACAATGGAAACTAAATAGAGGCTTATACTAAGAATCAGAAAAAGAGAATTAAAATTTCTAAAGTCCACAAGGAAGAAACGTGACTTGGAGGATTTGATCCTCACAAGGCAGGAGGTGACAGAAGAAATCAGTAAATAACCTTAGTAACGAGCTTGTGTAAATGTTTGGCAGCACAGGAATTAGGAGAAATACGTAAAAAAAAACATTACTAGAAGCTACAAATGATATTGAGAACCATAATGGCAATTGTACTGAAGGAACAAAGCAAGAAGAAGAAAGGCAAGAAGAAGAAGGGCAAGAAGAAGAAGAAGAAAAAGAAGGGCAATAATAATAATAATAATAATAATAATAAGAAGAAGAAGAAGAAGAAGGACAAGATGAAGAAGAAGGGCAATAAGAAGAAGAAGAAAAAAAGAAGGGCAATAATAATAATAAGATGAAGAAGAAGAAGAAGAAAAAGAAGGGCAAGAAGAAGAAAAAGAAGAAAAGAGAAGAAGAAGAAGGACAAGATGAAGAAGAAGAAGAAGAAGGGCAATAAGAATAATAATAAAAAGAAGACGACAAAGTAGAAGACGACGACGACTTTCAATGAAACACAAAATTACCTGTTTTATTTCAACAATCCTACCATCAAACAATGAAAGTTGCCGCTATATAAAAAAAAAAAAAATGGAGAAAGACCTTATTACATTGTTCTTGTTAATTACACTTGATATATAAACTGACCGCTAGAAATGACTACAGCTAGCGTTTCAAAGATAATTTCAAAGACCAGGGCTGAGGTCCCAGTTCGAACAGAGAATTTATATATAAATAATGAAAAAAAAGAGATCTTTATTTTATTTTTAAAATCCAAGAAAATGATACAGTTAAAAATTTGACACATGATATTTTTCGAGGATAATTTTTCTGCTAATGTGCCAGTCTGTTTTCGATTTTCTGTACTGGTTGTGCTATTAGTTGATTGTCCTTCGTCATTTAAAAATTAAAAGACAAATTCACAAGGAAAATTGGGTACATATCAACTTACAGAAAGTCACGGTTTAAACATTATGCTCGTAATAGAAAAGGCATTTTTCGACAAGATCGGCACTAGCAATAAAAAGTGGATTTATTAAGAAAATCCATAAGTATAAAAGTTTTATTTAACACAGCCGTCAACATTTCAATCTTCCTAAGCCCAATGGGAAAAATGCTATTTCTCTGTTTGACAGGGTTTAACGTAATTATGTCGATTTGCTGGAAACTGAGTAGAGGGTTACTATTTAACGCTACAGCGATTTTCGTTTCAATGACGCATTTGAATGGGAAATACTTTTTATTGGCTAAAACGTCGACTACATTACGTCGATAATATTACTTTCTTGCAAATACGACATAGTATCATCATGTGTCCGTTGACTACTTCAATCGTCGTGGGGTGGGCCTTAAAGGCAGAAGAAACAGGCAACCTCCCCCAGGATGATCTGTTGGCGATGATTCTCAGTAGATCCGGCGCTGTCATGTCCGTTCACTCTTTAAAGTTATCTGATCAGCTCTTCCGTTGCCGAGATCGCCTTGCAGAGGCTGTTATACCATGAGAAAACCATGACATCTTCCAATGCTTAATAGTGCTAAGGAGAAATTCCTGTCAGTTGACGAGACTTTTGGTTTTGTGTTAATGTATCATGTTTAATTGTCCACGAATATCCCTATCAAATTGGAAAATCTTACGAAATAGGAATTTGGGTCCTTCGTTATATTTCGATTAAGAATCCAGCACAAGTCTGTCGGTTCACGAGACTTTTGATTTTGTGCTCCCAGTAGGAGATACGGAGGTGATTTCTCAAGCATTTGTTCTCGAACGCCTGTATCATTTTCCCTACATCAACCAGGAGTGTTGAAGTCTTATACCCGTAGAAGGGGATGGATACGACCAACAATTTGTAGAGCTTGAACTTGGTATGGAAGCTGAAGTTACTCTTCCATAATCCTTTCTAATCTGGTGATCGCTCCTGGTGCTGTGGCTGTGGCAACCTGTGTGCTAATTTCCGCGTTGCAGGCCACATCTTTTGACATGGTTTCGGCCAAGTATTTAAAGTTGGACGTTATATCCCATGGTTCCCCGTGCATGGTAACACGGACGCTGGCAATTCCTATTCTATTCAGCGTTAATTTGGATTTCTCTCTGTTGAGATCCTTTCCGTAGACGCCGGCTCTTTCAACAATTTTATTAGTCAGCTTTTACAGTGATCATGGACCTGGGATAAAAATGAATTTACCTGACATTTAATGTTTATTTTATCGCTCACACCAATCTATTAAACACTCTTTTTCTGGACAGCTGTTCCAAGATATTGGAAGACTTTTCGAAGAATTCCTCCAAACAAAAACCGAAATCGTTTTTTAATAATTCAATAATCATTGCTGGACTAAGGCTATTAAAAATCAGAGAAATACTGTATAGTTGAATATTGGTGATCCAAATATATAGATATGTGTTTATTTGCTTGTATGTTTAAAATTTCAAGCGTACTATTTTTTCTATCGGAAATCAAAATCATTCGTATGCCGCCGGAAATATTACGCCTTAGCCAATTCTTATGATAATTCCCTAAATCTAATTTTTATTTTTCTGTTCGTCTGAAGGAGCATTACTCACGGCTATGGCCACCACATTTTATGTAATGGCTGACTGACACTAGTTTTTCAAAATGCCAAAATGCTTATGTTTTAGCGATGTAAGTGTTAGGCTGTTCGAAAAGTAATTACGTATTTTATCTTTATGAATTGTGTGTCAACCAACTAAGGCAGAATCATCGTTGAATGCTAAGAAAATGCATTTATCATTTCTTCTATCCGTCAGTGTCTCATCAGATTCAGATTTTAAGCCCCCGGGGTGATTATAACTTTATGAAACAACAGATTAGACATTGCTTACTGTATTAATTACAAAAGGGTAATACTAACTCAGAGACATTTAAAAACATTCGTGCTGTATATACGAATGCAATAAAGATTTGTAAATGCCAGTTGTTTAATTGTCCACGAATATTTCTATCTCTCCCTCTCTCTCTCTCTCTATATATATATATATATGTGTGTGTGTGTGTGTGTGAGTAAAGTTGATATATTTATAGTGAAATGGTGGAAGGATGATTTGAATCACCCACATTCCCTACGTATTCCTTTGATAAGAAGGATGTTTTCGCGTCAACGTCTTCGCCAGAAACGCCTACCGAGACCTGCATGCCGCTACGAACACTACAATCCTCGCCTCTTCAAGTCAATTGCCAATCGTTATCTATTCTCCATGTCCTTAAAATTTTTCTTTACCCGTTTGCGTTCATATCACCCACAGCATTCTGTAAGCTTCTACCTTGAGTGCAACTTTAGCTTTGTATTGGGTGAACTTAAGTTCAAAATATATAGATACTTTGTGGACATTCAAATACATACTGCTGATTTCTATGTCCACATTATCTATCTATCTATCTCTCTATCTATCTATCTATCTATCTCTCTCTCTCTCTCTATATATATATATATATATATATATATATATATATATATATATATATATATAAATAGAAGTCAACACTTAAAGGCGACAGTCTGTTTCATGCTATATGCAATCGTCAGGCCTGACGATTGCATATAGCATGAAACAGACTGTCGCCTCTAAGTGTTGACTTCTATGTTCACTTTTATATTTACACACGCTCTATCTCTGATATTGAGCACTTTATTCCATAAATATAGCACACCTTAAGACTATATTTCTTTATATATATATATATATATATATATATATATATATATATTAGCTCAAAGTTAATATGACGCAACATAATTATTTTTTAGTATGTATAGTGGAAACATTATCTATGGAAGTGCGACTTTGAAATTAAATATGAATTTCAGATTCTCTTTCTTCTATGTGCTGTATTTCTTCAGGATATTGGATATCACAGGTCTCCATAATTTCCCGCCCTTTGTAGCTCTCAATAAATGTTGTATTATTTTTCTTAAACTTTGTTCCTCCATCCATTTGCACTAGCTCGCTAGATAAGTTATGTGTTTTTTCTTCTTGCCTTCAATCTGTCCTGTGAGTATCAATTTGTCCTCTTTCCTTACAAAGAACCCTAGAAATTCAACTTTTCTGTAACTGATGTTAAATCTATGAGTGTTATTTGTTTACATTTTCTCTAAATGTTCATTGTTGCTAATAATTTTTGTCTATGGCATTCTCACCATCCTTCTGTAGAACCACAATTTTGTTGCTTCACGTCTCTTCTTCATCTGCGAGGAGATTGTCTAGCATTCACTACCATAGACGAGAACTGATGTTACATAATAGTTCAGTATTTTTTTCGTTGTTTCTAACGAAAGTAATCCAAAATGTGCTTTGTATATTTGCATGTAATCCGGTTAATAATCTGCTATGTAAGAATATTTTGGGCATCCATTTCATATAGTAACCAGCAGAATATTTAAAATATTTTAATTTTTTTTTTTGAATACTTATATTTTATTCTTTTCTTTACCGTTCTAATTTTTTTTTCTAGGGTTTATTGGGACCTAAAGGTGAGCCAGGTCTGGATGCAATAGACGGAAAACAGGGACCTGTGGGCGCGCAGGGCGAAAAAGGCGAAAGAGGTATTGATGGGAAGCCTGGACCAAGAGGACAAGCAGGAACACGGGTCTGTATTTTTACATACCAAAATCTATTTAATAAAAAAAAACCCCGACATATTTCAAATAATAAGGATTTTTAGAAGGAAATCGATATCAGTGCTTTATAAGACACTCAATATAACATCATACGAATTCATATGAAACCTGTACATAGTAATAAAAAATAACGTCAGATAAAAGGATCCTTTCAAAAAATTACTACTTTTTACGTTTCTAGTACAAAAGGTTGACTCAGTAGGTGTTGAACAAACATAAATGTGCTTGAACAGGGGCCTACAGCAGGAATTGGCTAACTGCCCTAGTAGACGACCATTGTCGGATACGAGTGGCCAACCATTATATATATATATATATATATATATATATATATATATATATATATATATATATATATATATATATATTATAAGAGAATATAATAAAAACATAATGTTTTTATTATAATCTCTTATAATAAAAATACAATAATAATATATTGCTCTACTTCGTATTGAGCACTTTTTAAAAAGTAAATCCTACGGACGCACACACAGACACACACACACACACACACACACACATATATATATATATATATATATATATATATATATATGTATGTATGTACATATATATATATATTCTTAAAGAATACCTTTCGACCGACACATCGTCAGATGAATACGTTGGTAAAGGTAAATGTTGATTCACCAAGAAAATACAAAAATTTGCACTACAAGAAAATATAAGGAGGTGAGAATAGAAACCACGACTAAAATATAAATTTATTAATAAAACTTATTACTAAAAACGATGTGAGAAAACTGGGAAATATAAGAACAAGAAAGCTATTATAAATGGTTCCAAGTGAGTATAAAATGGAAACATTCATTCCTATCCCTCCTAATATGCGGAGAGCATAAACAAAATGCTCTCTCTGTCTGCACAGTGACAGTTCATGTAACTTAAATAAAAAACAAATAAAAAAAAACACACTTCTAATTGACGCAAATGCTGAGCGGGGTAAGCTCTGCACAAAACAGTGACCAAATCGTCCCATTATCCTGCCACTCACTCTACATTATCTAATAAATGCTGACCAATAGACGCGACAGGAACAGACTGGGTATAACGAATACTGCGATTAAACGTACACTGTCTTATATTCGCAGCTACCTGTTACCCAATCCTGGTTTCAAGTCGCTGATTGGTTCGTCCTAAACAGTCAGCCTCACACTGTCATTTGGATTTATAAAAAATTGAACTACTTTGAATATATATATATATATATATATATATATATATATATATATATATATATATATAATTTCTAGGTTTGATGAATTGGATCGTGATTACGATTCCAATATATTAAATTATAATCATGGAATATTAGTGTTTGTGCCTTTTATATATTCCAGGCCTAAGACGAAAATAAATATACTATTTAATGACTAAAAGGTGTGTCTACTCAATTATATGTATCCACTAAAAAATAACGTTTAATGTGATAAAAATATATTCATATATATATACTGCTTATATATTCAATTATTATATTCGTTGTTTAACTGAAATACAAGAGATAAGTATTTAATCACGCGAGTTAAAGCTATTAAGTCCTGCAAGAAGATCTTTGTCATAAGAACAGCTTAAACCTACGTGAGTCTTCGAGATGGAGATAGGAAAAGAAGCAGAATATATTAATCCCAATGGTGATGTAATATTTATCACATTAAAAGATTGAAGGCATTTTTATCTGGACTGATGGTGCAATTTATTTACAAGTCATGACAGTTCAACCTAAACCGATTTGAAGTCGTCTGATACAATATTTAAAGCGTTGACAATGTTTTTTATTCATTTTTTTTTATTTTATTGTTTTTTTATTATTTGTTTAATATTTTTAAAAATTAATCTTTAACTAGTTCCTTTTATTTTTAGTCTCTTTTTATCACAGCAAATCAGGTGACAGTCTACGGTTATTAATAAACAGCGCTCAGCATAAGTAACGAATAGGTTATCGGCTTTATTTTCAATCATTTACAGAATATCAGTCTGAAAATAAGATAATGTTAAAGTTTAATCAAATCTGACAGGTATTTCATATTAATATAAAACAAGCAGCTAGAATTACGATGGAAGAATTACTCGTCAATAGTCAATGATGGTTGATAATGCTTCATGTGATACAAATCCAAAAATTACGAAAAGAAATTATTAATCCTAACTCTATAAATCTAATAAAGAGAGTAAATAAAATTATGATTAAAGAAACACAAATCAAAAATTGATAATGGTTGAAAATATTTCATCAAATATGATTTAAAGAAAATATTACTCCTTATACTATTAATATAATAAAAAAAATTGCTATTAACTATAAGCTGAATAGAGATGTGCCCTTCAAGAGATGAACAAAAGAGAAAGCAGAAAAAGACAAAATGAATTGAGGACATTACTACAAATACTCTGGATTTTCAGCTCGGACATCGGAATTGATTTTAGAATGGAGAAAGGTGCAATGCTGGAATTGAAGGAAAGGAAAAATAGAAACCATAGAAAGGAGTGAGAATTTAATGCTACATACGATTTCCTGTAATCGGGATATTGGAATTAAGTACAGAGATATTCAGTAGTCACAAAAGAAAACGATATATATATATATATATATATATATATATATATATATATATATATATATATATATATATATATATATATATATATATATATATATAACGGAAGACTTTAGAACACACGAACAGGATTTACAACCAAGTCATGGGAATTGAGAAAGAAAATGGAAAAATAACAACAACAAAAATGAGGACTTTATACAAATAGCCAGCATTATATCCAGGTTATCCGAATTTACTTTGGGATGGAGGTCCGATGGCCCAATAGTGAAAATCTACAAAGGAAAGTGAGAAATAATAGAACGTACAGACGAATTTAGAATAGATGACCAGGATTTTCAGCCAAGACATCGGAATTGATTTCAGAATGCGGAAATCTGAAATTCTGGAAATACGGAAATTAAACTAACTTAAATATTTAAATATGCAAACATTTAATTATGAGAGCCCGTAATAACAGAAATATTCCAAGTCTCATGGCAACTGTTTCAAATGAAACGTACGCCTTACATGACAGAGTGTAACGATTTCTCATCTGTAATCCGACTTTCAAATGACAAATTATTCTTTTTCTTAATACTTTCGTTGAAGTTTCGTAAGCATTTTATCGTATTCAAGTGAATGCCCTCGTCTTTGTTGTCTATTTTTATCACTATCTTTCGACCGAGGTTTGTCTGGGGGAAGGTCAGAGCCTACAGCATGTGAAAAGTTGAGATAAATATATAAAAAAAATTCTCTCGAACATTTGTCCTAATAAAAATGCGTAAAATAATATATACATTTCACCCGTTACAGGGACCGATCGGACCCGCTGGAGCGACCGGAGCTGATGGTGCCCCCGTAAGTTTTCTTCATTTATTGACTGCATGAAAAATTTATCTCAGAGAATTTTATTTCATTATCGAGATTATTATGAAAATGCACAGCTTCTAACTCTCTCTCTACATATAGACACACACACACACACACATATATATATATATATATATATATATATATATATATATATATATATATATATATATATTCAAAGAATAAATCAATAAAGTTAATTTAATTAATGGAGAATTCACTTCGCTATCAGATTAAATAAGGCATTTACACACTGACCACTCGCTGAACGACACAATCCATGTTTTTATTAATTTTTAAAATTGAGTAGATGTTCGGTCCATATTGCAACTAATATCTGTAAAACATTTACTATGCTCACGCATAGATATTATTTTTTTCTCAATCTCAGGTAATTTCGGGTAAAATTCCAAGATGAAAATGAATGTGATACTTGAGGAGAAATTATTATTATTAAGCTGCATTATTTAATATATATATATATATATATATATATATATATATATATATATATATATATATATATATATATATATAATTTAAAAGCAATGTCAGTAGTTACCTTCTTGATTGCTCTTCTATTGTTCTCGCTCCTCAGTAATGCTTGTGTTTTCTAATTCTTTCACACCCACCACTCCATTTTCTTTACTGCCTTGCATGCGGTGATGTTCTACTCGTCATTATTCTTTCTTTCTTCACTTGCAGGGAGAATTCGGACCAAGAGGTCAGCAAGGAAAGACTGGACCTGTTGGACCCGAGGGTATCAGTGGAAAAAAAGGTGACCAAGGTATAGCCGGACCACAGGGACCTCGAGGAGTAATGGGTCCACCCGTAAGTGTTTATAAATATACATTTTTTTTTATTATACGCGTTTAAAGTAACAAGGGTGAAGGTAATTGCATTTCCTCTTCGGAAATTATTGAGTTTTCACACAGGAAATAAATCTCTTTTCAAATGTAACAGAAGTCAATTGAGAGAAAAAATGGATTTTTCAAAAACATTTAGTAGATGTCAAAGATTTTTTTTTGCTGCTTTCAGGATTTCAAAAATCGACCCAAAATTAAAGGTTGCCTGCTCTTTTCAAAACTAATTTACTAGCTCAATGCTCGTCCTGCGTATGACAATAAACTGCATCTGTTAGAAGGGCTTCTCATCGGGAGATTGGAGGTTTCGAGGAGCGTGGAACCACTTCTTCATTGCTGTTGCTCCCAGGCTCACCTTTACCCGGGGGTGGTAGAACCTGTTAGGGTCCCAGCTTTGGGCAAATTGTGAACTCTCAAACAAAAAATCAATACATTTTTATAGCAAAATCCCAATCGATGCAACAGTAATAAAATATAAAAATACATCTTTATAATAAAATTACCAACAATACATTTTATGCTCTATAAAATATATATCTAAAAAAACATATCTTTACTCGAAAGGTATAAAATTATGTAAAAAAAAAAGTATATTCAGTTGAAGTCATAAAATTGTATACAAAATATTTAGATTTCGGCATTACGTAACCCACGGAGATGTTGAAACAAAATTAAACAAGCAAATCAAATTATCCCGCTTCGCGTTAGGATAATTGTATTTATAGTTGTCTTCACTCAATACAAAGTCTATTAGTGATTCAAGGTAGGGGATTACTGAATGTTATTACTATATGAGCGAGATGAAGGAAACAAGAAGTGCAGTTGATGAGCTCATGGAGGAGAAATAACGGTTAACTAGATTTGAAGAGTTTAAAATTGTAGTGATCGGGAAAGCAATCACTCCGGAGTCTTTTCCACAAAGTAGCAGTTTGTTGTTCGAGTGGAAATTCCTTCTTACTAACAGATTACGAAAAGAATGAAGATTCGTCCTAATGTACTTGGCATGGCAGGTCGCATCAGCGTAGGTCAGGATTGGTGCAACTAAGTCAGACGATGGAAATGGCGATGGAGTAGCGAGAAGCTTGCGATGTTTTGTCTGTGGGAAAAGGGGTTGTCTGGTAGAAAATAATCCATCCCCCACATGGCCGCGTAGACGCTTTTGAACCCTATCAAGACACGTCAATGAGGACTGAGCCGCTCCAGCCCAGATAGAACAGTCCATTTTTGATTTGATCTGGCTCTTTTAAATATAAAACAGTAGTTAAATACTTACTAGAACAGATCAAGGGACCTGACAATTTTACCGGGATCTCTTACGTTGGATCATATATATGAGTTGTCCTTGAGGAGCGGTGATCATTAGTCCCATGAGTCATTCAGGGCAAACATCCATTACGATAGGTTAAAATTCAGGGTTTGCTAGATGATAATGGAACCTTAGTAGTTTGTTTTTGTCTTTAGTGACTATAAGCAAACAACTTTTTCTCCATGTAGCCACCCGAACTGCTTCAGAAGAGAGATCAGCAACCAGGCTTTGCTAATTTAAATTCTTCCAAAAGTTTTTTAATATATATCGAATAATAATAATAATAATAATAATAATAACGAAATAAACCCATTTCTTTACAAAGTTTTCTTAAAATTTTAAACTTTTTACTTAATCTATCCTGTTGGCTAACGGTAATCATAGCGCTTGCGAATTTCTAAATTTAGCTAACTCCCTACTCAAAGATTGGACACCTTGTACGAATGGGTTTAATAGTTTAAACATCCTAGCTTACTAGGAGTTAATTAAACCAAAGAAGATAAGAGATTTACAAATTATTAAATCAAGATAGTAGTCACAATCTTATGGCCTATAGTGTACAAGTTTTGACAATTTACTTTACGTAAATTTACTTTACGTGATAGCACAGTTGCTTTGCTGGTGACTATAACCTTCAAAGTATTTCCTTTATGAAGCAATACATTCCCTTCAATAATGGTACTCTTGCTGGAGTCATGAATGGAAATCATTTTCGCGAATAACTTTCAGTAATATAGCCACATGTTACTGGATTTAATAGATTTCAGCAACTGGTTCCTTTTAGGGCATCATTCAATAATAATATAGAAATTTGTTATGGAAATAACAAAGAAACATAACTATGTTTGTTGAATATGGAGAATAAAGAATTTTTGTAAAAGATTTCTCAGCCACGAATTCGCATTACTATCAATCGACAAAAAATCTAATTCTTGTCGCAATAATCTGGTATTTTGGAGGAAAATAATTTTCATTGTGTGGAATTGACTGCTTTTCTACTTTTAAAGTTTTTTTTTAGAGAGAGAGAGAGAGAGAGAGAGAGAGAGTTTGATACATGAGAAAATACAGTCTAGGATTGAGATTTAGGAAATAAGAAGAAGAGAGAGGAAGAGAACTACAGAGAATGTGAGAGAAGACAAAAAAAAGAGAGAAAAGAAAATGCATTAAGATTTAAGAAGGGGCGTAATAAAATGAATGACAAGAAAAGAAAGGCAATGCAAAGCACTTGATAAAATATGACGGGATTCTGAAAGGTTAACGTCCCGACGGAGAACAGGTTTTTAAAAATTTGTAATCTTTGGTTAGATTTTTGGAATTGGGTAGAACTCAGAACTTTTCATAACAATTGCCCGAAAGAGAAAGAAAGAAAGAAAGAAAGAACGAAAGAAAGAAAGAAAGAACGAAAGAAAGAAAGAAAGAAAGAAAGAAAGAAAGAAAGAAAAAAATGGAAGAAAGAAAGAAAGAAAGAAAGAAAGAAAGAAGGAAAGAGGAAAATAAGATCGTAAGGAATTAGAGAGAGAAAGAAAGAGGGGAGAGGTGAATGATAAATGAACTCGAAAGAGAGCGGAAGACAGAGAGAGAAAGAGAGAATTTGTGAGAGAGATAGAGCGAAAAAGAAAAGGGATATATCGATGAAAAGAGAGGAGAACAAAAGGAATAAATACTCAAGAAGAGTGAGATCGATTGGGTGATTGATTTTCGTAAATATTAATCAAACCATTATTTATTGTCAATAACATATAATATAATTTTCTTTTTCTTTCCACAGGGATTGGCTGGACCAAGTGGACGCGATGGTCGAAACGGAAAACCAGTAAGATTTTAAAGCATTGTCCAATTTCTTTTCATCATTATTCTCAAGAAACCTACTTAATATGGGACATTCCCTGATTTTTGCGTTTACTACCAAGACACCACAAATAATTCTGAATCAGATTCCATGAAAAATTGAGTTATAAATAAATATTCATAAAATATAGTTGCAAAAAGAATGGATTAAATACAAGACTTGACCAATGTCTTTTATATATTTCTTTTATTTATTAACCAACATTGCACGCGTAAAACTACAAGATTAGTTATGCATAGAACGGCTCGTCTGTATTCGATCAGCAAGCCTTTACTTGTTCCTCGGGCTTGTGTGCTGGCGATTTAAATTTAATATTAGACTCAATCCCTACGGTGCCATTCCTCCACACAGTAACTCTTCTATGGTAGGGGTCTGAGGATATTACCCGGCGCCAAAACCGAAAGTGCCGAGGTAGATGCTGGGACAAGTTTTCAGCGGCTATTGAAATATTACATGAAAATCGACATTGTGCCACATTTAATACGACGTGGGCATACAATTAAATAACCCAGGCCTTCGATATTGGATGAAATTGCTATCTCTTACCCTTAAGGTTGTGTTGGGAAGCTTGCTTTATTGGATTCTAACCTTGCGGCAACACAATCTTCACTGCACTAAAAAGAGAAGATAGCAACGCCAGCCTGATAATAGTCACAGAGATTGACCAAATTTGTTGTATGGCACCTGATATTAAACCAAGCTTGTGTCATTCTGCAACCGCGGGGAGGTGGCAGTCATGGGAAAGCTACAATCCGTTTGGTTTTTTCTAATGGAATGCTTAACTTCATAAGCAAAATAATATTTCTTAAAATTTTATTTTGTTTCCTTCACACTTGTTCACTCACACATTCTCTCATACATAACAACATCAAAGAGAATGATTAAGTACATTGTTTTTCGAATTTTGTAAATTTTCGGAGAAACCAACTTTGCCAGCATTTTAAACCATTGATGATTTTCACTAAGTTTATACGTGTAAATATTATTTTTTGCTTTCAAATGAATAAATTAGAAATAAATCCCATGCAGAGACATGTGATAATCACACTGTCATCACTAATAATTTCATACGGAGACTTCAATATTTTAATTATAAAAATCTTTTCTAAAATAAACAACTTTTCTAGCATTACTAAGGAATATGCTTACACGTATTTTCTTCTGTAGTGAAAGTAGCCGAGGACCTACTACGAAAAATTGCCTTGAATCTTTTAAGTAGTGTGGCCGGCCTTGTGAATAGCCTACATTGTGATGATCCCACTGCAGTAAAATCGTTGCTCATGCCTGAACTAGTGGTTTAATACACCTTTACCCGACATTTGTGCTTGAAACACTGTGTAGTAACCGTCCTGTCTTCTTCATAAAGGTGTGAGGGAAGCCTGATTCCAAGGATTCCATCTTGGCGACAGCACCTTCCTCATTACACTAAAGAAGGTTGTTTGGTGGATAGGGATATCAGCCGGAGAGTGGTTGCAAGGAGTTCAATAAACCTTTACCCGACATTTGTGCTTGCAACAATGTGTAGTAACAGTTCTGACTTCTTTATAAAGGCGTGAGGGAAGTCTGATATCAAGGATTCCATCTTGGCGACAGCACCTTCCTCATTACACTAAAGAAGGTCGGTTGGTGGATATGGGACATCAGCCGGAGATTGGTCGCACTGAGTGGACAATTTTTGTCCTTGGTCTGTATATCTGTATATCGGCACTCGATTTTTCCTGGCATCGTCTTCCACTGTTGTCCGCTCTCAAATACTCGTCCTTCCACATAGGACCAAAGTGTAGTGTCTGTTATCCTTTTGAGCAGTTCACGATTCTCTAATGACTAGTCTCGGGTGTTCTGCATCTGCAGCAAAACCTTCCTAATTGCTTTAACGTTGGAGTTGGTTTGTACTAACACCAGCAAGACAGCGATTGATCGAACAGGGAAAATCTTTATCTTTCCTCTATACACAGAAGTATGAGGACTTCAACCTATACGGCGAGAGAATTAGAAGTCCTACCAGGATTTAATATTGGCGGCCACAATCTTAAGAACATAAGGTATGCAGATGAGACACTGTCGATAGCAGAAACAGAAAGAAATTTATAAAACTCGTACAGTTGGTAATAAAGTACAGCGAGAAGAAAAGTTTAAAAACCAACTTCAAGAAGAAAGAATGCATTGTTGTTAGAAACAGGATGAACCCAAAGTGCGAATTTCCAGTCGGATATACCAAAATCAAGGAAGCGATGAAATTTAAATATCTGGGAAGTATTTTAACAGAGGACGGAAAGAGTGACACAAAAATCCGAAGGCTCATTGCGATAGCCAAAGATACATTCCAAAATCTCAGCAGTGTACGAAAAATTAGAAAAAAAACTTCGCTAGAAACAAGGAAAAGAATACTGAACTGTTGCTTGATATCTGTTCCTCTTTATAGCAGTGAGTGCTAGACGATCACTTCAAAGATGAAGAAGAGACTTGAACCAACAGAAATGTGGTACTACAGAAGAATGCTGAGGATGACATTGACAGAGGAAAGCAGCGCGTGACATACTTTATGCGCTTTAGTAACTGGATGGTAGAACAGGATTTTTGAGAAATAACGAAAAGACAAAACTTATTAAGAGCTAAAAGGGAGAGGAAGGTATGGAGGACCATGATCGCCTACGTCATGAAAGGATATGGCACATGGACAGGCACAATGTACATAAGTAAAGTTATCGTTTGCCAATATATTCAAAATGCATTATTACGTAATATGAGTCCTATATCGTAGTGAATGCTTGGCAACTTGAAGCAACACCGAGCATGTGAGCAGCGACAATTTTTTTTTTATAGAAAATAGAACCATAAAGGAAACTTATACCTAACACCAGGAAGAGACAGTTGAGCTTTCTGGGCATATAATGAGGAACGTGGGTTTGGAAAATCTGATACTCACGAGGCAGATAGAGTGCAAGAGGAGTAGAGGAAAACAACGCATAACATACTTAATGAACTTGAGTAAATGGATGGCGGAACAGAGTTTCGTAGAAATAACAGAAAGACAAAGTTTATATAAAAGCTACAAAGGACAGGGAAGATGTAGAGAGACATGAACACTTACATCCTGAGGGGAGTACGTCACATAAAGAAGAAGATGGGCACCTCATTAAATCGATCACGTGTCACATCCTATGACTATACGCCGAGATTCTGTTATATCTGCCCACCAGCTGCATATTTACAAGTTATTTTTACTGAGCAGAACACGGTTCTATACCATCAAATTTAGAATAGAAACCTCAATTAAATTTTCCATAAGATTCGAACTCAGATTTCATGGTCGGAGTGCTAAAGTTCGAACCCTTTGGCTAAATGAACAATACAGAAGGACGTATATTTTTTATATTATATCATTTGTGTTTTAAACAATCTGTAAAAAATTCTGATTGGTTCAGTATTTCAAATATTAATATCCTCATCGCTACCGTGTTATTATACATCGATTTTGCACTTAAAAATATAGACTAGTTCTATATTTTTTCTCCAATCATTCTCACAAAAACAATATTTTCTGTGAGTTGCATATTTCAGTGCAGCACGAAGCTTCTTATAGATAAACCTATGCTTAGCATAAATTTCTTGCAAAAAAAATGTCTGCCATAGACTGGCAGCATAAAAAGTTGCGATGAAAAGTAACTATAATTACAATGAAATAAATATTAGCCCAGAATTATTAATGGTTCACTTTGCTTCTTTATCCATAGGGAAAAGACGGAAAACCTGGAATACAAGGACCCATTGGAAAACCAGGATGTAAAGGAGATCGGGTAAGTAGAACAAACAGAATTCTCTGTAAATTCGTGACAACTGACTGGCTTCAAAAACGATCAGTTTATATTGCAATCTGATTGGTTGATAATGATTACGTGATTACGGATAGAAATTTTTGCGCCAAAAATTGATGACCATAAAATTTTGTTGCCAAAAATCGGGAGTGTCAATGAGTGTGGCTAATGACAAAAAAATGTTATTTATTTTATTGGACTTCGTGACAATCCCGAAAAGGTTCAATGTACAAGGTGCACAAGAATTTTATTGGTGTGTTTGTGTAACTGCAGGGATAGCGGTTAATCGCCTTAATATATATATATATATATATATATATATATATATATATATATACATTAAATAAAAACAGACCACTTTAACGTTCCATGTAATAAATTATTTCACCACAGCCCTTTTAAAGGACTGCGGATCATCAGACTTTACTTCCAAAGGTTGAAACAAAAACTTAAATTATTTGCTCTGGATTTACATCGAGCTCTCTGGATTTTATCCTCCTTGGGTTTACCCATTCGGATTACCTAGTTTTTCATAAATTATATATATATATATATATATATATATATATATATATATATATATATCTTCGCATACAATTTCAATAAGTTACACTAACCCCGAACCTGTATATGAATGATATGATCCCTGTTTATAAATTCCAGTTTCATAAGGTCTTTTTTAGTTTTTACAAGCTTTCGTCTGTTCCTACAGACATCCTCAAGTATGGAAATAGATTTGTTCTTGTTTTTACTTCTCGGTAATAAGAGGACAACGAAAATAGAGATGTAATCCGAAAAAATGCTATGAGAAATGTGTTATTGTTTTGGAACGTGCGGTCGCAACGCTGAGTTTGAATTTTAAATTTTAAGGTTGTGCGTTTTTGTACAAATATAGTAATAAGAGAATTCTTTTTTACTGGTGGGTTTTCCGTCAATATGGAATGAACTATATTGTTCAATAATTATAGAAATGTGACACTTATCCGAAAGTTGCACGTTGGATCAGTTATTTTAATTTCAATTATAGGTGCAATTTTAATTTATAATTACATGAATCATTCATGCAAAAAGATTCTGTATATATATATATATATATATATATATATATAATCTTAAAAAAATATACAAAAATCCAGGAATCGAAAAACTTGTATTGATATTCAAATACTAAATTTATTCAGATATCATTTTTGAGATTAAGACATTCAGAAATTAATACAACATAGCTTTGAACTCTATTAGAAATGCTCAAAATGATAGCATCTATCTTACAAACATTTATTAATATAGCTTGTGCAACGTTGGCCAATGTGTCCTGTGGGATTGTTGTATATGCATTATCAATTTCTTGTCTAATGGTCGCCAATGTAATTCCTTCTATCGAGAAAATAACATACTACAGTGTTATCGTAATTTGATAAATCTACAAAAGACAAGAATTTTTTGTTCAGGAAGTATGTACTCACTTTTTGTATGAAATCAGCCTCATATATTGAGCAGAAATAAAATACATCAATAAACGGTTACATTTTTACAAATGAACTTCCTTCTTGAGAGGGAATTATTCGTCTGTTTGTAAAAAAGTCGATCGTTAAAATTAATCGACACAAATTATCTGTTTGTCCTTCATGATATTCGCCTCAAATAATATCTTATGGCTAAATACACATTACATATATATATATATATATATATATATATATATATATATATATATATATATAATGTGTATGTGCGCATACGCGTGTATGTGTGTGTGTGTGTAAAATCTTTAAATTTCCTGTCTTAAATGTAAGTGATCATGTCTTTCCAGAGATTCCTTTCTTTTTACCTATCTATGAATAAACCTGACTTCATGGGAAAATAGACGAATAGTTTCCTGTTGCCGCAACACAAACACGCACACACAGACACATGCGCACGCACGCACAGGCACAGACACACACTTACACCACACACACACACACACACACACACACACATATATATATATATATACATATATATATATATATATATATATATATATATATATTTCTACTATTAGATTCTTTGCTAGTCGGATCAGCATTCTCCTGTTTGTTTTTCTACTCATCAATTGATGCAAAAAAGAATGGAATACAGACGAGTTCACAGGTTTGAAAATCATCCGACAATTCAACTGTGCTTTTGTATTTGCATTTCGTATTATTCCCGCCAATTCTTTAATATTGGGATATACAGTGCACCGAGTGAAAGAGCGTGTACATGAAGGGCGACTGGAGGTGAATTGAAAGATACAACGATGTTAACTCTTAATTGTTTTCTGCAGGGAGAACCTGGAGAACTTGGATTGCCAGGAATAAAGGTAAGACATTGCTTTGGATATTCCTGAAACTGTTGTCCTCCTGATTGCTCTTTCCTCTTCCCGATCTTTATTAATGTTTCTGTTCCTCTGTTCCTAATTCTTCCACACCCTCTAACCCCTTATGTCTTATTGGCTTTACTGCCCTGGATGGGATAAAACCATTTAAAAAAAAAATGTATATTTCTCTTTCTGTCCCTCTCTCTTTCCACATATATATATATATATATATATATATATATATATATATATATATATATATATATATATATATATATATCAGTTTACTCCTATCTACATATTTCTTTATATTCCTCTCGATTTCTCTCTCTCTCTCACTATTTTTCTATTCATATCTCATTCTATTCCGTTCCAATCCTCGCTCTTTGTTGATATCTATCTATCTATCTATCTATCTATCTATCTATCTATTCGACCCTGTCAAGCGCCTAATCATCCAATGAACAGATGCACTAGTCCGGCTTGTTTTCTTGCCATCAATCCATATCAGGCATTGAATGAGAGTTACAAATTTTAAGCTGCCTTGAAAAAGACGAATTTGAACTCGTCGCACCACAGTAATAGCGATCTGAGATATTAGCCTGCTAACCACTGTCTAAGACTGTTCAAGAAAATTACTTACGTGGCATCCAGCGAGGTTCGAGTCCACTATAGTAGCAATACTCTGCAACATAAAATTATTATCTATTGCTTATCTGTGGGGTCAAAAATGTAGATACTGTTATAAATATAGTAATAGTCTATAAATTACACCTAAACTAGAATTTGAAGAATTCCACCGGTGATTTGCTTTGTATGGCACACCGGTTACAATATCCAGTGTTGTTAATTAGTCACCTATCTAATTAGTAATCAAGGTTGCCACCCCCATCCTCCTAATTCTGATATGGAAATTTAATATTTATCAGTTTAAGAAAAAAATTGCTTTATTATCGCTGGTGAATTTATTTTAATGTCAGCAGGCAAATTGTTATAAAACCAATAGGATCAGAAAATACTGCGACGTGACTAACGCTAAATATGAAAAGATTCGGGCCCTTGGTGGGACTAACATTAAATAAGAAAAAGTATCCCTTGACGGAACTAACCCTAAATAAGAAAAAAAGTGACCCTCAACGAGTTTAATGTTAAATATGAAAAAAGTGGCCCTTAACTGGACTAACGCTAAATAAGAAAACAATAGCCCTCGGTGTGGCTAACATTAAGAAAAAAGTGGCCCTCGATGAGGTTAATGCTAAATAAGAAAAAAGTGGCCCTCGATGGGGTTAATGCTAAATAAGAAAAAAGTGGCCCTCGATGGGGTTAATGCTAAATAAGAAAAAAGTGGCCCTCGATGAGGTTAATGCTAAATAAGAAAAAAGTGCCCCTCGATGAGGTTAATGCTAAATAAGAAAAAAGTGGCCCTCGATGGGGTTAATGCTAAATAAAAAAAAGTGGCCCTCGATGAGGTTAATGCTAAATAAGAAAAAAGTGGCCCTCGATCGGTTAACGCTAATTAAGAAAAAAGTGCTCTTTCACGTGACAAACGTTAAATAAGAAAAAGTATCCCTCGACGCCGCTAACGCTAAATAAGAAAAAAAGGTGTTCCTCGATTAGTTTAACCCTAAATGAGAAAAGCCCAACCCAAAGGAGGTTAAAATATTTAACGAACAAAGTACTAGGAGAGATAATAATTACAAGATGAGATCCAGTTAAGGGAAGTAATGTATAGTTAGTTTCCAAGCGTAGCTTACGTGGCACCTGTCTAAAAGTATGGGTTATCCAGTGAGGATCGAAATTACTACTCAGTTTCAATTGTTCTAGCGAGACAATCTTGCTAACAATTACACCACTTCGAGGTGCCCAAACAAAGTAATATATATATATCACAACTACATTTGATCTCCTTAGTTGGTAGAAATTGAAATTAGTCTGACATTCAAAATCATTGTTTAACTGTCTGTATCTTCTTTTTTAGGGAGAACCTGGACTTGTAAACTTGACTCTAACTGAGGATGAACTCGTTGACATTTTTATCAAATTTCCGGTAAGTTTGCTTGTTTCTACATTACTAAAGAAGTATTTTTGTAATCATTTAAAAAACATACATGCCTGGGATAATCCAGATTTTGAGTCATCCTATCGTGAATTCAAATCATTCACCGTTTAAATATAAATAACATGAATATATGTAAATCCCAGCATTTGGAGTCAATTTTTCTTCGTAATGTTTAATCTGATAATCTCTCAATATTTGTATTTTCGTAAGTCACCATTCAAAAACACATCCTTGAAAATGGCTAAAGAAATAACTGAATGCACTCGGAGCAATTATAACTATCGGCAATTCCTATAAATTTTATGGCCTCGAAGATTGTCGGGCGTTTTGAATTAAACATTAATGCATATATATATATATATATATATATATATATATATATATATATATATATATATATATATACTTTATTTTAACCAGTAATTAAAGAAAGTATTGGAATATTAAAACGGCTCATGATCATACATAATATACATTCATTGTTATATTTAATAATACGTTTATATATATATATATATATATATATATATATATATATATATATATATATATATATATATATATATATATATATCAGTGTGTGTATGTGTGTGTGTTCATTCAAAAACTGAAAGGGTTATAGCTAAAACTGAAGTAGACAAAGCTTAGCGTTAGATTTTAATAAATTAGATGAATTATTGATCCCTATGTAGACTTTATACACCTGCTTTCCTTTTCTTTATACACCATATGTATATATATATATATATATATATATATATATATATATGCATGTATATATATATATATATATATATATATATATATCAAGAACTTTGAAGAGGTAGCTATTAAGAGATCAAGGTATCGTTCTAGCTGCCATTCAAGAATAATGCACCATCAAGCATTAGTCGTCTACGTGAAACACGAAAGCAAAATAAGACAGCTAATAGTGTTCCTGCTGCACTTGGATACAATACCTTCTCCTGTACTGTTTGTGGACTTCTCGAGCCAGTCTCAAAAGTCATGCCCGTCATAGGCATGCAGATAATTAGATCGTGGTCGTCAGAACCTCATACGAAATTCAATAGGAGAGTCCCCCCTATATATATTCAGATTCAGTTTTCCTTCTTCTAGACGACTTGAAAACTAAGCCAGTCTTTCTTGTTATTTAACTCACAGCTGGTGGGGCGTTGATATGAATTCATAGCTTCCCCAATGGTATTTGAGCGTATATGAATGAAGCGAACGCGACTGGAATTCAAACTTGACTCTTCGATTTCTAATTCCGAGTCGTTGTTCAATACTACAGGTTGATCTCTGAATTTCTGCAATATATATATATATATATATATATATATATATATATATATATATATATATATATATATATATATATACATGATGGTGTGATAACAGACCACCCTATATACTCTACCAGTCATTCTCGTCCAGTATCCATATGAACCTTGTGGGAGTCCATGTAACATTAATGGATTCGCAGGAGTACATTTTAAAATTGTTTATTATGCATTATTTTACTAGTGTACATAAATGTTTCATAGAATTTAGTTGTTAAATATAAGTTTATTTTCATTAAATTAGTTTTAGTTCAAAATAAAGCATATAAATTTAATATTTCTATAATACAATTCCTAAACTTATCAAAAAAAAAAATCTTTTTCGTCGAATGGTTATTTTGATCCACAAAAAAAAAAAAAATAATAATAAAGAGTAAAAATGTTCCATGGGTAAAAAAAAGTTTGAGAACCATTGATTTAGCCAGAGCGAAAAACACTTCATAACGTCAAAACGAAACAAAGCACAGCCCGTGTCGTTACACGATATTTACGCTCTCATAGTCTTCAGACGACTAGAAGTCAACTGAATTAAGGTGGGGATCTAGCATTATATACCTATGACCATAGCAAATCTAGGCTAATGCATCACAGGAAAAAATATTTAATAACCCGTGTATAATGCGCCCGACTATCTCTATATATGCAGGATGAGGCACCATAGGGGTTAATTAATGAATCATGTTTTAAATATCTAATTGGTTTTGATAGATCCTGTTGAGTGATCACCGAACTCACCAAATCCTATACACTTGTTTTCTTTTGTGGGGTGGGAATTTGAAAATCAGTTGTTTATCAGACGCGTCGAAGAAATATCGATTAACTTAAATTAAAAGAATTAAATATGAATGTTGTAAAATCACAGAGGAAACTCTCCGATCTGTTAATGAATCAAGCAGGCACAAAATGAAATGGGTCTTGAAAAAGAACATTTGAGATAATATATATAACTAGTAAATAACTTTTAGGTTGGTGCAAAAATAATGACGTAATAATGTCGTTTTTTTGACGTTAAAAATACGTGAAAAAACGACATTATTACGTCATTATTTTTGCACCAACCTAATAATAAATAAAATATTCATGTGTAATAATACTTTTAAGAATGTCGAGTAAGCAAACGCAACTGCAGGTTGAGGTGACTCATTTATATATGAAGTCACAAGGACTATAAATAGCTACGGCTATTACTCATGAGCCAGTTGATTACATACTACTTCCCGCGAGTAGATAACACTAAACAACAATGGAGTTGCCGAAATCTAACTAACCGAACGAACAATTATCCCTTGATAATTATAAATACGTAGAAAACGTTGCTTAGGATACTAGCAGCTTAAGTTAGAACAGAAAAGCTAAAGGATTTAAAATCAGTTGAAGGAGAAAATCAAATAA
>OZ010594.1:38382223-38419723 GCA_963932145.1 Acanthosepion lycidas | reverse complement strand
TAGGATACCATTTCCACAATTTCTTTTCTTTCACTGTGGGATACGTGTCAATATATAAAACTTCATATTGTGCGTTGCACATTAATTTAAATCTTTCAGTGAATTCTACTTCACAAAACGATATATATCTTCTGCAGGTTGTTTCTACTTTTTCTTCTTTTTCGTCTTCTATTAGGTTGGTGCAAAAATAATGTCGTTTTCTCACATATGTTACTATGTGAGAAAACGACATTATTTTTGCACAAACCTAATATTTCTATCGGTGAACATGGTTCTCCACAACTTCCCCCATTTTGTAGCTTCAATACTTGAGAGCTTACCATCTCTCCTAGTCCTTCCTTCTGCCGTCCATTTACACAAACTCGTTGGTTAATTTATTCATTGTTTCTCTTCCCATCTCCTACCATCAATCTGTTCTGAGTGTCAAATTATCCAAGCCCTATTTCAACATTATATACCTCAAGGCTTTCTGATTCTAAGCTCAAGTTTAATTTTTCCTTAACACTTCCTATCTGCTCACATATTATGTCCATGATACTCAATATCCTTCTGTAGAACCACATCTCTGGTGGCTCAAGTTTATGCTTCATCTCTGAGAAAATTGCCCTGCATATACTGCTATAGAAGAGAATTGATATTATGTAGCATTTCAGAACTCGTTTTGTTAATTTTAACAGATTTTTGTGTCATTCAATGAGTGACGAGATAGTACATCTATAGTAATCTATGAAATTCAATCTTATCTCTCCCTATTCTAGGGAATATATGTACACACACACACACACACATAGATATATATATGAGATAACGATATATATTTTATATATCAAGAACAGTATTGGGAAAATTGTATAACAAAGTGCAAAAAGTTTACTTGTGACGCGATTCAGGACTTCATCGGTCTAAATTTGTAGGTAACAAATCTAGTCCACTGAAGTCGTGTATATATATCTATATATCTATATACAGTGTAACCCGGTTATAAGAGGGTTGTCGGGACCGGGTTTCTCTTATATCCGGGTTTGGTCTATTTTGTTTAGGTAAGTATGGCTCTAATTTGGGACCAGAGAAAATCTCTCTTATATCCGGCTCTCTTATATCCCGGTTACACTGTATCTATATCTATATCTATATCTATATCTATATATATATATATATATATATATATATATATATAGATAGATAGATATAAATAGTAAAAATAAAAACTACAATATAAAAGAATGTAAAATCTTAAAATATAAAATAAACTTCCTATATATATATATATATATATATATATATATATGAAGATGTGGCTTTTCCTGGGGCAATTAATGTGAAGGTCAAAGTAAATGACAAGCTCAAGAAATACACCGATCTCCGGATTGAATGTGAGTCGTTTGAATTGCCACAGTTACCATTAGCGAACTTGTAATTAAAGACTACAAGTAAAAACTTCCTTATCATAAATACAGCAAGACCATCAGAAAATGTATCTGTTAAAGAATATGGCAAAATAAATATCAGGAACTTGAAATTAAAATTTAAATTAAGTCACATTAAAACCACTTTTATTCGTATAATAACTGGAGATTTGGGGTCAGTCAAGAAAGGCAGAGAGTATCAAGAGTAGATTTCGCATGAAATAAAAATCTTCTAATTATTGAAATCAACTATTCTTACACATTATTAATTTTTCTTTTTGTAGGGCTTGCCTGGTCCACCAGGCAAAAGGGGTAAAAAAGGTGAAGTCGGAAGACCTGGTTCCAGGGGTGAAAAAGGTTTGCCTGGACCGCCCGGACCATTAAAAGAAGGCCCAGTAGGAAAAGACGGCCGAGACGGACCGCGTGGACCACGAGGAGAAGAGGGACCCAAAGGTGATAGGGGAGAGAAAGGTGACTCTGGTGGACCACCTGGTGAACCTGGAGCCCCAGGAGAACCAGGAAGAGATGGAGAACCGGGCTTACCCGGAGCATGCTGCAACTTAACGGCTCAAGAACTTAAAGAAGGTTTGCATCAATGATATGCTTTCCGTATGACGTACATAATTGTATATCAATTCACATATTAAACCCTCTTACCATTCTGTCGGATTCCGGTCAACATTTGATCCTAATTCATATATATATATATATATATATATATATATATATATTAGGTTGTTGCAAAAATAACGTCGTTTTCTCACATATGTTACTATGTGAGAAAACGACATTATTTTTGCTCTTGTAGCAACATCCTTTGAGGAAGCCCAACATCTAATAAATCGTTTCTCTGCTGAATGTAAAGCATTTAGTTTTACACTTAGCATAAAGAAAACTAAAGTTGTGCACCAACCTTGTCCTACTCCGGAGCAGTTGCGTGGTGAGAAAAAGCCACCAGTTTACAAATTTCCAGAGAGACCATTGAAAGTAGAAGACAGACCCTTGAACTATGTAAAGTCTTGGTAGCAAAGTCAATTACAGTGGAATTTTAGATGATGAAATCATGCATCGGATTGCTAAGGCTACCAGTGCTTTCGACAAACTTCGCCATCGCTTGTGGAATGAGCGGGGTATTCAACTGAATACGAAAATTCGGGTTTACAGAGCAGTTATACTTGCCATTCTTTTGTATGGCTCAGAGTCGAGGACTCCATACAGGTACCATATACGCCAGCTAGATGTTTTCCATAAAAGCTGTCTGCGTGCAATCTGTGGAGTTAAGCTTCAAGATAGGACATCTAACGTAGACCTGTTTAACCGGTGTAATATTGGAGGAATCGAGACTTTTATCATACAGTCTCAGTTACGGTGGACTGGTCATATCTTGAAAATGTCTGATGACAGGATACCCAAGATCCTAATGTACAATCACTTGGATCAGGGCTACAGGAATGTAGGACGCCCATGGCTAAGATACAAAGACAAGCTAAAAAGTAACTTGTCAGCAGTCAATATACCACATAAGACCCTTGAGCGCTTAGCCTTGGAGCGGGTAGAATCGAGATCAACGTCTTTTAGTGGACTCAGCAATTTTCAATCTGCTTGTCTGAATCATCTTCAAGAAGCGAAAGCAAGATCTAAAAGGTCAGCCAATCTAAAAGTGATCTCATCTCACAATCCTCACACTTGCTCCATATGTGGCCTCCTTTGAAAATCACTAGCGGGTCTTAAATGCCACTTAAGATTATCGCACAAACTTCCATAACTGAATCAATAAGCTGGCAGATCCTCATACGTCGAAACCGACGGGAGAGAGTCCATTATTATTATTATATATAAGTTGACATTGAGGTCAACACCCAGTGATGAGAAATTAAATATTCAGGCAGGAAGGTAGCCCTTAAAAATAAAACTGATTGGGTGTTGACCTCAATGCCCACTTTTATAATTATATACGCTCAATCCCTAATATAGAGAACTTTAACCCATGAATATAGCATATCTTAAAACTATATTTGTTCTCATATATATATATATATATACATATATATATATATATATATATATATATATATATATATATATATATATATATATATATATATACACCTAGTGAGCCAGACAAACCTACCTAGGTTTCACCTAAACGGAGCCGAACTTTTTCTGACGAACCGTTTAGGTGAAACCTAGGTAGGTTTATCTGGCTCACTAGGTGTATCTAGGTCTGCTCTACGGTTGTATTGAGCTCTTTTGTTAGTTGTTTACTCATATCGGGGTGTTTCTTTGGGCTTCAGACCTGATTCTGTGCGATTTTTTCGGCAGTAGTTCATGTTTTTAGCTCTTTCTTTTTTTAAAAACCTTTTTTCCCTCGAGATTGATTTGATTATTGGCAAATCAAAAATTCGAGGGTTTTTCGAAACGAGTCGTTATCTATATTTGTATATATATATATATATATATATATATATATATATATATATATATATATATATATATATATATATATACAGAGATTGATTTCTTCGTCATGTCTGATTCCTTGGTGAAAAAACCGCTTGCAAGTGCCGCGTTCGGAGACACGCACAAACTCTAAAGGAGCTTCTATTTTTCTGACTCTGATAAATGACTTGAAAATTGATTTGGCTTCTTTCTTGCGAAGAAAGTTATTATTAGGTTGGTGCAAAAATAATGACGTTTTCTCACATGTGAGAAAACGGCATTATTTTTGCTTTTTGTCGGCCAAAGAAATTATTATTCATTTAAATATTTAATATAGGGAGGGATTATAAAAAACGAAAGGCTATTTCATTATACTGGATTTCAGCAAACCTTTTAATGGAACATATCAGTTAAAATACTGCTATTTTGTTGTTCCGATTTTAATAGCATAATAAAAGAAGAATTTTTTTTATTAGATACACTTGGGTTGAATATACCCGAAGTATTAGGTTGGTGCAAAAATAATGACGTAATAATGTCGTTTTTTGACGTATACGTCAAAAAACGACATTATTACGTCATTATTTTTGCACCAACCTAATATTTTAAATCCATTGTGTCATATCGACAATCCTCAGTAATAATTAATTTTGGTTTCAGGTGGCATTATACCTGGATGGGCAGGTTTGACAGGTGAAAAAGGAGACAGAGGAGCAGTTGGCTTACCCGGAATTGATGGTTTACCAGGAGAGATTGGAGAGCGTGGATTACCTGGGGAAATTGGAGAAAAGGGAGATGCTGGATTGCCTGGATTACCTGGATTGCCTGGTCCAACAGGTCCACCAGGTCCCCCTGGAATACCAGGAAATGCCACAAAAGGTATGAAAGGAGAACCAGGAAGTATTATATCAGCAGACTGTAAAGACGAAAACTGCCTTGATTTGAGGGGAGAAAAAGGTGAAGCTGGTATTGGAATTCCTGGTGAACCTGGTACGTATAGAAAACAATTTTTTGTTCTTTCTTTCTTTGTTTTTTCGTATCTATCTATCTATCTATATATATATATATATATATTCATATCTATATCTTTTCTATCTAGCTATTTCATATCATTGTCTATTTATCTGAGTCTTTTCATATCTATCTATCTATCTCAATCTTCTCATGCGTATCTATCTATCTATCTATCTATCTATCTATCTATCTATCTATCTATATGTCTGTCTGTCTTTTCATGCCTATCTATCTATCTATCTATCTATATGTCTGTCTGTCTTTTCATACCTATCTATCTATCTATCTATCTATCTATCTATCTATCTATCTGCTATGCTTACTTAGTGAATCCAGGTCAAAGACCTTGATCAGCGATGTCTACTAAGGCCGGTGAGAATGACAGTCTGGATGGCTGTGATTATAAAAATAATTCAAAAATTTGAAATATTTGACAATATCTTCTAATAAAATTTTAATACAATTCATGAAACAAAAACAATCAAGTAAAATTATAATGAGAGAAATACTAGTCAAAATTAAATATATTTGACAACGTCTTCCCTCAGATAAATTCAGAAAAATATTACTCCTAATATAATTAAGGTAATAATAATAATAATACCAATTAAAATCAAGATGAAAGAAATACCAATGAAAGATAAGTAATGATTGACAATGATTCACATAATACAAATTCATAGAATATTAAAGCAAATACAATTTGGGTAGTAAAAAGTCAAGTTAAAATTCAGTCGAAAGAATGTTCAGTCAAAACTTTATAATAATAAAAACTCGTTTCAACTAATAAAAATTCATCCTAATACAATTAATGCAATAAAATCTGAAAAAAAATTTACATCAAAAAATTAAAACAAATCGGAACGCAAATCACGCGACCGATTTTCTTCCATAGCTCATTTGTATTTTAAATGCATGTATATTAACTAATTCACTTAATAAATTATTTTTATTTTATTCTATTAAATCTCTTACTTGACAAATTGACTATATTAAGATTCGAATCTGGCTTTCACTGTCGGAACGGTAACTACTTCTATACGCGATATATTCATACATCTGTTTTTATCATTTTTTTTTTTAAATAGGAGTACCCGGACAGAAGGGAGAGCCAGGCGATATAGGTTTACCAGGAGAAATAGGAAGACCGGGTCTTAAAGGAGAAGCTGGAATCACCGGTCCAATGGGGCCTCCAGGTCTACCGGGATTTAATGGAACTCATGGTCTAGACGGAAAAGATGGCAAAGATGGAGAGCCTGGATTGCCAGGATTGAAAGGAGAACGTGGGCTACCAGGTCTACCCTCACACGGAAAATATGATGAAGGATCCGGCGATTGTAAGTTGGCTTTCTCTTAGATTTAACAATAGAAATCAGAATAAAAATAAAATAGGAAGAAATTTTATTTCACTGTTTAGTATATTCGTGATCTTCTCAAAAACTAACACGTGAAAATGTTTAAATTTGTATTTCTTTGTCTTTCGATTGTGTTATGTCAAAGACAGTCGTTATATAACTAGATATTATATCTGTCTATTTATCTATCAATTCCAGTATCTATCTATCTATCTATCTATCGAGAGAGAGAGAGAGAGAGAGAGAGAGAGAGAGAGAGAGTCTGAATTTTCGGAATATATTTTCAAATTAAAATCGCACATTAAAGGATTAAACAGGAAATGGATTTACTTAGAGAAAATAGTTTCGACAGGGAGCCCTCTAACAATAACAACAACCCGCTTCTTTGTTTATTTCCTGTCTCGTTGAAAAAGGACATAGTCGTGTCCGAAAATTCCGACTCCTGGAATCTTTCTCTTCGTGCCTTAGACAAAGGCTAATATATAAAAATATCATCAATCTTATTGTCAAGAGCATTATCATTTTTGTTTTTTATTCCTCAAATTTCATTAACCGGCTTATATATATATATATATATATATATATATATATATATATATATATATATATATATATATATATATTTGTATGTATGTATATGTGTATATATATAAGATGATGGCGGTGGTGAAGATGGCTGTGAAGGCGCAGCCTACTACTGAAGATTCGTGAGCAGGCGTCGCGGGGGAGTGTGGGTGGTGGAAGTGACTGGGAGAGTCGGGCCCTCCTAAGAGCACAATGCAGATCCTCTTCATGCTGACGTTTGGCGTCTAAAGTCTCCCAGATGAGCATATTCCAAGAAAGCCGATTCCAAGCAACGGTTTCCCAGGTCTCATAGTCGATGTTGTCCCGTGTCTGGGATGTCTTCAACTGCCACACTTCTATGTATGTATTTCCAGGGAGATTGTTCAGATGAACTACACTTCTCAGTTCCCCCAGTTCTAACCTTCATGGCTAAGACCCGCCATGCCACGCATATTGTATCTAGCCACTCACATTCCCTTCGTATTCTCCTGGTGTGATGTAAGTACCACCCAAGTAGATTATTCCCACGAACCGCTGCTTTATTGAACAGACATTCGGGAGGTTGCTTCCCTTATCGCTACAATCTTAATCTGTTCAAGTCTAGTGATTAACGTTGTCTTCCACGCATAAGCTGTGTCACTTACTCTGTAACACTCCACCTCGAGTGACCCTCGGGCCTTGTACAGAATGGACATCACTGTAAAATATTATTATTTATGATTTTTTATCTTTTTCAGTTATTGGTGCATTTGCGAAGGGAGAAAAAGGAGAACCTGGTATTGGTATCCCTGGAGAACCCGGAGTTCCAGGTATTGCTGGAGAACCCGGCAAAGTAGGCGCACCCGGAATTAACTGTATGAATGCCAGTGTTATTGACTTACTTGGAGAAACGGACAGCCTCTGCAAGTTGGGAGTTAAGGGTGCACAAGGGATAAGAGGTGAAACGGGACTACCCGGACCTCCTGGCCTTAAGGGTGACATAGGACATAAGGGACAGAAAGGTGATTTTGTAATTGGTGAACCCGGACGTGATGGAGAGCCTGGAGCTAAAGGACCACGTGGTTTTGAAGGCTTAGCAGGTCTTCCAGGTCCCCAAGGATCACAAGGAGAGAAAGGAGAACCTGGCGCGGGTATACCTGGAGAACCAGGTAGAGATGGGAAACCGGGAGAAAAAGGCTCGAAGGGCGAACGCGGTCTCGATGGTCTTCCTGGCGACGGTAATGCCACATTGATCAAAGGGGCCACCGGGGAGAAAGGTGAGTTGTTTTATTTAGTTCATCTTTTCATAGTAATGGAACGAATTCCTTATCGTTGGCTACTAAAATAAGTTCCCTACCTATAACCTCGAATGATAACTATAACAAAGTCGACTTCTTTGGACTAAAGTAAGGTTTACGTTGCTACGAATATACATGCACATCATGGAAAAATGAGGCTGAAATCTTTAAAATTAAAATATTTTTTTTATATTTGTGCTTAGGGTATATAGAATAACCGATTTTATTCAGTTTCTTTTTCTTTTGTTTATGTTTTCGCTCATTTGTTGTTAAATATCCCACACAGTAGTAATAGAAAATCTGCCAAGAAAGGTAACGTAACATTCTTGATAGACTTAGCAGTATTCTTTAGGGTGAGTTCAAAGAGGTTTTACAGCCGTCCTATTCAATCTGGAATAACATAAACTGCCAGGTCAGCTTATTAGATACTCGCCGAGGTACCCGACGTTGCCTGGGTATACATGGCTGCAATTGTGTAACTAAACCCATTGTATATCCGCACCTTCTGTCAAGAAATGCATGCTTCATCCATTAGTATACTAAGCTACTCACCCCACTCATTTTTTTACGGTATGCTCTTCGCAAGTGTTTGGCTGTTCTTAATAAATTAAATTTAACTTTCAAATAGTATGGCATTGTTCACAAATCTAATAATGAACAAAACAGGGATGAAGCGTCAGAGCTTGATTCAACTGCAAATGCAAACGCATCATCGCCCTCTCCTTCTTCGCACGTTTACTATAAAACTGGAGTTAATAAGATATTCTTCGGGAATTTTTCCCTTTTAACGTTTCAGTAATCCTTCTCAAACAATCTTTGCATCAAAGGTTGTTTGAATGCCAATTTAGGAAATGTGAAGAAACTATTAACTAAATGGCAAAAGCTTATATTGGACCTAGTTTGTAAAGATTTCGTATACTTAACTGAAATAATCTAAACCAAACATTGATGCGAAACAATTTGTCTGTGATTTGTAATTTACACGGCAAATTTGGAAAGCATCGGATGAAAAACCAGGGAGTCATAGCCGAAAAACGGGTGTTTTAAAAAGTTTTTATGTATTTTCGTTATACACGGAAAAGCGAGCTGGACTAAAACCACATTATCTTAATTCTTGCATGATGGCAAATTTTCTGCCCTGAAAATGAGGAAATTATTCAAATTTTATTTTAAATATTATAAAAAACCCAATGTTTTCACAGTTTTTACCATTTTTTGTGTGAAACTAATGTTGCAGAAAACTATCAAGCACTCTACATAAATTTCGTAACCCGTGATATATTTTCCATTAAGTGCAAAGAACATCTGCTTATCCGGTAAAAACTTTCTTCATGTGTAACTTTGCCTTGATTTTTGCAAACAGTTGTAGCCAGCTTTAGTTTGATAATTTTTTCTGTCGAAATCCGGGAGAGACGGAGAGTAAAACTTTAATCTTAACCTTTTCTCCAAATCTGCAATATGTGCGTAAAATTTCATCAAAATTGGTTGAGAAATATGGACGTGCATAAATAGCATACCTACACACAGACACAGACACAGTCATCTATTTAATAGATATAGATTTAATAATGCTATATTAAAATTACAGTAATCTCGAACAGTTATCATTACCTTTCGAAACAAATTTCAAAACTTGTGGAATGTACCTCTTATATACATGGGAGAAAATGTTTAATTACAAAAAGGTTTAATAAACAAAAAAAAAAAAAATTAAATAGGGTAGACCATATATCCAAAGACAAACACTTAGAAATTCTAAATTTAAATCTAAAATTCTCAGCGTCCTCTTTCATTTGCGCGCATGTGCAGTCGTATCAACGTAACCATCGCTTTAATCGAATGAAGTCCTAACGAACGAAACGCGTCACAAGAAAACTTGTTCTAATTTTTCAGAGATTTTTTTCTCCTAAGATTGTTCTTGATATAGAACATTTATGACAATGTGGTCGTAGTATTTGTTTTCGAACCAAATTTACGCTGTACTGTTTACCATTTCGATGCATACATAGGTACAGATTTACGCTGTTCTGTTTTCCATTTTGATGCATACATCGGTACAGATTTACGCTGTTCTGTTTTCCATTTTGATGCATACATAGGTACAGATTTATTTACATACAGAATTATCTACGATTTTAATGCGCGGGTTTCGTGTAACAAACCAATGAAAACTAACCCCACAAAATAGAAAATACTATAATTTCTGTCTTTTTGTCTGTGTTCACTCTGACAAAGCATTAATAAAAGTAAAACATACTACATTGATATATGTTTCCTATTTGTTCTATATTTTATCATCCTGTCGAATTCCAAGCTATATTTGTTTTGCATTTGATCTTTAATATATATATATATATATATATATATATAGAGAGAGAGAGAGAGAGAGAGAGTAGTGATAGCGGCTCGGATTGAGAAATCGAATAGCCGAGTTCCATTACATTCATTTACGTGGTAATACCCCTGGGAAAGTTATTAATGCTCCTCTTCTCCCTACAGCTATTGGAGGACAGACTCGGTTCTATAGCATTGGATGGCAGGAGAATTCAAAACCTGCGGAGGTCGTTTGGGGACCTTGTGGGACGTAGTGCACCATGTCTCTGTATTCGTCCCTTCAAAATGTGTGGTTGGTTCTGCGCAAAGTCTTCACCACTGTAATCAAAATATTTCTGCTGGTGTCTGGGCTTTGGTTCCTAGAAACTGAGCTGCTTGACCCTCATATGTCGAATACGACGAGAGAGTTCATCAAATATATATATATATATATATATATATATATATATATATATATATATATATATATAGTTAAGTTATAAGGAACTTGGTAAACCGAATTGGTAAATCCAAAGAGGATGAAATCCTGAGAGCTCAATGTGAGGACAGAGCTAATATGTAATGAAAAACAAACCACTTTAAGGTACCATTACGATAATTTATTTCACCTAAATCCTTTTTTAAGGATTCAGGATCATCAGGTAAAACTTCCAACAACGAATTGAGAGGAAAAATGGGATTAGAAATTGGTGGGTAGTGTAATTTCTAATCCCATTTTTTTAGGTGAAATAAATTATCGTAATGGTACCTTAAAGTGGTTTGTTTTTCATTACATATATATATATATATATATATATATATATATATATATATATATATATATATATATATACTGAGAAGGTTAGGTTTGATGAATGGAAGTGGAATTGAAATATTCATATACACATAGAGATTATGTAGACATGGACGTTAGGGAATATATAGTGAACTGATATTCTACACCAAATGAGTATAAAATGCCTTGGTTCCGTTATGTTATTTTATGCATTTGTGGAAATTTATGAGCAGATGTAATACTATATTTGGTAGGTATATAGGGAAAAATAATATAATTGAGGAATTTTGATAACTCGTAAATAGGTGTTGTAATCTGTGAAATATCCAAGCACAATCCAAAACCAGAAAAAAAAAATATATGTGTGTGTGTGTTAATATATATATATATATATATATATATATATATATAGGAAAATAGGAAAGAACTCGTTAGGTAAATAATCCAAAGTTCTTTAGCATTTTTGTTAATATTAGTGCTCGATACAAAAGTAGAGCATAAATATAATTATTTATTTAAAAATATGATTCCAACACGCTACATAAGAGTTCTCATGAGAACTCTTATGTAGCGTGTTGGAATCATATTTTTAAATAAATAATTATATATATACAGTGTGTGTGTGTGAAAATCCTATATGATGCGTTTCAATGTTCATATATATGGATTACTAATAAAGTTATCCCATCGAATTCTATTCATACTTTAACAAAAATAAAACCCAGAATAATTATCTACCCATATTAAATAGCACACAATATTAATATGCATGATGAAGAATGAAGAATTAAAGATACGTTTAAAATCCTCTAATATATTTGGTAATTCAAATATATTATGCGAGACGCAAAGCTCATTTATTCTGTAAAACTAAGAAAATAAATAAGTTACTTTGATCAAACTAGACTAATAATGCATACACACCAACTTAATAACGACTACAATTGAAAATAATTCATAAATAAAGTATAATCCATACGAGAAAATATAATTTATATTTAAAATTTCTATTTTTTTTTTTCGATCACTGCAGTTAAATTTATCACTATATGTGACAATATCTATATTTGATAATGATTTCAGGTGAAGTAGGCCCACCTGGAGAACCAGGAGCAGCCGGATTGATAGGACTTCCAGGTGTCACAGGAACGAAAGGTGAACCTGGTGAAGTAGGCTTGCCCGGAGCACCTGGTGTTCCCGGTCAACTTGGAGAAACAGGACCAAAGGGCGCAATGGGTCCCAGGGGATTAATCGGATTACCGGGAGAAGAAGGCCGAAAAGGAGAGCAAGGTACAGATGGTCCACCGGGATTACCAGGAGAACATGGAAGAGATGGTATCGCAGGTAAGAAAAATCATGATCCTTTCTTCATGATTATGTTTTTACCGTTTTTTATTATTGCTGCTCTTGTTGTTGTTGTTGTAACTAAGCCATTCAAGCGAACAGGAACTGTTGCCATTGTGTGCTACATTCCCGGAAGTTGGATCCAACATATTGGTTGGACCCATATATAATCATGATGGACTATAATTGCAGGGGAGTTCGATACTATTTTATTATACTTATTGATATAATTACTATATATTTATTCATTATGTATTTGCTTAAATAATTACCCATTTCATCGTCGTATAACAACCAACAAAGGCAGAATGCACTTAACATTAAATAGAAAACTCTATGTAAAGTTAGTATATAAATGAAGGTAGAAAAAAAAAACAAATGTTCATAAGATAGCCAGGGTCATAAAGCACTGCCCGGGACACCCAGTCAGCTTCTCAGGTCGGAGGATTCGTTGTGTTGTATGCACCAACTCTGGTTCTACCAGTTCAAACTTTTACAACTTTTTGTGAAATTTACTAATTTTAGTATTTACTAATTTAATATTTATTAATTTTAATTTATTTCAAATATTTTAAAATAATTGACAGACTTAGTCCATTTCATAATATATGACGTCATTTGTTTTTGTTAAGATCGAGCAGTTGAGCGTTCGAGAGAAATCATGGGAAATTTGTAGTTTAAAAGCAGTAATTCGACTTTGCTAACCAGACGCTTCCTCTGTATATATATATATATATATATATATATATATATATATATATATATATATATTGAGGATTCGGAGAACCGAGTTTGAATTCCAGTTGAGTTCATAATATTCATTTATGTCCAAATGCAATTGGAAAAGGTATGAATCCGATACTTCACCGCCCATTTCTGGCTAAATAGTCGAACAGAATGGGTTCTATAGTCCTCTGTCTAGGAGAATGATAACTCTGAATTCAAAATCATATGTAGTCCTAGCAAAGCACATACGATGCAGCTAAGAAAACGATCGTCCGGATTAAGTCGATGATTTCGACTACGAACGACTTTGTGGGTGTAATGTGTGTGTGTGTGTGCATGTGTGTGTACATGTATAATAAGAAGAGGTTAGGAAACAACAATAATAATGATTCTACTACTACTACTACTACTACTACTACTACTACTACTAATAATAATAATAATAATAATAATAATTATTATTATTATCATTATTATAATCCTTCACTTAAGCAGTGTAAAATAAACTGGTCTTTTCTGAATGACGTAGAATGGTAGACTATACAGCCAGTAAATGCTGAAAACCCAGAACTGTTCTTGTTCCGCTGACGCGACACGAATGCGTGAAGTGACTATATCCTGTTGTTCGATTAAATTAACTTAATACATTTAAAGATATAAAAAAGTTTATTTTACGCAGTTTAAGTGAAACGACGTTGATAGATTAATTTATTTGAGCCATATAATAATGTAAACAAGTTGACTGACTTCATTTTACGGCTCATCAGTTTATTTAAAGCCAGTAAATATTTTTAGTCGAAGGAACAGAAATATTAAAATCTAAAGTGCAATAAGCACTGGGCAAATTGAACAGAAACAAAAGAGCAAGAGCTGATGGAATTGTAATAAAGAATTTGAACTCCATTTAATGCGTCATAACTGAAAATTTCTTATCGAACTCTGATGAATAAACCACGCAGCAGAATTAGGCCGAAAGTACAGTTCCGGTTCGTTAAAGACACTGAAACAAGAAACGCGATATTTAAGATCAAAATAATACCAGAAAGAACAATACAACTGCGGAAGGATATGTACCTGTGTTTTATAGATTAGGAAAAAGCGTTTCGGAAAAGACATCACAAAGTAGCGTTCAAAGTGCTTCACAATCTTCATATACTTGGCAAGCATATTAATATAATTCAGAACTTATAATGGCCGCAAACAGTCTGCATACGGATAGAATAGATATAGAAAAAATAGAAAGATGTGTAAGAGAATGGTGTATCTTTTCACCAGAATTAGTGAGGCGATTCTGAGAAAATTAGGCGTCCTACCAGGATTCCTTATTGTAGGCCACAATCCTAACAACATAAAATATGCAGATGCCACAGTGACGACACGAACAGAAAAATGCAAGAACTCTTACAGAAATTAGTGAGTCAAAGGGAGAAGAATTGATTAAATATAAATTGCAAGGAGATGCAATGCATCGGTGTTAGCAATAGAAAGAGCCTAACATACAAATTACAAATTGGAGATATCAAAATATCTGGGAAGTCTTTGTACAAAGGACGGGACGTTTGGCACTGACATCTGGAATCTGAATGCGCATTGGGATAGCATAAATTGCATTTCAAAAGATAAGCAGAGTATTAAGAAAAAGAAAAAAAATCGTTAGAAACAAAGAAAACAGTACTGAAATGTTACGTAATACCAGTTTTCCTATATGGCAGTGAAGGCAGGACAATCTCCACACAGATGAAGAGATCCCTTGAGGCAGTTGATGTGTGCTTCTACACGAGAATGCTGAGGATTTTAATAAAAGTGAAAAATGTTAGTCTGATATAACTTATCTATTTGCTCTTTTCCTGTCGCATTCTGATCCAAATTTTATCTGCATAACTCACTCACACACACACACATATATAAACTTCAGTCATGAAGATTGCGTTTAAGTATGAAACAGACTGTCACCGCTTGATGTTAACCTCAATGTCCATTTTTATATTCTCTCTAGCCCTGAGAAGTTTAAGCCATAAATATCAACAAACCTGTTCGGGTCTTGTCGTCTGACAAGCTTCCTGCTGATGAGATTGTTCGTTAGCGCATTCTCAATAATGTGGTCTAGTTTCGATATATATATATATATATATATATATATATATATATATATATATATATATATATATACGTACAGAGAGAGAGAGAATGAGAGAGAGAAATAAATTTGACCTCATTTATCTTTACAGGTGAACCTGGAGAAGCAGGTCCAGTCGGACCGAAAGGTATGGCAGGAGAAATTGGACTTCCTGGACCTGCAGGCCCCAGAGGTCTTATTGGTAAGAAATTTTTAAACATTTTAAAAGAACATTCGAAAAATCATTATTCATTTCTAGTTATTTACCCTTTTTATTTTGGTTGCCTATCAGAAATTTGACATTATTATTCTTGCTTGATTATTCTTGCTTTCTATTAGGTTGGTGCAAAAATAATATCGTTTTTTGACGTATTTTTTAACGTCAAACAACGATATTATTTTTGCACCAACCAAATACAATTTTATTCATTTTCTATTTTTTTTTTTCATTTTTCCTTCTATCTTTCGTTTTTTTTGTTTTTTTTTTCAAATGTTCCTTTCATCTAATTTAAGATATTTTACCTTTCCTTCAATCAAGATTTTATCTTCAAGTTTTGTTCGCCATTTTATGCATATTGATTTTTCGGTCTGCGTTTAGTCATATTCTGTGAAAACGAAAATTCGACGAGCGCGCACTACACGTCTATAATCTTGGCGTAACAGACAGGAACTGACGTGGATTAATAATAAAAAATTAAGAAAATTACATCTATATCTGAATAGAAACAATTTTGTGCTCATTTTACCCCCTTTATGGACCTAGGTAACCTTTTGGCCAAATGATTCTTCAGAGGCCGATCCTTGGCAGAGATGACGTAACGAAACTGATCTTCAAATATGCGGAAATTGCAGATAAAGTTGGAACGCGTCTAAAACAAATTTACGATTAAAATAAGTTCGCAAATTTAAGAAGCAATATAAATGAACCAGCAAGGGCATAAAACAGAAAAAGGGACCGCAAAAAGTTCTTCTTCTGTTTGCAAAGAGATGGCTGTTGCAATTTAATTCAAACGGCTCCTAAAACTTGCAAATGGTGCTTTCACCTGGCCATATGCCAAATGGAGAATGTCAGTCGTGAAACACGACGAGCAAATTTCATTCTCTAATAGGTGCTTCCCAATTGCCGAGTCATGTACAGACTGTGATACACGAGTATGATTACTTGAATGTAATGTGACACATTTAGGACAGTGTTGATCCAATCTAAGTCCAGTCCGTCTTATTTACTCAGCCTGCCCACCCCACTGGCACTTGAACTTATACATAAGGAGACTCTTACTATGATAGGACAGTTGGTCATTTCTAAAGGAAGGGAACACTGGACGGGTGCTAAAAACAACACGTAATTTGGCCGAAAAAAGGTAGTAGATACAGAATTGGAAACTCTGTCGGTTAGAATTTTACACTTTCTACCAAACCAAGGCACTTTTAGATAAATAAGACACAGACTAATGCAGAATTTAGGAGATACACTAAAATCTTATATCTTCCGTTCTATTGTACGATCAATAATATTGGTTGGATAACCATTATTAATAAGAATAGAACATATTTTATTTAATTCTTGCTGAAGGGTACAAGAGGAATAAATCATCAAGGCCAGATAGAATAAAGTTTTGATTAAATTAATTTTTCTGGTACGGGGGACAAACGAATTCCAACTAATGTAAAGGCCTGTAAAAGTTGCTTTACAGAACACACTATTAATAATAGCATTCTTTCGCTCAAGCAGAACGTCAAGAAAAGATAGAAGGAGAGTTGTTTTCTTCTTTCTCCATTCTAAAGAGCAAAGATGGATGTAATGAATTTAAATATTGACAAAAAACAGTTGCTTCATTTATATTGTTAAACATAAAAAGGTGCCGTCTACATAACGTAGATAGACCTAAGGTTTCCGATATTTCTCAAATAGTAGGCTCTCGTGGTACCCCCAAAAATGTTGACTATGGAGGGAACCAATTGGCTACCCATAGAAACCCGTCGACCTAGGCGGACATGACATCTTTGAAGCTGAAAAATAAATAAATAAATGAGCACATCATTTTGTCTATTCAGATCTATTTATTTATTCAAAACATTATATATATTAGGTTGGTGCAAAAATAATGTCGGTTTTTGACGTATTTTTTAACGTCAAAAACCGACATTATTTTTGCACCAACCTAATATATATATATATATATATATATATATATATATATATTAGGTTGGTGCAAAAATAATGTCGGTTTTTGACGTATTTTTAACGTCAAAAACCGACATTATTTTTGCACCAACCTAATATATATATATATATATATATATATATATATATATATATATATATATATATATATATATATAAGTAAAAGGATTGTCACTTTTCAGTGAGTATCTGCAATTGACTGCTTATACTTCTCGATTTTTCTTTTTTTATATACACTTATCATTGTTACATTTTTTCCTAGCGTTTGTGTGTGTCCGTGCGTGTGTGTGTGTGTGTGTGTGTGTGTGTGTGCGTGCTTGCATTTGTGCGCCCATGTTCCCGTCTACACGGATATGCATTCACCCGCAAGCGCCGATTCGCCCGTCTGCGCGGATGTATTAGGTTGGTGTAAAAATAATATCGTTTTCTCACATAGTAACATATGTGAGAAAACGGCATTATTTTTGCACCAACCTAATATTACGTGTAGGGTGTCGTGATTATTTTTCCTTTTCGTCATTTTTTTTTCAATTTTGTTTCGTTGAATATGATAGACACAGAAAACTTTCTGAATTTGAATTTTTCTGGTATCCTTAATGTTCTCTTTTGGTGCGAATAAAGGGGCCAAAAACATTGTCCGCTTTGTCTATTGTCCCAAGCGCTTTCGGCCAAATTTTACCCATTTTCGAAGGGTTTATTTTTAGTTGTTAATTTCTTTTCATAGTTGCTTTTTTGTATGATGCCTATAGTAGAAGTGTTTATTCTGAGTCCCGCGAAAAAAAAGTGGCATTAGTTTATTTAAAAAAAACAAAACCTTTTGCACATCCCTTCCATTTTTAATAATGTGAGATTGATACTAAGTGCTATATGTGTTATGTAGAGTACTTTTCATGTTTTCGGTTATGGGTTTATATATATGAAATTATTCAGTTCGATCAATTTTAGCCTTCTTATTATTATGATGATGATGGTGCTTTTGACTTAGTTCATCTGTTAATTATTTAGCTCGTACGTAGAGAGAAGCTCATTATTAATTAATTATTTCGTTTTGATAATGAAAAAAAATGAGGAAGATATATCAAAACGCTGTTTGCTGTCCGCGATGACAAGTAACAAATGAACGAACGAATGATTGAATGAACGATAAAGCGATAACACCATCACATGTTAAACTTCTGTTTCAGTGAAATGGAATAAAAAAAAAAACTTGTTCAAATCTTTGCATTTGTACCCTCTTACTTATTAATCGTTATAACAATATTTGGTTGTCAAGCTAAAAGTTTAACGATGCAGTAGGGGAATTTAAACGAGCAATGTATAGTCGAATAACTATCAAGGGGCATAAAGGATCATTATCTTAAGTATGGATTAGTTCGACGGGTTTGAATTGAGGAATCGGAGAACCGAGTTCGAATACCAGTCGAATCAATTACATTCACTTACGTGCTAATATCCTTGGGAAATGTATGAACCCACTTCTCCCCACAGCTATGGGTAAATAGTAGAGACAAACTGGGTTCTATAGCCTTGGATGGCAACTGGTTTACCGCAGAGAGAAATGGAAAAATCTGCCTCGTCAGTCATGTATCTAAAGCTATTAGGTTGGTGCAAAAATAATGACGTAATAATGTCGTTTTTTGACGTATTTTTAACGTCAAAAAACGACATTATTACGTCATTATTTTTGCACCAACCTAATACATGATCGCTTAAGCATATACTGAACTTAAGAATTATGATTCATAAGAAATTTCAAATGAGAAAATTGTGATATTTTTGCAGGTATTTGTAGTTTTTATTAATGCAGTTCTCTGTGTGATACGTAATTTTTTGTGTGTCTTACCGGGGATCCAGTTACAGTGAACCCCTATTCTCAACACCGTATTCATTATTATTATTATTATTATTATTATAATACTCAAGGTCCCCAAGGACACCCGGGAAAACCAGGCACTCCAGGAACGAAGGGTTCCAAAGGTGAAAGAGGGAGCGACGGCTTACCAGGTCTACCTGGCGGCCTTGCTGGAAGTGGTGATGGAGTTTTTGATGGACCCGTTGGCCGACACGCTATCCCAGGAGAAAAAGGAGAGAAAGGTGAATCAGGAGTTCAAGGTCTGGCAGGACTTGATGGCTACCCTGGTGAAACTGGTGCTCCAGGAGAGAAAGGTAAGTAATTACGGATAAATAACATGCCTAGTATCCGGATGTCGAGGAAACAGGACGACAATTGTAGGCATTAAATTTATTAGTTCTGGATATATTTAACATTTTTAATGAAAAATAATAAAAATATATATTTCGCTGTGATAGAAGATGAAATAAACACGCAGTTCATTAATCCGTTGAAGTTTTACTTGTTAAAAATATCGCATAAAAAACGCAGTAACCCTCATTTTTTTATGCATTATTTCAATGTTTTTTTTAGAGGAGGCTTGGAAAATACATTGGTGAGAGAAAAAGCGCTTGAGGCGATTTTACCCAGCACTTATTTCAACATAGAAACGACCTCTAACCATTCGAGAACACTTACTTCGAAAAATATATATTTATCTACTGAGATAAGATACAAAAATATTTTCTTTTATTAGGTTGGTGCAAAAATAATGACGTAATAATGTCGTTTTTTGACGTATTTTTTAACGTCAAAAAACGACATTATTACGTCATTATTTTTGCACCAACCTAATAGTTCTTCCCTGATCAACAAATAACTAATTAAGTCTTTAATCTACGAGAAACGAAATGAAATTATAATTTATCTATTACAATATTATTTTATTTCCTCTTATATCTAGTGTCTACTTATTTTTTCTGGGTCCCAAACAGAAAGCTAAGGTCAGAGATAGTATAATGAAATTTTCAACTGAGCATTCTTTGAGAAAAAGAAAACCCTAACATCACACATAGATAAAGCCTTTCGTGGCTGTACACGTGAGTATTCATTTAAGGCTTGGGTTACAAGGAATCCATTCAGTTTTCGGCAGGGTTATGGTTAGGGTCATTATTATTATTATTATTATTATTATTATTATTATTATTATTATTTTTTTTTTTTTTTTTGTTTCTTTAATTTTTGTTGTATACACATTTCCTTCCGGGAGCCAAGCCGAAACTTAAGGTCATAAATGACCTTATGACATTTTCCACTGATCATTTTTGTAAAAACAAAACAACAAAACAAAAAAAAAACAACAACCTAAAAACACACACATTCTGCGTACATAAAGCTCTTCGTAAGGTGTGAGCTGTGAGTGCAGTTTTCGTATTTCTTTAAGGCATGGGCTACTAGGAATCCCTTCAAAGAGTCTATCAGAACAGTTGTCAATCAATCCTAGTGATCCACCTACCACTGGAACAATTGATGTCTTTATGGGCCACATTTTTTAGATTTTTCTTGAAGATCCTTGTATTTTGATAGCTTTTTGAAGATATCAAAAGATACGTTATAATCTGCAGGGACTGCCATGTCAATAAGAAAACACATTCTGTGTGTATTGTAAAGTTCCATAAAATTATTACACGTCCTATCTCTGTAACCGGATCTGGGTGATGTTCATTTGCTTCCCGTAAAAGTTGTATGCTTTCTATTGTAGATATTGGTCCACTCTATAATCTCGGCTTTTGTATTCAGTGAGCGCTAATACAATGCAACATGATAAAGATGGTCAATTGTTTCTGGATAGCTATCAGAAAATTAGCCTTTCGGGTTAACACAATTTTTCAGTATTTGTGCTTGGTAATTTCTACTTAGCAAGCATTGGTCCTGTGCAGCAAAAATAAAACAATCAGTTTATTATTATTATTATTATTATTATTATTATTATTATTATTATTAAAACTGAATCTGCTCGTTTGTTTTACGAACAGACTAAAGGCTAAAGGCTAAACGTCAAGAGATTGCTAGTCAACAGATCATGTTTGTTGGAACCATTGGTTATAAATATATCTGCTATTCGCAGCATTTCATTTTTCTTAATAGTTTGATATCGCATGATTGTGTATAATAGTTTAAACTTTCAATAAAACAACTATGTGTAAAGAGATTAATAGGAGAATCTGAAAAAAGAATAATGTCTCAGGTATAAAATTCTGTAAAATCACAGAATAAAAGTGAACTTCAAAAGGCAGTCACCATTATTATTTATTGATTCACTTATTAAGCTTATCTTCCGAAACGGGAGATCTCATCGAAGTCTCAACAAAATCATTTCTTTTGTTAATGGTAAAAATAGTAATGCTTTGTTTCAAAATTTATTCCATGACTCAAAATATTTTAATTTATAAAACCGTTGTTTTCTGTATTATAAATTGTAAATTTCATTTTCGAGAAAAATAAAGAATACATTTATCTGATTAGATGGTCTCTCCTGCAAATATTGGCCCAAGTAGTTTCAGCGCCTCTCATATAAACATGCTTGAAAATGTAAAACGAAAACAAGGCCGAGGTTTGCTATGAGCTCATACTTTATTTCTGAACTTAACAGTTTATAAACTTTCATAGAGAAATTGCGATAAAAAGCAACAGAAATTAAGATGAAATTAATAATGGTTCGCAGTCCTTCATTTAAAAAAAAAATCCCCAAAATAGTATTGAAAATATACTAGTATTACTTACACAAACCAAAAGAGGAAATATTGGCGCCATAAAGTCGGATAAAAATAAATATTCTTTTAAAAATTTCTTACTGAATAAGGTAATAAGGCCACTAAGACGCAAAGGGTTACTTAGTGTGAAAGAATATGAGAAAAAAACGTTGTTAAGGAAAGAGAGTAATAAAAGAACAGGAATTAATAAGACAAGATAACGATTGATATTGCATTTTTAAATATCAAAGTTTACTGGAAAGCCAGAAGAGAGTTCCACAAGCGAGAAGTAAAGCAAATAAACAATTTGCATAGAACTGTAAAGTGATGAGACCATGTTGCAAATCTAGTACAGTATTTAGTCACCTCGCCACGAGGGCATCATGTGGCACAAAGCCGGTTTAACGTGGGATCTCCGAGCCTGTGGGCTCAGCCAAAAATATGCCCTTTGAACCCGTATAAACGGGTTCAGGGTCGGTTTACCTTTCCGAAAGAGACTCCGCTCTTCGGCGTAGCCTCGTTCGGGATCCTCCCCGCCCGAAGGCAGAGAGTTCAGCCGATCAGCCCGTCAGCCGGTCGCCCGAATTCAAACTGAAAATCTAGTACTGCGCTTAAATTCATAAAGTCTAGCTAGCAAAGAGTAAAGATTATCAGAACAATTACTATAAAAATATTTATAGAAAAGGCAAGAGAAGCGACATGAAGATGCAATCAATCTAATACATTATTACTATTATTATTATTATTATAATCATTATCATCTTCGAGTTTTGAGTCGGCACGGTGGGGAAAAGACTGAAGCCGAGATACCAGGTCAAGACCGACAACACAGAAGTTTCTTTTTTGGAATTTATCAAGAATCCCTAAGCACCCGACCAGATGTTAAAGTAATATTCAATGCATGGTCAAATACTAGACTTATAAATGTATAAGATTAGATCCTGACGAGACAAAATTGTCTAGCATGACATATTGAATCAACTTTCCTAGTAGCAGACCTAGCAATTGATTCAATATACTCTTTCCACTTCTATATTTTATTTTATATAATAAGATAATCTATAGAATGACGAACTGAGATATTGCGATGAAACGGAACTGAAATTAAAATGAAAGAAATATTAGTAAATTATGATTAATATTGATTCATCCATTTTTGTTATTGATTCGGCATTTAGAAGATTATTTTTTTAAGTAGGCAGAGTGTCCAACTGACAGAAAATTTATTGACTTACTTTTTATAATTTTACAAAACTGTTACAAACATTGTTTATTTTACACACCTTTGATTTTCAGGGGAACCTGGAGTAAATGGATTTGATGGAGTGCCTGGAAAGATGGGTGACCCGGGACCAAAAGGTGATAAAGGAAGTGAGGGACCAAGAGGATATACTGGCGAGCAAGGCCTTCCTGGTCTAAAAGGAATGATTGGCATACCAGGTATTTATTCTTCTTATAATATTCATAAAATAAAGAAAATTAAAAAAGTGAAAATCATAACAGGAATTAAATTAATATAACGATATCTAATCCGCATGAATTTAGAAATAATAGATCATAAATTATATAGGACAGATCTATGTAATCTAAACAATTTATATAAACGCATAAAACTATATACAATACACGTATAGTGTAAAAATTTCAGATAGAGTATATTTGCAAAAGGACAATGGGAATAAAGACAAAGATATTTTAGCCGAAGCGTTTCGTCCTCTGAGGGAGTTTATCAAGACAAATTTGCTTTGGTAAAGTCCATCAGAGCATATTCCATTACATATATTATGTAGTATTCAGGAACATAACAAGCAAAAATATGATAGCATTAAGTTAACGATAAATGTTACTTACAACGTTCTCTTAGCTAACGTTCTTAGGCGGAGAGTTGAGAATCCAATGTGACTAAATAGCCCTGCTTGAAATCAGGTATTTGTAGCATTACTACAGAGAGAACAAAATGATGACAAGACGCGAATTTACAAAAGGTTCTTACCGGATTAAAGTGTATTTAACACTTAAACAGCTAGAGTAGTAAAAGCCTTAAGAAAATAATTTCAACTTTTAAAACACTTCACACTTCATTGGTTCTCTGTTTGATACAAAGTGATGAAATTTTGAAAGATGTTGAGGCATCTAAAAATTGAAACAACGGATTTAGAATTCAAAGTCAAGAATTAATTTAAATGTTAACACTTATTATTAGTATTAAATCATTATTGCTCAAATAGAGTCACCGGCATGTGGACAGCGTAACAAATATAGACGTAAAAAAAAGAATAAATGAGACGAGTTCAAGTTTCATCACAGTGTGAAAAACGGACAGAATTTTCATTAATACAAGACATTATTATTAGGTTGGTGCCAAAGTAATGACGTAATATAATGTCATTTTTTGACGTATTTTTAACGTCAAAAAACGACATTATTACGTCATTATTTTGGCACCAACCTAATATCATGGTATGATTTAAGCTTTTTCCTTAGTTTCTGAGTTAGCACCTATTTGACGTCCTTCCATTACTCCAGATAAAAAATGGCACTTTCCTGTATGATTGTGAGGATAGACATAAGAATATATATATCGAAGGTTCTGTTTGGTTACAGGGAAAAGAATGAAAACGAAATGAAGAAAACGAAAATAAAAGAACCAATAACTCTCTCCTCTATTTAAATTCTGCTTTGGTGATATAGAAAAACTCGTCAATTTTTAGTCTTTTCATTTGTAGCCTCTTACTAATAATCTGTATTCATATTTATAATTGTTATTGTAATATTTTGTTAAAGTTGTTAAGCTCAAATATTTAAAGATGCAATGGTGGAATTTCTACTAGTATTTTATGGTCATAGGACTCGTGATGATTTTATTCAATCGTAAACTTAGAACTTAAGATTTATCAGAAAATTTTGATATGAACAAACATCATATTATAATTCTTCTGGTTCCTTCGTTCCTTAATTATCATGTACGATACGCACTGTCATTTTCCTAGATAAAGAATGGACCATTCTTGTTTGATTACGAAGATGGACCTTTACTAGCTTGTTTATCCCCTGCCCACAAAACGGAAGAAAAGATAAATCGAAGGCGACATTTGGTTTTAAGGAAAAGAAAGAAAGAAAGAAAGAAAGAGAAGGCGATAAAACGTGTTTAGAGACTACTTTGATGACATAGAAAAACTTGTCAGTTTTTAATGTTTTCATTTGTACCCTCTTACTTCTTTAAATAATGACCTCTATTTATAGTTATTATTTTAATATTTTATTAAAGTTGTTAGGCTCAAATATTTAACGAAGTCATAGGGGAGTTTCCATGAATATTTTATTGTCTAGGAATTGGAAGGCACTTATCGATCATTAAATTAAAAATTGAAATTCTTCAGATAATTAATTTCCTTTTATTATTTCATCCGAAGCAAGGCCATAAAGCCACTAACGCACAAGGAGTTACTGGGAGTAAAAGAAAATAAGAAAACGGTATTGAAGGGAAAAAAAGCAATAATAACATGATTATAAGAAATTATAAGAAAAAATGCTTCAAATTTGCATTTTTTATTCAGAATCAAACTAAAACTACTGCACTCTGTAACATATTACATCATAATATATCTAAATTGTTCAGTCTAATTTCCCTTTGAAGTAAATGATGGTCTTATTTGATGGCGCAATGATTTAGTAATAGCGTGCTTGTCTCATGCATCTTTTCCATATACAATTTGTAAAGCTTCAGTAATTTATAAATTTTATACGGCTGTGCTATAAGGCCTTCACTGATCAAATTAAATGACAACGCTACGATTTTGAACGTAATGTTAATATTTTAAACGCGTTTCTTTAAAAAACTTTAATGACTTGGAAAAATATTTTATGTCGTTAGTCAAATCCCAACTTTTAAATTGACTGAAACAGCACGTTTTAAAAATTGACCTGCCCTAATGGTCATATCTAATCTACTCCCGAAACTCAGTTACAGAATACTTCTTAGGACATCAGCTGTTCCAAGTAGCACTACCACCTGCACACATTTAATGACGTCATGTTACTACTATTGCTGCTACTACTACACGTCCCCAGAAAAAAAAAATTAAGAGCTGCGTAACAATAACAAACAACAAATATCCTCGGGACTACTCCTAAACGTTGGAATAACATTCGTATCTCTGACTTTGCTTCTAATGCTAATCATCTTGCAAAATTCATTTCATATCTTCAGGATTAAGGCGGCGTGAAATAATTTAAATTCATACCCTTCGTAAAGGTATTTGTGTGAAAGCGAATGCTACGAAATCAACTGGCATTCGAACCCTGCGCGCCGATTACTAGTAACGAACCGCTAACAATTGTACTAGTTTTACATCCATAACTGTTATCAATAGTAAAAAAGAAGCAAGTGGAGTCCATATATGCTCCAGGAAGTGGAACCTAGGCGTGGTGTAATGGTTAGCAAGCTTGTCTCGCTTAATCAGTTACAACTGAAAAGTGAGTTCGATCCTCACTAGATGCCCCATACTTTCGGCCTTGTGCCACATCTAAGCTATGCTTGGAAAATAACTATATGCTCCAGGAAGACTGGTAAAAATCTGTAAATTAACAAACGCGGGAGGTTCCTTATTTAGCATACAAAAGTAGGTATATTTGAGAAATTCAAAAGAAAAAAGCGAGTTTTTTATTTTTCAGAATCAAATGACAAACAACTATATCTTGGTGAACTTTTTCTCATTTTAGGTAAAAATGGTCCATCAGCCTACATCTACGTCCGTCACAGTCAGTCCGCAACGACCCCTGTTTGCTTTGATAATCACACCCAGATATGGGATGGATACAGTTTACTACACACGGAAGACGAAGGCAGAATCCACGTTCAAGATTTAGGTAAGACTACCTGATTATAGATCACATAAGGGAGAGTTAAAGTTTTGGGGAATTCGACACTCAGAGGTCATCTTGAAGACATGTGGAACATAGGGAAACGAGCCTATGTAAATGGATGGCAGATCCCGAAGAGGTACGGATAATACGTGAGTGCTACAAAGGAGGACAAGGTGTAGATAGCCAAGACCGTCCACGTCCTAAATGTGCACAGTCCAAAAATCATCGATATTATAGTTCTTGAAAATTAGGTAAAATGAATCATCGATTATGAGGCACCTAATTAAACATGAATAATTTGACACTCACAATACATATATGTCGTTTTCTCACATATGTTACTATGTAAGAAAACGACATTATTTTTGCACCGACCTAATACTAGTAGCAAGACTAGCAACGGGAACTTATCTATTTATGTTATGCAAATTAATGACAGAACATGAACAGGGAGAGATGTTTAGCGAATCAAAATTACTTGCAGCTACAAGCGATAGGAATTTATGGAGAGCCACAATCCTCTACGTCCTGAATGGGTACGAACCAACAAAAAGAATCATTGGTTATATGATTCTTGAAATTCTTTAAATAATGATTTGTGTTGCTATTAGTTTTTACATCACTTCTAAGGATCAGGTAAGAATACTTTGTCTAGAGTTTTTTTGCTCTCACCCTCACCTGAGCTGGTTAAAGTGAACATTAGCTCGCTCAAACAGAGCCCACTGTGCCTGTCCTCAGTAGCTCAGTAAGTAGAGACGACCGAGACGCATTTCAAACCGAAAGTATTCTTCATTTATACCTACTGCATTACGTAGTTGAAGGGTTCTACTTGCCTGCTTTCCGAGTATCAAAAAACTGAGGGAGGCCAATTACATTATATATCACATTTAGGCAATGATAACATCTAACGCATTTGATTTGATTTGGTTTGTTTTTTGTTTGTTTGTTTGTTTGTTTGGGTTTTATGGCTGTGGGTTATTTAATGCCAAATCCAGTTTATATGAATTTTAAATGCCTATTTTGCATGGAATAAAAAACGTATAGCTGGCAACATTATTGTTTCAAAGACGTATAGCTGCCAACATTATTGTTTCAAAAACGTATAGCTGGCAACATTATTTTTCCGAAAACATTATTTGAGTCCTTGCTGTTGGATCTATTAGGTTGGTGCAAAAATAATGACGTAATAATGTCGTCTTTTGACGTTAAAAAATACGTCAAAAACGACATTATTACGTCATTATTTTTGCACCAACCTAATAGTTTATCGCCATACCCAGGACGCGATGTACTTTATCGTCATACCCAGGACGCAGATGTACTTTATCGTCATACCCAGGACGTTCAAAAACGTATAGCTGGCAATATTATTGTTTCAAAAAAGTATAGGTGGCAACCTTATTGTTTCAAAAAAGTATAGCTGGCAACATTATTGTTTCAAAAACGCATAGCTGGCGACATTATTGTTTCAAAAACGCATAGCTGGCAACATTACTGTTTCAAAAAAGTATAGCTGGCAACATTGTTTAAAAAACGTATAGCCAGCAACATTATTGCTTCAAAAACGTATAGCTGGCAACATTACTGCTTCAAAAACGCATAGCTGGCAACATTACCGTTTCAAAAACGCATAGCTGGCAACATTACCGTTTCAAAAACGCATAGCTGGCAACATTACCGTTTCAAAAACGCATAGCTGGCAACATTACTGTTTCAAAAACGTATAGCTGGCAATATTGTTTCAAAAACGTATAGCTTGGCAACATTATTTTTCCGAAAACATTATCCGAGGCTTTGCTGTTGGACGTAGTTTATCGCCATACCCAGGACGCGGATGTAGTTTATCGTCATACACAGGACGTTTGGTTTGTTTTGTCTTAGAGCCATATCAACAACAATGGGCTATTTAATGCCGATTTTTTTTTTGCTGGTAATAAATTTTTTTCAAAAATGTATAGCTGGTAATAATGTATTGAAGGTAATAATTTTTTCTTGAAAAATTTTTGGAGGTAATAATTTTTTACAACGTATTTCTGGTATTAAAACCTATTGTTACACTTTCATGGTGTTTTAATCCCAATTTGGAGGTTAACTGTTTAGCCACAGCTGGGACCCTAACAGGTGCTACACCCCGGGTCAAGGTGGACCTGGGAACACCAGCAATTAAGAGGTGGTTCCACGCTCCTCAAAACCGCCTGATCAGAATGCTTGCTGTTGGACGTAGTTTATCGTCTTGCCCAGGAAGTGGATGTATTTTATCGTCATACCTAGGACGCCCATTGATGGGGGGTACCCCTCTGCAGAGGTGTAGTCGGCCTTTTCTGAAGCCTGCCGATAGGGTGGCTACGGCTTTCATTTGGAAATATTTGTTTTTCTTAATGATACCGTAACTCTATTCGTTTCCGCTTGTTCTACACCATTTTGTTCCTAATGTACAGGAAACCCGTCTATATATTACTCACATTTTCTGCTTATGGTATTTTCATCATCCATAAGTATAACCACATCTCTGTCACTTTTAGACATTTCCTCATCTGCGAGAAAATTATCCAGCATTCATTGCTTTATAGAGAATATCTATTACACTGTATTCTATCTTTAATGAAGTTTTCTGAAGTCTTAATTCTTTTCTCAGTTACTATGTATTTATCTGCGCTTTCGGACTTCTGTATCAGAATGTCTTCTTCTCTCTAACTACAATAACCAAATTTCTATCTCCCGTCTCCGATACGCAAATTGAAGATTTGGTTGTCTCTTTTGTTGACAACCATGCACTTTGTCATTTCGCGATCTGTCATTTATTTTTACTTTCCTAAAAACAGAGGCACGGTGAAGTAATATGTAGCAGCTCTGATTGGGGAATTGGAGAGACGAGTCCCAATTTGTTACATTCACTTATGTGCAAATATCCATCTATTCTGCCTCCAGCTATGGGCAAATAGCAGGATAGACTGGGCTTATAGCCTTGGTTGTAAACTGGTCTATTAGAAGGACAACTGAACCCAAAACCTGAGTGGTCGAATGGTCGACGACTAAGTTGGTTCCTAAACCAAGCTCTGGTCTTGTGAGGAGGGTAAGTGAAACCCTAGCAGCATAAAAAAGAGCTGTTAAAGGACGTTTTAAATCGTCAGAGACAACGACCAAACTATAGGTTAAATAACCTCGCCAAACCTATAATTGTGTAAGCTTGTTGAGTAAAGCTACACCTTTGAAGCAGCTGGTGGGGAGGTTTACTCAAACAGGAGTGAGAAGACCTTGGATTTAGAATTGGATTTCTAAAATAATTAATTATTCGTAATCCTCACAATATTTGGCAAATAACATTTTTTTCTCGTTGTGTATCATATTTTCAGACGCCTCTCATTGTGATGAATAAATTTAGTAAAGTAAAACCGAATTAAAAAATGTCTATAATACTCTTTTCTATTTTTAATAATATCTCTTTCCTTTAAGGTCTTGGCGGATCTTGTCTCCAAAAGTTCAGTCCTATCCCGTTCATGTTTTGTACAATCTCCGGCGTCTGCAACTATGCCAGTCGAACAGCCACCAGTTATTGGTTATCCACAGGAAAGACCGTTCCCATGATGCCTATTGATGGTGAGGAAGTTATGGAACACATCAGTCGTTGCGTTACATGTCAAGCACCAGCTCCACTCATAGCCATCCACAGTCAATCAATCATGGCGCCCGTTTGTCCGCAAGGATGGAAAGAATTATGGATGGGCTTCAGTTTCGTTATGGTAAGTAGATAAATTTATGGTTTACTCCTATAATTCTATTATCATTCGAAATAACTAATTGGATAAAAAGCTAATGAGGATTAGACAGCAGCGTTAATTATATTTTTTTACCTATTACAAGACTTACGAGCCATTCCATATAGAGGGTTACTGACTGAGGTGTGTAATATGAATATAAAAGGCAGAATGTAAGAGGTTATAGCGGATAGGTAACAATTGGCCAATGACTCCAAAAGTTTAAGATTATAGTATATGAGTAAGCATCCACACGGGGATCTATTCGACAAACTATCGGTTTAGGGGGAAAATATGTCCTAATTCCAATGTAATTACAAAGGGGATTATTGTAGTTCAACTTAGTGGATTAGTATGCCGGGTCTTACCTGTAAAAATCTGAACTGATATAACTAAAGAATAAATGTTCTCATTGAAATAACTATCGTTATTTCAATGAAAAAAAGTAGCGATAGGCTTCCTAACGTTGTATTTGTGGAAAAGTGATTACAGTTTGGAAAATATGGCAGTGGAGGCCCCGGAAACTACCTAGCACTCTGTCAAGTTTATAAAATGAAGGCCGAGTAGCTCCAGCCTAAATACTTCATTTAGTTGTTGTTGCTGTCTGAGTTGATTCTTATAAAGGTAAAGTTTAGCAGAAACAGTTAAGTGCTTTCTAAAGAACCGACAATTTTTCAAGCACGTTTAGAAAGGGATCATATATACGAGTTCTGTTGAGGACAGGGTTGAACTTCACAGTACGAACGTTCTTTATGACTGGAGAAAAATGGCAGATTGGTAATGATTAAATATCAATTTGGCTATTTTTTTTTTAGGTATTTTTTAATATTCAAACATAACTATAATAAAATTAATGCCTTATTGAAGCTTTTGCTCCGAACTTATTCGGTCCTTAGTTTGCCGAGTGAATATAATGAACCTGACTGGAATTGGAACTCGGCTATCTGATTTTCATTTTTTTTTCTTTTAAATCATTTTACCCCAAACAAGACGATAATGCAACTAAGGCGTAAGGGTTTATTACGATTGTAAGGGAATGAAAACTCTTTAAGAGAAGGATCCATAAATTTGATTCTAAAAAGGAAAAAAAAAAAAAAGATAAACTTCTACTTCTGTTTACAAACGGGGAGCGAGGGTGAAGTGTTGACCTCAATTTCCACTTTTATATTTAAATACGCTATCCCTGATTTTGGCACTTTAACCCATAAATATAGCATACATTAAAACTATATTTTTATCATATGACCTGAAAATTAGGTTCAAGCATGAAACAGATTGTTACTGCTCAGTTTTGATCTCAGTCTCTTTTATATTTAGATACACTCTATTCTTGATCTTGAGTACTTATTGTTAAATAATACAAATACCTTTATATTTATTAAAAAAAACTATATTGTTTTAATATGGGAGTAAACCTTTTATGTAGAAAACTTATTTAAGATAAGCGAACCTTGATCCAGGCGTTAAGAGAAATTCTGAGTCGTTACGTATATCCAAGCTAAGAGGACCTGGTTTTACCAAGTGGGCACCCATGTAGGTACTGACTCGGTATGACGTTTCTTAAATTTGATGATCGGACGAGAACTAATTTTTTTAACATGATCTGGTCGTAAGCCAATCAGTATATTCTGTTTATTGTTGCTACATTGTGCTCCTGTTTGAAAAAGCCTATTTGTTTTGATTTCTTTTCGATCAAGAAAATATCGTACATGAGCCATGTTGTCAGATCTTTTGATTTGATGCTGTCACTAAGTTGTAACACGTGAAACAAAGAAAATTAATGCGCGTGAAGTGAAAACAACTAGTAGTGCAATGCAATACAATACGGTGCAGTGGTTTCATGTATGTTGACCAAAAGTAATTATGGTGTTCCAATCGAGGGGTGCAAACATATAATGGCGTCGACAGGGCCGAATAAAAAAAAAGTACACTTAAGTTTAATGATGCATAAAACAGAATACACTAGCAAATCAATCTTTTCAGTTGGCAGTCGTCTTCTTCCTTTCCAACCTTGAATCTTCTGATGAAAACGATACTGTGAATGACTCGAGCCAAGAAAGGCATAAACCTATCAACACATTTGCCAAAAGCGCAGGGGACATAGGCTTGATTGCAAATATCTAAAACAAAGCGCATAGCCACTAATAAAGATAATGATATTTTCAAAGTAGAAGTCTATGGAAAGCCATTTTAGCAAGTAACTGAATTTGGCAACAAACACCGGGTACTTTAAGCAGCCACCTACACTTTGAAATAAGTTTCGGCTTTAAATAACCCACAAAGAGTTGACATTCCGCCAAAAATAAATCAATTCATCGAAATTATATTGGCCACAGACTTTCATCTTCGAATAATGGTCCAGTTTTTCTTCGACATAGAAAAACATTGTCTCTGCAGCGTTTGAAAAAAAAATCCCTCCCTCCCAATATCTGCAACATATATATTTTTCCTATACTGCTTTACGGACTGGGTTGGGAGAACTGGACTATAACACTTAAGTGGAACAATTCCAGAATCACATTACCAACAATCGCTTAACGAATTTCATTACGATACAAACCCTTCTGGGCAGAACTTGTCTGATTTCCATCGTCCCTTTACATCAGCAGTTCTCAACCGGGACCCATATAGAATCTGAGAACCCATGTACCATTACTGGAGCTCTACACAAATAATATATAGTTAGGGGTCCACGGTAATATTTTAGTGATCCATAGAACAATTTCACTATGGAACGGTTGTTACAGCTGAGAATTTCTACAGTGATCTACTCCATATTAAAAGAGAAAAAAATAACTCTAAAACTAGCAGAGAACGAGATCAAATGTAACTTGGCGTCCCTTTTACTCTACTAGATGAATTGATTGTAAAAGCTGAATAAAAACTGATAAGTATATGTAAAGGAAGAATTATATACAGGATAATTCCCTATTTTAAGCATGATTGACTCTGCCGTCTAATTATAATATTTACAAGAGTGAAAAGTTAATCATACATAAAATAGGAAGTTACTTTTCAGTCACCCTGTATAAAGGAACATTATATAAAAATTATAATTTATATAAATTAATTTAATATCTGATTAATAAAAAAAGAGTATTAATTTTAAATATTAATAAAATAAAATATTAATAAAATTAATTTAATATATAAATTATGTAGGGATTACATATAAAGGCAGTATATATATTCCCTATTTCTATAATACAATTATAACTTATCTCTTACTAAAAACTAAAATACTTTTTATCGGTTGTTTATGGGGGTACACCAAAAATATTAAGAGTAAAAGTGGTCCATGGGTAAAAAAGTTTGAGAATCATTGCTGTACATAAACAGTAAAACCCTTAAGTTATATTGTCACATTGAATGAAGAGAACAAGGATTTCCAAAAATATGCATTGAATAAATGGTTGTTAGAAAAAGGAAGCAGACGAGATAAGCAAATGTTGTTGCTTAACAACATGGGCAAAAGAACACAACTTGTTCTGTGATTTTTAAACCTAGCTACTCAAGATCCTGAACTCTGGAGGGAGATGAGGCTTGTGAGTGCCTATGTTGCCATAGGCAGAGAAGCTAGTTTAAACTTAATTTTACTGCTAGATTTGAGTAAGACATTGTTCTTCAATACTGAACAAACGGGATTTAGGAACATTCGTCTAATGTTATTACATTTGTTTAAAGAATATTGATCTAAGACAAAATTGTCTAGGGATATTTGCCTGGGGAATACTCGTCTAAGGACATTGGTCTATAATAATATAACAAAAAACTAAAATTTATTGGTATTAATTATGTTACAGAATAATAGTTAAAACGCTTATAGAAACAATAATTAATGATGATGCGTGTGGTTTATAAGCATTTACTGGTATGAATTGTTTGCATATTAATACTAACACATTAAACCATAATTCTCTAGATTAATATTTCTCAGACGTATATTCTTTAGAAATGTGTTCTGGATCCCCACCAGCCACCAAAAATAAATGGTGTGAGACTGAAAGTTTAAAAGATACTTCAGGTCAGCATGTGTCACTAGAAGACTACTTAGGTTTTTAGCTTTCAAAAATTTGAGGTCTATCGCGAAAGAATTTTGCCCTTAACAGCGTTAAAAGCGGATGACGGGAGTATCTATCATTGTATTGTTCTACTGCAAATGAAGGAAATATCTGTAGAGTTATGTGCGAAAGTGTGTTTAACCGCCGACGAAACTCAAATGATTTTACACGTTTTCTATTTTTGTTCAAATTTTAGCATACCATTGGAGCCGTGGGTGGAGGTCAACCCCTTGGAAGTCCTGGCAGTTGTTTGGAGACATTTTATTTCAATCCGTATATTGAGTGCAATAACCGCGGTGAATGTTATTACTTCCACGACAAACATTCTTACTGGTTAGCACGGATTGATGCCAATAGTGATGTGGAACCCGTAAGTCAGACGATGAAGGCCGGTTCTCACATACAAAGAATCAGTCGTTGTAAGGTGTGTATGATGCTGCCTCAATAAAATTATGAAGGAAAGAAGAAAAGGACTTTTTTTATTAAAATGTGAGAGAGGAAAAGAAGAAGAAAAAGAAATATTAATCAATCCATAAATTTCTTTGCCAAAGGAAAAAAAATGTTCAACTGTAAGCAGAAGTTGGGATTATACTGGAAGAACATGTCTTCTAGATATATATCTGTTGTGTGTTGATTCTGGGAAAAAATTACTTTAAATATATTTTCTATTTTTTTTTTAATGCGAATGTGCAATTAAACTTTTTATTAAAATATACTTAATTAAAAGTTATTACTGGGAGAATATAAAAAAATAAAAAAAAATGATATTTGGGTAATGCTTAGGAAGAAAAAAGAAGCTAAATTTACAAAAGAATCTCAGAAAATTGCCGATTGAAAGAAATTGTAAAATATGGGAAAAGGGGTTGGCTCTGTATATTTTTTTTAAAAAGTAAGAACTGATCAAAACCCTGCTGTTCTATTTGGTATTCTTTGAAATAAATTTATAGAAATATACCATCTAAAGAAATCTTCAAAAGAATGATTCACTCATTTACCAATCAAATCACTTTTATATAGAACAAAAGTGTTTTAAATGATCAGCGTCTAAATAGAGATGAAGATGGCGCTGACAATATAGGAAAAACAGCAGCATGAAAAGAAAAAGTATTTTTTTAGAAAAAAGATGTGTGATGAAAAATGCAATGATAATTACAAGACATATGATTGGTTAAAAATAACGTGATATTTTTTTCACGCATCCTTTCACTTTCGAGGGGGCTGGGTAAGATTTTGGTGTTGGGATGGGCAAATTTGATATTTTTTCTCTTTTTTACGTTTTTTTTTTTATTCAATTTGTGTTGGTATCTTAATTTGTATGGGATTTTGATATAATATTAGAATAAAAAAATAAAAAAATACATACTTTGTTTCAGTCTTCTTTGATTTCATTTTTTTTCTTCCTTTTAAACAAACTATTAACTGCATCGCAAGTGATGAACTGCTATACAATATCAGTCCTCGGATATGACAGTGAACACTGGATAATTTCCTCACAAATGTGGAGGAAACTTGAGACAACAGATATGTGGTACTACAGAAATATATATATATATATATATATATATATATATATATATATATATATAATATATAGATAGATAATATTAGTGGTAAATATACACATACATATGCAAAATATATAAATATATATACATAGGTATATACACACATATATATAAATATATATACATAGGTATATACACACATACATGTATATTTTTTGAATGAAAAATTCCGAGAGGATAGAATCCAGGTAGAACTCAATGTCCAGGACAGAGTAAGGATATAATAAAAAGGCTTAAACACTAATATTCCATGGTCATAATTTATTCCATTGGAATCGTAAATACGATCCAATGTATATATATATATATATATTGCATATGTAAGTGTATATTTACCACTAATATTATCAATGTATTGCTCCTTACCATTATAAGTTGAGCACTCCTTGGTATACTTTCAGTTAAACTACTTTTATTCCAACCTATTCAAATAGAAAAATTTACTCCGGATTATTCCTTGAAAAACATTCCTTACCCTTCATTGCACCTTTTCTCTGTCTGCCTTACAGACAGAATCATTGACCTTATTAAAAGAATGAGGTGGAAAACTTTTTTCTCCCGTAATCAAAAAAATGACCAAGAACTAAATCTTGAAATATATAACCTGAAATCCCAGAAAACTCCACCGTGTAACAAGCTACTTGTACCGTTCGAAGGCGATTTGATCGATTTAATTAGAAAGATTAAGTTCAAGAATTATAACAACTACTTCCAAACTAAAAATGTTAGATACAATAAAAACATTTTCAATAAAGCCGACAAATCAAAAAATTTCTATAAAATGAAACCTTCTGAATATGACAAAATCGTCACTGACAAAATTACCAGCTCTTATAAAAAAGACAAGGACAATAGCACCTTATCATCTATCAATGAAGACATCTGCAAATTTGCTAACAAATGTGGAGTTGCTGACAGAATGGACAAGTTTAATATGAAAGATGCATACATTCTCTTCAAAGATCATAAGCTGAACTTTATCAATAGCTTGCAGTCCCGTCTAATTAATCCCTCCAAATCTGAGTTGGGATTTATTTCCAAGAGTATTATCAAGAAAATAACATCATGTCTCCTGGATAAATACCCCCACAACCTTTGGAAAGACTCGGCCGGGACTATTAAAGGGTTCCAAAA
>OZ010594.1:38344723-38374723 GCA_963932145.1 Acanthosepion lycidas | reverse complement strand
TGGCGGCTTCAAACTAGAAATTGAAAAGCCTAGTTGGAATTCTAGTTGTTACATTTATTTACTCCAAAAACATGGGAATGATATGAAACGATATCCTCCTCCCGCTATGGATTAAAAAGTATGACACTTATCAGGAAAAATTATTTTTATTCTCAAAATTAAAAAAACGTAATATAATATTCGTTCACAAAAAAGAATTATTCTTACAATCCGAAATGTTTATGGGAATGATATGAAACAATCTCTTCCTGCTGCTATGGATTAAAAAGTATGACACTTGGAAAAATTATTTTTATTCTCAAAAAAAAAAAAAAAAAAAATGTAATATAATATTAATTAAGAAAAAAAGAATTATTCTTACAATCCGAAATATGTTTCGGCATTAAACATCTCACAAAGGGTTGATAATCTGTAATAAAACAAATCAGTCAATCAAACAATGAAAAATGTTCAGATAAATTCTATTTGTTAGTTCCAACAGTTCCTTTCCTTTATAACAAGGAAACCCCATGACACTGCTACAGAGCAGAAACATCCAAATTCTCTCCATATTCCAAAGATAAGATCAAAGTTCCACTCAAATGGTTTGTTTTCCGAAGAACTGCCAACTTTTGGAACTGATGCATGTGTTTGTAATTCCGTGAACTCTTGAGACTTGGCCTCTTCCTGCCAAAGGTCAATCGATATTTTTTATCATCATAATCATCATCATTTTATATCACCTTCTCTTCCATTCATTTCACGCAAATGATTTAGCATTACTATCTTAACTGGCACCGTGTACCTTGTGTTGAGAAAATTTTGTATAATAATAATAATAATAATAATAAGTAGTAGGAAGATTTTATTCTGTCGATATTAACGTTCAAGGGAGGGGTTCTGTCTGCTCAGAAAATTAGCATTCGAAATCCTGGAGTTTACCGATTCTGAACGTCAATGGCTAGCACCAGCGGAAAATACATAAACATTTCGATCCCAGGACGACATATTAGTCTTAACCAGCCATAAAACAGATGAATATAAAGTAACCAGTAAGGATTGAACTCATTACAACAATCTCTTGGAATAGCTACTTAATTATAAGTCTAAGCTTAAGAACGTTAAGCGTCCAATCAGGCTTGAAATTACAGCAGCGGTAATTGTGCCACAGACTAGTTGATCTTTATTCAAATTAGTCATACATCATTAACCTTTAAATTTATCCTTCTCTAAATTCTTTGGTGTAGATGAACCTATCTTTTGTATATTATCATAGAAGGGGAGACAGATTTGTGGAAAGCCATACGAGAATACCATGATAAATTGTATACAAAATTATTTATGAACTTTAAATCTGGAGTAGATCAATTTCAATTATACGACAGAATACTTCTCAGTGTGAGTCAAATAACTCAAGAAAACAAGTCGAACATCAATAAAGGTTAATTTAATCAAAAAGAAAACTGTCGTACTAAATTTAGAGTTTCAAAATGATGTTCCTGGAGAGGAAACATAGTGGATGAGATAGTTGTACATGTGCTGTTAGTGTCTGTGATCATTATTCAAACTGAGATTTCGCTTCTGATACTGAAAGCAGGAAGAATATTGACTTTTGGAAGAATGGCGTATTACAATCATGTCTTGATGATATCTGAGACCATTGTATTTTTAATCAGTAAATATTCATTTTTTTTTTTGCTTATTTTTCTTTCTACTTTCGTATATTTCTTTTTTACTATCTTTTTCTTTTTTTTCTTTTTTTTTTCTTTCTTTGAAAGCAGGAAGAATATTTGTGTGTGTGTGTGTAACGAATCTGTAATAAAACAAATCAGTCAATCAAACAATGAAAAATGTTCAGATAAATAACTTCATAACTTCTATACCTTTTTCCTTATTTTCTTAGTCTTAATTTATCTTTTCATTTGTTTCTTTATACTTTTTCTATGTTAACCTGTGTATATTTTTTCTCTCTTCATTTCCACATTTTTCTACATTCTCTTTTCTTACTCCTTTCTTTGTTCTGTCTCTTCCTCTTTCCGTTTTCAATGTTTCTTCTTCGTTTTACTTTAAACTTCACCTCTTTTCTTTCTTTCTTCATTTCCGTTTATGATATGTCAGTCTAATTATTCTTTTCTTGAACTGTTCTTGTCTTTATTTCTATAATTTCTTTCTTCTGTAATACTTTTATTTCTTTCATAGCCATCTCTGCATGCTTGTAAGGATTCTTTCTTTCTTTTTCTTTGCTTTTATACATTTCCATTCTTGCTTTAGTCACCTTCTTTCCTTTCTTTTCTTCATTTGACATCTCACATTGTTTCCTTTGCTTTTCGTTCTTTTTTTCCCTTTTTTTTTTGTTTAAAATCTCCGACTGATTACAACCTCATAACTTTCTTTCTTAACATTTCCCCCTCACTCCTACGCTTTCTATTTTCTGTCTTTGTCCATCTGTTATATTCTATCTTCCCTGGTATTTCCATTCCTTTCTTTCTTTTTCTTTCTCTTTCTCTTTCTCTTCACACAAACACAAACACACGCACAACCCGCTACACACACACTCAAACAAGCAAACAAGCACGTACACACACACACACATGCACATATACATTTTTATTTAAATTCAAAAGTTATTATTTAGTAAATACAATACAAGTATTTACTAAATAATAACTTTTGAATTTTTGAAATAATAGATAAAATTTCATATTTACTTTAAACGTCTGGCAGCTTGCTTATTTAAAAAAAAGTTATTAAATTAGATGTACTCTCCAGCAATGAGCGAACCTGCGTTCCTCATTCTAGGAGAAAAAATTATTTGATGCGGAACGTTTAAAGTCATACAAACATTAAAAATATATCCATAAATTCTTAAAATATACACATACAAACACACACACACACACAAACACACACACACATACACAAATATATATATATATATATATATATATATATATATATATATATATATATATATATATATATATATATTATCACGAAATATTCCTTTTTGTTGGTATTAGGAATGTTCTTCAGAGAAATTCGGAAATTAATTTTCTCCATATTTTGTTCTTGTTATAAATAAAGATTTAGAGTGCTCGACTTTGATTAGGAGCAAATGTATGTATATTAATAAAAAGAAACAACAGTAAGATATATAATCCGGATTATATATCTTACTGTTCTTTCTTTTTATTAATACACACACACACATACACATACACACACACACACACACACACACACACACACATATATATATATATATATATATATATTGGCCCAAACCGCCTGAGTTTACCTAAAGGTTGAAACCAAGGAAGCACGATAGGCTGATCTCCGAATTCCTGGTGTTAAATTTTTATTTTCTTTATACTTGTATTTAGCACAATTTATACGACTGTTTCCTGATCTAATTCAACTCTGACCAATAACTATTTTAGAATTTATATATAAATATATATATATATATATATGTGTGTGTGTGTGTGTGTGTGTGCGCGCGCGAGTGCGGCTATAAAATTCTTGTCGATTTAAGTATGGACATATTTTCAATTTGCACCAATTTTTGAGTCGAAATAAAAAATTGATTTCAAGGCGAGCATTTAGGTTTGTCCTATTTTGAAAGTTTGACGCTTCCTTCTTGATGTCGGACAATGATAGCTGTATTGCATAATTTGTTTAGATTTGTAAGATCGGCTTTTTTTTTTATTTCAGTCGCACTTGTAATCGCTAATCGAAACTTGGTAAAGTACGTTATTTTGAATGCTAAATTTCAAAGAATTCAGTCACTCATCATTGTGAACTCAAGCACAGTGACGACATTATTTTAGACGAAAGATAAACATTGGCCAGAGTTATGATTGAGTGAAAAGTTAAAGTTCAGTTTATTTATTTATTTTTGTAATCAATTCACTCCAAGCAAGGCTAGAATGCCACAAGTACACAGGGAATTACAGAGATTCAAAGTGAGAGAAAACACTGGGTATAGTGGGGATTGAAGAAAGGATAAAAGATGAAAGAGGTTCAAGTCAACAGAAGATGGCTGTTGAAGAATGTAGTTATTACGGAAGCAACTAAACAGAAGAGAATTCCATTGACACTTTTTTTCCTTGCACTTCCTGTGCAAGGAAAACAAAACTATTGGAGTAGAAATGGCTGCTACATTTAACGATGCCAGCAATAAAACGGTGGGACCGAGATGCCAATGCGTTCAAGCAAAAAAGTAAGATGACGATGCAGATAATCAAGACAACAAAAATATTAAATTAAAAACAAAAGCATACTTTACATTAAAAAATGGTTAGAGTCGCCCATTTGCAGACAGGCGAGATATTCTTTATCAGTGACTTTTGAAAAAAGTCTGAATTCTGGGATCGCCATACCAGAGTCTGCAAACATTTACTCTGAAGATGGCTCGATTGATAGCTCGGTTGCAGAGAATTAAGCTTGGCAAGAAATGCAGTCGACTGCGCATAAATATTTGTGTTAGAATATTTTTAGCAGAGTGAATTATTGATTTACTTACCTATACAGAAAGTAGACAACTTCCAGTATTACTATAATTCAATTAGTATAAGAATAGACATCTAGTATCATATCAATAATTAAAAAATGACCAGTTAATAGCAACTTCTGAAGCGTGCATAGAAGTTAAAAAAAGAAGATATTTTAGGCCTCCTCAAAACATTCGTAATTGTTTGTTGAGTGTTAGTTTTATTACAAGAAGTTACAAATATTTCAGTGATCAGAAAATAATTTTTACCAGAAATGATATATATACAGATGTAGGTTTTTAAAAAGGTTTCAAAAATTGTTTTCAACTTCTTTCTTTGCAATGTTCTGCCACTTATGAATCGATATAATAAGTAAAAGAGTCTCTAGATTATTGTTTTGTCGTCGTTTAGCTGATCACATTGGTAGCAATAAAAATCCGCTAGTAATCAACAGCACCTTTCATATACCACAAGACACATCTATGTTTCACCTGCTCGTAATCAACAGCACCTTTCGTATACCACAAGACACATCTATGTTCCACCTGCTCGTAATCAACAACACTTTCGTATACCACAAGACACATCTATGTTCCACCTGCTCGTAATCAACAGCACCTTTCATATACCACAAGACACATCTATGTTTCACCTGCTCGTAATCAACAGCACCTTTCATATACCACAAGACACATCTATGTTCCACCTGCTCGTAATCAATAGCACCTTTCATATACCACAAGACACAAAGCAAATACGTTTGGGGATGGAATCCTGATTTTTTTTTTTTGTTCTTTTATTTATTTTTGTTGTTGCTAAAACTGTTTTCTCACTTTGTGATAACCCTGTAAGAAGTGATTCACTTTTATAAATTCGTGGAAACGGTATCAAAATTGTTTGTTGAACATCAATGTAAATACCTGACACGTATGATATAGATAACTTTCATCACGTGTCCGATGTTGGTAATCATCAATACTTTGCATGCTCTTTGAGATTATCTTCGCGTTGCAAATATCCTGAAGGAACGTTTTAGAAATAATGTCATTAAATTTACCATTTCCAAAAGCTGTATTCTACGGGTTGCATCTTATGTATTTGTTCCGAGGTTAACTTCGGCAAGTAATGATTGAAAATAGAAAACAATTACGATTATCAACTCCTGAGTGGATGTTTCGTTCACTTATTTCTATTGTAGGTATACATTTCTGAAGGTTATCACTTAGGAAATATGTGTAAGGTTTGTATCTTTTAAAATCCCTACGAAATTATTTGGATTCAGTCAGTCAGTTATGTGTCATCTTATATTAGGCGATAATATATTTTTCGATACATGACTGACGAGGCAGATTTTTTCGCGCAGTAGGTTGCTGATTCTTTTTACAGCAGACTAGTTGCTATCCAAGGCTACAGAAACCGGTTTGTCCTGCTATTTGCCTATAGGCTTGTGGGAGAAGGAAGAAGACAACTGGTGCCTTTCCCAAGGGTATTAGCATGTAAGTGAAAGTAATGGATTTGACTGGAATTCGAACTCGGCTCTCCGATTTCTCAATCCGAGCCGCTATCCATTAGCTCGTCTATTGAAATAGAGAATAAAATAAACACTTAGAATCTGATTATGCAGAAAAAACATCGAAATATTCACAGGAAAAATAAATATTGAACACGAACAAGCTTTTCAGAGTTACTTTTGTTCCTAATGCAAATAAACGCATAGACTTGTCTGTAGTGCAGACACTAATATTGATTAAACGATCGCCAAAGGAGGTCAATATCTGAGTTCAGATAACTGCCTGGCCACAATTTCATAGCAGATAATTTTTCTCATTCCCCTAAAGGCTTGAACTCATAAACATTGGATATCATTTTGCCAACTAATTTGACTCATACATCTCATAAGTTACTTATTTGGCCATATAAAAAGCAAGTTTCGTACATGAACAGTGAATGTTCTCAAATATTGTCCATCTTACACTCAGTGGATACCGTATTCATTAACAAGTCTTGACCAGTAACGTTCGCAGTTAACGAGATCAAACAACGCATTTCTCAATTGGTACGACAAGCCGTGGGATCACATGACGAAGTACACGTCGCTGAGTCATGATGTGGAATCGAATAAAGAAATCATATAAAATTCCTCTAATCAAACCATTTGCTGAACATTCACACTCTTACTTTCGATCATACTGCGCTTCAGTATGGGGGCTGATTTAATCCACACTTTTGGAAGGGATCAGAAGATTTGAAAAAATGAAATCTTGTATATGTATTGTCACTATTCTAAAAGAAACTTGTTATCAATGATTCAATTATTTACCAATACAAATACAGATGATGTCTTAATAGCAGAGTCATGACTATTTAGGTCTTAGTAGCAGATTTGATTACTATTTAGGTCTTAGTAGTAAAGTTGATGACGTTTTAGTAGTAGAGTTATGAATATTTAGATCTTAATATCAGATTTGATGAATATTGAGATCTTAGTAGCAGTGTCGATGAGTGGTAGAATACTGAAGTCATTTCCACAAGAACATTTACCATTTTTTGTTTCAAGCAAAACATAGCCTGAAGCCATATTCTCCCGTAAGAACTTCGTAGATTTCCAGTGGAGCTTTATAAAATACGAAGGGAACTACATACGCTTCTGATAGAGCTCCGTTGACTTCCAAGTGAACAATAGCCTTCCAAGGAAAATGATATACTTTAAGATGTTTCATTGACAAATGACTAAAGGCAAACAGACATTCAAGAGAATTATGAAGACTTAAGAAGGCACGTCATGGGTTTCATAAATAACTTTATAGACATACAAATGAAATTCAAACTCATCTGTGTCATAACTCAACTCCAGGGCAACTCACCAAATTACTTAGCACGAGGACAACTCAACGCTGGCGTCGAATTCATAGCTTCCAACTGATATTGTCAGTCCTAGTGTGCCCTTAGATCAGCTTTGCGTCGTAGAGATTTTGAAAGTTTGGCTGTAGTGGTTTATTAGTTACAGGAGCCTACTTGTATGACTGGTGTTTAATTTTTGTTGTAATCTAGGTTACTGAATATAATAATCAAATGAAGGTTAATGAACGATAATATTTAGGACAAAAACAACGCATATAAGATTCGCCAGCGGCGCGTAGAATAAGTAGCCAATTGCTAGAAGCGAGTCAAGTGAATTCCACAATGAATCTTCAACTGCCGACCAACATACAGTATTTACTACTGTATTTATGCCAATGAGGACATACCCATTATCACCGTAGGTATGCTACAACAATTTTCAAGATCGAAATATAATTATGTTAAAGCAAGTGGAAGACTGCACACAGATTTGGATATGGAGTACCCCACAATATGGAGATTCGTTACAGTGTTGCAAAAGGGGCAAAGAAACTGAGATTAATTTTTTTGAGTAATTCATTGCAGGTCATCCCGTTCCCCCAAAAGTGAAGAAGAACAGGAAGGCAAATGAAAGAATTTTGCACAATGATGCCCAACTGAACATTTGATGGGAATTGCATACAAGTCATGTATTAAAAAAACTTTCCTTAATAAATTACATTTTATTGTTTTTAAAAATTTAACGAAAAAATCTTATCGTTTGAATATTGTTGAGAAGGCCGTTAGAGGGTTGTCATGGGGATGAAGTGGCCGGTGTTGAGATATCCTGCACCTCCAAAATGAAAGCTTTCAGGTCTTTCAGTTGTCTGTTTTGATTAGTCTTACTCTTATGTCCATCGTCTTTTCATGTTGAATTAAATATAGTCTAATGTTAATTATGTTTTATGAATATGTCCTGAAGATGGTCTACTAGACCGAAACGTCCAACGTTGACATTATATTAACATTAAAACAGCGTAATTACATATTAGGATTTTTGTTTCTTTTTTCCGTATATTTTCTTCAAGCTGTCGGATCTATATCCATATATTTCCTTACACACACACACACACACACACACACACACACATATATATATATATATATATATATATTCATGAATCATTCATACAAAAAACAAATATAGAGGTATCGATGTATTCTCGCCATTTAAATAATTAACCTCTATATTTGTTTTTTGTATGAATGATTCATGAATTTATAAATCATAATTGCACCTTTTAATTGAAATTAATATATATATATATATATATATATATATATATATATATATATATATATATATATATATGATGTAAATTAATAGACATCGAAGGTAACTTTATATACTGCTGAGACAACTTCATACATTTTCAAGTTGGACATTTAAATTTTACGGGTGAATTTCATGAACATAATAATAGTTTATAGACATCCAAGGCAACTTTATAGACTACTGAGTCAACTTTATACATTTCCGAGATAGATTCTTAGGTCTACGAGGAAATTTCCTGAATATCAAAGGTAGCTTCGTATTCTTCCGAATGAACTTCATAGACTTCAAAGGTACCTTTATAGATTTTCGAGGTAACATCATGAATATTCGTGCAAGCTTCCGAGATTTCCGTGGCAATTTCATGAACATGTGGCATCCTCCCACGATAACTTCCTTGACTTACGAAGCAACTTCATAATTCCGAGTCAACTTTATATACTTGCGAAGTAGCTTAATTGACATCCGTGGTAGCTTAAATAAGCTTCCGAGGAAGCTTCTTAATCTTCCGGGTTAAATTCTAAAACCCCCGACATACTTTCCGAGGCGTCATCATAGATTTCTGAGTTACCTTCAAGGATTTCCAAAGTTATTTAAAGGCTTCTATATTAACCTCATGATCTTCCATGGGATATAATCCTATAAACAATATCCAAAATCTGAAAAAGAAAATTTAAAGTGTGAAATTATATTCTTTAATTAGAATTAGCATAAATTAAAATTATAAATAACTCCGTGACAAATATCTACAATAGCGGCTAGTTTCCATCTGTGCATATGTTTTACGAACCAATCAATCTAGTTGATTTCGAAATATCGAATTATATTGTTATCATATCGGGTAAAAGGACGTAAGTAAAGACAGTGTGAAGTAATTTTCTTCTCTTCAAACTTTTCACATGTGATGTTTTTGTATTGAATCCTACTTTATTTTGACGAATCCTCAATCCGACTAAACCAAGTTTATCTATTTTTCTTTCAGGGAATTCTTTTAGTGCCTTAATTGTCAAAGAAATGTCAACTGTAAGTGTAAAACTGGGAGTAACCTGACGTTGCCACAACAATGCAATCCTATAAATTCTTTGAAAAATCTTTATTGATGCATCTCGTGTTCTGCTTTAGCATGCTGGTCTACACTACGCCATTGTTGGCAATGTAAAATAATTGTAAAAGAACCTTTTTTTTTTTTTTTGCTAGCAAATAATCTGTTCTAAAATGATGAGAGATTCACAAAGGAGCAGAGAAACATCAATGAAAATCTGTGCTTTATTGTTAGCTTCCCCCAAACCAAAGGAAGTATTAGGTTGGTGCAAAAATAATGACGTAATAATGTCGTTTTTGACGTTAAAAAATACGTCAAAAAACGACATTATTACGTCATTATTTTTGCACCAACCAAATAATTGATAAAGTTTAAACACCTTTCCAATCTGTTACAGATGCCGGTCAACCGTTGAATAATTGAAGTCAGTGTTTGAGTTTATGCAATCACAACAGTACTAATTTTGTAATATTACCATTCCAACAAAATCGCGAAACTTCACAGGACGAATTATTTCATGCAATGTCTCTGATCTTTAAACAACATAAACAGTCTGAGCAGAGTTTTCCAAATTACTTCTCTTTTTTTAATTTGTGTAAATATTATCATCGCTTTTGTTTAATGCACGTATCTGATACATATGATGTGGATTTGATTTCTCATCTGTTTGCAGCTGGTAATCATTATGACTTGACAAAGCGGCTGTAAGAAGTGAATTTTTGCGACAATTTTCGAATTGAAAATATCATAAATGCCTTTTTAGATACCTTCTCCAAAAACTGTATTTTAAGGATTGAATCTGCTGTATTTGTTCTGAGATTAATTTCGTTACAAGAGCAAATGAATAAAATCTCTTACAATCAATGTCTGGGTTGGCATGCAGATTTTACTCATTTCTGTTGTGGGTTTACTCTTCTGACGGTTAACGGAAACACTTAACATCCGAACAAATAGAAGAACATTGAAATATAAACATTAATTTTGCTCAAAAAACATATATTGAACACGTACAAGCATTTCGGGGATACATTTCTTATTAATGTGCAATAAATGCATAGACTCCGATATAGTACAAATAGATAGATAGATAGATAGATAGATAGATATGAACTGGCTTATAATATATAACAAACTTAGATAGACAGATAAATATATAGACAGAGAAGAAGATAGATAGATAGACTGATAAATATATAGACAGAGAAGACAGACAGACAGATAGATAGATAGATAGATAGATAGATAGATAGATAGATAGATAGATATGAACTGGCTTATAATATATAACAAACTTAGATAGACAGATAAATATATAGACAGAGAAGAAGATAGATAGATAGACTGATAAATATATAGACAGAGAAGACAGACAGACAGATAGATAGATAGATAGATAGATAGATAGATAGATAGATAGATAGATAGATATGAACTGGCTTATAATATATAACAAACTTAGATAGACAGATAAATATATAGACAGAGAAGAAGATAGATAGATAGACTGATAAATATATAGACAGAGAAGACAGACAGACAGATAGATAGATAGATAGATAGATAGATAGATAGATAGATAGATAGATAGATAGATATGTAAGAAATACATATGCAGATAAAGGAATAACATTTAAAATTATACCGAACAGAAACGGCTGTATAAAGAACTATGCAGACGGCATCTTTTTAATAACAATTGCTAAATATTTTAACCTCATTATTTACAGATATAATTGGTGAATATTTTCATCTTAAGCCTAGAGTATCTCGTAATCCACCCCATCATGCATGGATTTAAACTTAGCAAAATATCACCCCTTCAAAGATTAACGCCCAATACACGTTTGACCCCTATTTATGCCCGAATGCAAATTTATACACGAATACGAAGATTTACCGAGCGTAGATCGAATTCTGGCGTGTGAGGGGTGATAACGGATAAGTTCATTCCATTTATTTCTCTTCTTTGTTTCTTGGTCCCATTTTCGTATCATTAATGTATTGTGGTTTTCCATTTTTGCCTCTTTTAATTATGTATGTTCTTATCGCTTTACCTCTAATAAGATCTTCATTTACGATAATAATTGATTAATCTATTTTTCTCTTTTCAATATATACGTTTTTTATTGCTATTCTAATCCGTATATCACTGAAACGATGTCTATAACATCATATCTACGAAGACTCGCACATTATTCATGCAACTTTTCTGTCGACACCCTTGCCATAGAAAAACGTCTTTTATGTGCCGTGTCCCCGCAGGAGGTGGGTGATCATGGCTCTCTATAACTTCCTGTTGCTCCAAGCTCTAAGTAATATTGTTTTTCTTAGTATTCCTCCCAGTCCCTGTTCGGTCAAATATTTATTTAATTTCGTTAGTCAAATTACTTGCTGTTCGTTTCTCTATCCCTCTTGTCTTCAATTTGTCCTGTCAGACAATCTTTTTCTCATTATGTAACCCAGAAATGTCATTGTTATCTGTGAGGAAATTGCTCAGAGTTCACTGCTTTATTAGAATATTGATATTTTCTGTTCGGAAAGCTTTTTCTTCTTTCGAATAAAATTAACTTTCCTTATTCCAATGCGCCGTTGATTTCTGTATTTTCATTTTTGGCTAAAACAATTAAAATAAATTAAAGTAAATGTTTGCTCTTGCTGGATTCTCCAATTTGTAAGTTTCATCTTGAGATTTTTCTCTTGGTAACGAGCATAAATTTTCACTTCTTAAAATTGATACTTAGTCCTTTACTCAAATTTTCCATTACTACTTTGTGTGGTGGCCCTTAAATTTAATTTAAATACTGATAAACCCGAATTTTTATGTGGGCTTATAATTATCATGTTCTAAGAGTGTCTATATTCTCAAAAATTATCTCTCTCACAAGGTAGATCGTGGCTAAGCCTTTGGTGCTTTAGACGTCACCAATGATGGAATGTAAACCGAAGATGATCAATTTTTTCCGAGTCCCATGTACAGGTTCGACACCCATTTTAAACACGGTATTATGCCATATTCCTTCCGTGGGAATGTCCGAATTAATCCCGACAAAACCGCATTTATTTTTGTCACAATTTTACGCAATATCTGCACATGCACAGACAAGCAACTCTACACAAATTTCTTCTAGTTTCAGGTTTCCCAGCCGTAATACACACTAATTTTAAGTTATATATATATATATATATATATATATATATATATATATATATATATATATATATATATATATATATATATATATATATATATATATGGTTGTACAGCTATTACATTACGCCTATCAAAACATACCATTGATATTATATACTCTGGGTCAGTACCGACGAAGTTGCACACACCCATGTCTCAAATCAAATCATCGACATGGATACAGTTTTTTTTTTTTTAAATATGAAGGAGATGTAAATGATATTGAAAAAGCTCAAACTGAGAAAATGAAATTGACATTATAATTGCTGACAAAGCCAGTTCCGTTAAAATGTAAGATTAAAAATATAAAATGAAATTGATATACGAAAAGTCAGAGAATGGCAGTTTTCAGAGTCAACTTTGATATAAAAAAATGTGAGAAAGAAAATGAATTACATTATCCTTATCTTCATTGCCATATTCACAACATTTCGGTCGTTGTACGCTCTAGCCTTCTTCAGGTGATTGGAATTTCGAATGGAACTCTTTATTTCGTCCACAGGGGTAGATTGTTGCAGTTCTACGTGCCATGCCTCTTCTGGATGTCTCAGTTAATTCTCTTTAACACAACTCTCAAAGGTTTTTGGCTTGCCACTGTTGAAGCCTGGTATTGACCTCAGAATGCCTAGTCCTTAATTCCTCAAGGGCACATGGCCCAGTGGATAAAGACGTTGATTAGATCCAGTGATATGACCCGTAGAGTTGGGAGTTCAATACCAGGCCACAGCGAACCAAAAATGGAGGTTATATTAAAGGGAAATAACTGAGACATCTGGAAAAGTCATTGCTTGTAGAACTAGAACAATCTACCCCGGTGGACGCACTACAGGGTTCGGTTCGAAATTCCAATCATCTGAAGAAGGCCAGAGCGTACAACAGACGAAACGTTGTAAATATGGCAATGAAGATGAATCCTCATAAGTCCGAATAATGTAAATAATGTATAAAATCAAATTTCCTCATCTCAGAAATATACACAAGAAAATATTTCTGAAACCGAAAACAATTGCTAATAAGTCAAGAAGGAATTTTCAGACGATTTTCGAGTAGAAACCCTATGAATGTTCTAAGATTTCTGGAATATCAATAAGAAATTAGAATATATGAATAGCAAATTGGAAACTGTAGTTGAAAAGTAGCAGAAACAACAGCGCAAACAAAGGGAAATGCTTATTTAAAACTGGATAAATATGCAGATAAAACCGTAACGAGAAAATTAGAGGGTTGGGAAAAAAAATAAGAGAACGAATGGAGCAAAAGGTTGCTGATAGATCGACGAAGACGCATAATTAAAAGACTAGATAAAATAAATGAACAGATCATATCACATTGAATCAACGGTTCCCATACAATCACAAAAGTTAAACAACATCGATACTGGTCAGTTCATACATGGTTGACCATTTTGGAATAACAGGTGCTGTTAGCGTCGATGTGCATATGTTATAATGGATAATGGCTCGGAATTGTTAATTGGAGAGCAAAGTTCTAATTTCAGTTGGATCCGTTATATTAACAAATACCATTGGGAACGCTATAGATTCATCACTTCTCCACCAGTTATGGGTTAGTTAGAAAGTCATGTATTACTGAATAATTATTATCTGAAAAAAAATCTTTAAATATTTCTGGCTTTAAATAACCAGGAAACGAATCAATCAATTAGTGGTCATTTGTTGAAGTTTCTTTTTGCAGCAGAAATTGTAAAAAGTGATATATCCGATGGGTCGGTGAAAATTATCGGCCAAATCAAGAAACTTTCGCCTTCACCCCACCTGAAAAAAATAAACTGATCTTTGGTCAGATCTTAAAAATTGGGTCGGGTCGAGAATATTTCCCCTTGCACACGTGTTTGTTTACGTGTGCATGTTGTTTTTTTTATGTTTAAATGGCTTACCACTACACCACATTGAAACGCCAGTTCTCATAAGGAAGTTAAGCAACGTAAAGTCTGGTCTGTATCTCTGGATAACCGCTTGGAAATACCAAATGCTATAAGTTAGGACGTGCGAGTAGTGTAATGGATAATAACTCGAAATTGGAAATCTTAGAGCTGAGTACAATTTCAGACGGGTTCTCTATATTCCCATACGCGCAGTTACCCTTGAGACAGGTATGAATCCACCTATTCTTAGGTTAATTAGTAGGACCTACACCTGAAATTACTATCATCGGCAAAATTCTTCTTTTTGTACGAACCCTGCCCTTCTAAACATTAGCGTTCATAACACTTCACAATTTCCTGTCTTTTGTAGCTCTTAATAGATGTTTTTTTATCTTAAGCTTGTTTATATCTAAGTTCGTTCATATCTATCTATCTATCTATCTATCTATCTATCTATCTATATATCTATCTATTTGTACTACATCGGAGTCTATCCATTTATTCAAACAAGCTATGAGTTGTTTTCCTCTCTCCCATTTGCTTTCAGTAAATCCTGTGTGTATCTAATTTGCCGAGATCTCTTTCGATCTATCTATCTATCTATCTATCTATCTATCTATCTATCTATCTATCTATCTATCTATTTGTACTACATCGGAGTCTATCCATTTATTCAAACAAGCTATGAGTTGTTTTCCTCTCTCCCATTTGCCTTCAGTAAATCCTGTGAGTATCTAATTTGCCGAGATCTCTTTCCTCATTATGTCCACTACAGATAAAAGCGCTGTCTCTTTATAATATCAAGTAGAAGTTTTTTTTCTGTTTCCATTGCTCACATGATCGGACAATGATATTTTTCGCACCCTCCTATAGAACTACATTTCTGCTGCTTCAAGTTTTTTTCTTTATGTGTGGAGACTGTCCAGCATTCACTGCGAAATAGGAGGACTGATATTACAGGCCATTTCCGTACCCTTTTCTTTGTTTCTAACGAAATTACTCCGTTTCTTAATACTTTGTTCATAAAGCCTCGTTAGCTATCCCAACGCGCCTTCGGACTTCAGTGTCGCATTTTCCGTCCACTGGTAAAACAGTTCCTAGGTATTCAAATTATTGTACTGATTTTAGTATCTCCAATTTATAATTTGCATGCTGGACTGTTCCTTTTGTTAACAACCATTTATTCAGTCTTCTCGCAATTGATGTTTAGTCCTTTCTTCTTGCTTTCCTTCACTATCTTCTGTAGGAGTTCTTGCAGTTCACTTTTTGTGTCTGCTATCAACACTGTGTCATCTGCATATTTAAGATGATTTGTGGCCGCCAGTAATGAATCCTGGTAGGACTTCTAATTACATCAGAATCGCCTCGCTGGTTAATAAGTCCGGTGAGAAGACACATCCTTGTCTTACACCACTCTGTATTTTTTTTTTTTATATTTAATGAACGCATTTTCTAGCGGTATAAAGACACTTTACTGCCAGTATAAGTTTTAGAATATTCAATTATACTTCCCAAATATGCCAAGATTCCTGAGCAGTTCCAGCAGCTCTTTGTGTATAAGACGCTTTTGCATCATTTATATACAGATATACACATTCTTCTGCATTTGTATTGCCCTTTCCGTTATCCTTTTGAGCGTAAATATCGTCTTACTTGTTCCAGTGTCTTTAACGATCCCTCACTGTAATTATCCTATTTCATGTCTGAGTATGCTACTTGCGCTATTCATCAGAATTCAAATGAATTTTTATGATATGACTCATTAAATAAAGTTCAAATTCGCTTGCACTTGGCTTCTTATAGAGATCTATAAAGAATAGATCTACTTAGGTCATCTGTTATATCACCAATTTTGAAGATTTAATTTATTATGTCTGTAATCCGGTCTATGCCAAAATTATCTAAGATTACCAGCATCCGTGTTACAATTCCATCAGGTCATACTGCTTTTTGTCTGTTCAGTTTTGCCAGTGCAGCTTCCACTTCAGATTTTAATATTTCCGGTTCTTCAACTAAAAATATTATCTGGCTTTAAATAAACTAATAAGCTGTAAAATCAAATCAATCAATCTGTTTACATCCATGTGCGTGTGAGTACGCGCGGATCTATATTTGCCTGTTTTAATGAAATTAAGTATAAAAAAGAGAATAAAAGCAGAATGATAAGCTGAAGATTGTTAAAAACAAAGAAACTACAATTAATATAATAATGGAATTACTGGAAAGAATTATCCAAGAATGCTATATTTAAAAATAGCAGCCATAATGCTTTTATAGAGTAGCGAAGCGACAAAGACGTGGCTCTACAGACGATTAACTTTCAAGGAGGAATATTTTAAACGAGTAGAGATAGGCTGACACATTTCTAGTACGCATTCTGAAGAGAGAAAGCTTGGAAAATGTAACACTCATAGGATATAATGAGAAAACGGGGTACAGAAAGAAATAATGAATGGCAAATCGAAGACAAAGAAGAGTGGTAAAGAAGTGAAGGTTCTTAGAGATACAAGATTCTGGAGGTTGTGGAGAGCCATGAACACGTACCTCCTGAAGGGAAACGGCATATAAACGAAGAGTAATAACAAACAACAAACGCCGATAAGGATGACTTAAAACCTGTGTTTCCCAATCTTTTTTTTTTTCAACTAGTGCTACCTTTGGGCACAAAAATTTTTTGTCAACAAAAATGTCAAATTAAATTTCTAGTTTTATACTGAATTCATTAAGTAATAATGCAAGAATAATTTTAATATTGTTTTCATTTCTATTATAAATGCTAATGATTAAAATGCTAAACAAACCTTTTATTTGATCGCTTATCTCAACGTTTTCAATGCGATGGTTACCTTTGGTGCCTACTGGCTAAGGCTTTTATTCTAGGTTCCTGCTACTTAGAAGTAATCGTAAATCTTTTTAGGCTGTTTTTTTTTTTTTTTTTTTTTTTTTAGTAAAAAGTTGTGTAACTGCGTTGAAACCACATTCAGCCATGTAGAAAACACAGAAGAAAAGTTTAATTAGCTTCACACAGCTTTAGATAACTTTCAGAAATATCTTTTGTTTTTTAGCCAATATTGTATAATCTTTGAAAATTTAAAGAAAATGGACAAATGCTAACCGATCTCCTGAGTATGATCACCGCCCCCAAATGAAATAAAAATTCCTAGTTCCCCCCTTTCAACATAACAGAGGCCATAAGGGGGCGCTAACGCCAACGTTGGGAAACTCTAGTCTAGTTTTAACGATATAACAACTAACAATGCTTGTATGTAATATTATTTCAAATAATAAAAAAATATGGAGAAAAGCAGAGCCGCCCCCAAATGAAATAAAAATTCCTAGTGCCCCCCTTTCAACATAACAGAGCTCATAAGGGGGCGCTAACGCCAACATTGGGAAACTCTAGTCTAGTCTTAACGATATAACAACTAACAATGCTTGTATGTAATATTATTTCAAATAATAAAAAAATATGGAGAAAAGCAGAGACGACTAAATATTAAAATTATCACAGACACACAAAACACAGAACTAGATACTCAAGTCAAAATCAACCAGCAAGACGAGCTATCGATTATTTTGCAAAAGTTAAAAGACAGTGTTATGCTTCTGGACTGCCGTAACTAGGTGAAGGCAATGAAGAAGAGAAGCAAAGATGATAGCGTGACAGACAAAGGGCATGGAAAATGTGTAATACTGTTTTGACGGTAGATGCAGTACCAGTAAAACTTCATACAGTGATTACTGTTAGCATTACATGACGGAACACTACGCAAATTATTTTGCTTGATAAGATATCTTTTTTTTTTCTGTTATTTTAAAATTCTTGCATACTATTGCAGCAGAATTGTTGCATATATTTTTCCGATATTCAATTCACCAAACCGATAACTTATTACATATACAGGCGACTAGTTTATATGAGTATAAATGTGCCTACACAAGAAGACATTCTAATGGAGTAGAATTGTTAACAAGCCCAATAGTGAAGGGATTAATATCTCATTGGGTCCCCTGTTACTATGGCCTTATATTCTGCAAAATTAAATATGCTTTCTAAAAGGCAAATATTATGAAACAGGTAAATGTCCTTAAAACAAAGAAAAATCTGAAACTACAAACACAACACTCCTGTTTCCTACGATTGCGTTTAAGCATGAAACAGATGGTCGAATCTGGGTGTTGACTTCAATGTCTACATACATACATACATACATACATACATACACACACACACACATATATATATATATATATATATATGTACAGACAAAAATGTGATGAAAAGTCCTCAGTTCGATTCACGTCCAAAATGATTTGAAGAATAGTGGATTAAATCCTGGAAAAAAAAAATCACTAGATCTACCTACTTAAAGCAAGTGATCAATTAAGAGTAAGATTAAATCTTTTGTAGCCTCTTTCCACAGAATCAAACATTATCATCTTCTCTCTGTTCTATCACTGTTTCTATGGAAATATTCGGACGGGCATCACTTTGTAGTTCCACAATTTCAGAACTTTACCCCAACAGATCCAACATGTGATGGACACAGAAACAAGCCACCCTCATGACCTCCATATTTTAATTATAACGGGTAAGTTCCACTCATACACCTTTTCCCCCAACCAGGGACTGCTGCTTTGTGGAACAGGTTTTCCTGAGTGTTACCCGAACGTTACAATCTTCATGTCAAGGGTCAGTCGTTACTTATCCTCAATACCAACTTCTTCCTTTCTACTCTTACATTCATATCACATAACTCACTCACTAATCCTCTACAATGAGTGGCTCTTAAGCCTTTTCTTGGATAAATAATAGTCAAAAAGAAAGATAATGAAAAATGGTGTTTCAGAATTGATTCTGAAAGATTTAATAAAAAATACAAAAACAAGAAAACTGCGAATAGGTGAGAAGTTCTTGAACATTTTACTTGTTGAATCTCATGTGAATTTAAGTCGACGAATATTTTTTTGAAAATAGTTTTTAGCATGGAGAGTTTCGCGTGCGATCGCCGAAGTTAAGCAAGGTCGCGCTGGTAAGTAACTACATGGGTAACCGCTTGGGAATACTAGGTGCTATAGCATTGATGTGTGGCTGGTGTAATGGATAATAGCTCGGAATTGTTAATCGGAAAGCTTACAATTACAACCGGGTTCATTCAGTTATAGGCAAATGTCATTGGGAAAGATAAGAATCGACATCTTCTCCACATATTTATGGGTAATTTAATTTTATCACTAAACCGTTACTATCTCAATCTCTTGCAATCTAAAATATTTTCTGAGAAACAGAATTCTTCCCCCATCTATGGATTAATTAGTAGAACTTATGTTATTAAAAATCATTATTATCACCAAAATTATTACCTGGCTTTAAATAACAAGTAAAATTTTGTAAGCCGTAGAAAGCAAATCATTCGATCAATACATCGTAAAACCGTATAACGTATGGATAAACGTAACTTGAAGTAATTTGTGAAACAGGAAAAAATTTAGAAAATATCTATGAAATGAACAATGATTGGTAAATGCTAAGAGGCTTGGAAGTGGTCAATAGATGCTATGAATACAAAGAAAAGCGATATAAAAATGGTGAAAGAGTAAATGAAAATTAACACCTTCTGTCTTAGTGACATTATCACCTTGCTTGGAGTGAAATGATTAAAAGATATCACTTTCCATGAGTACAATGACAGTGTTATCCTCAAGCTAGGATCGAAAGCCGATTGATTTGTTATCAGTCGAAGATTTGTCCCCTAAGCTATCGGGTGAATTTTTACATATTTATTTTGAATAATCATACCAGTGACACATTCTATCTCAACATTCTATCTCAACATTACATATTCGATCTTACCCTATTGTGCTTGTGCAACATTCAACCAACAAAAAATGAATTTGGTAGAGAAACATAAGAGGAAAGAAAGGAAACTGATGGTGCAAAATGTTTGGTTGAATGTTTGGTCAAACAAACGAACGATTCTAGAATTAAAGCATTTTCAATATATTTTTCCATTAAAAATATTTTCTGTTTTAATCACAACTGCATTCTTTAAATCGAAACTTTGGTCAGACCTCATACGATGTATAACTAAGGCAATGGGTGTATTTATTTACATCAGATGCCTTGTGGAAACGAAAGACTATGCGAGTGAGTTACAAAATGTATTAAGCCAAAGCACCCCAAGGGATCTTCCCCAAGGTAGTAACTCTCCTTCGGAAGGGGGCTAAGTTTATTGCCCGGAGCCTGAGTCGCCCGGACAAGGGAAAGTGCCGAGGGATTTTGAGCTGTTCCCCCCGTCCCCGGTATTACCTTTAAACCCACTTTAAACCACGACCTTGTGTCACGCTAGCGACGTAGGCGCGCTAAAAAATACACCCTTCTGTGTTCATAAATTTTTTATTTAAATCCTTATTTCTATATTCCTTGGAATATATACTTCAGTTCAAAAATTTGTACCCACCCGAAGAATTAGCATCGGATGAAAATGACTGAAGAGTGAAAAAAAACTCAGTCATTGAGAAAAAATGGAATCAATTATCAAACTTATATTTTGAGAAAGGTTTGCAACTAATGCCAAAAAATGGTTTGTTTAATCCCAAATTCAATTTCTACATGTACCAATATTTTGCTACAATTTTGGACCTCTCATTAAACGACTCAACACCCCATTGTATGTTGCTTAAAATATCCCAACTAAACAATATCGAAATAATCAAACATTTCAAAAACCATTATGGATATAATCAAATCCTCAAACATCCACAGCAATAATATTTGTAAAGCAGGCATTTAAAATAAATTAACAAAACTGTTCCACACAGTACATTAGAGAAACATGCAGATTTTTAAAAAAAATGCATTTATGAGCACAAAAGGGAGATCATAAATAACAATTTACCGAATACACTAGGCATACATCGAAATAAATTCAACCACAATTTTGATTTCATAATTACTACACTCAGAAAAGAAGAAAAAATCACTCAGAAGAAAAATCCTCGAGTGTGACGCCATTGAATATTATCCAAATTATTTTGAATTTCACGAATCTTAATTGAATCACTACTCTCCCAATCAAACCTACACAACAAATATATTAAGAAATCAAAGGAAAACGGTTGAATCCGTCAGCTCAATATAAACAATATTTCTGTATTTGAAAATATTTTCTTCAAAAATAAAGTAATTGAAGTAGCTGACCATAGAAATATACAATAGCATTCCTAAATTCTTCTAGTTGCTAACGACATTTTCTTTTTCGTTTATAGATAATTTGTTTCAATGAATTACCTGGAAAAATTCCACATTGGACGAAACGCGTCAGTTAAACCCACACAATTTCCCATTGTCTTTTTCCTTCGTAATTATATATATATATATATATATATATACACGCCCCTAAAAAAATAAATTTCGTTCGAGCACTTTAGAGAGAAAGCGCGAATTTGTAAACACTGACTGTTACTGCTGATAATGCAAAGCTCTTCTATGAATCGATCACTCTGAGTCACTGGTATGATTATTCAAAATAAATACGTAAAAATTCACCCACAGAGCCGATAACTTAGGAGAAAAATCTTCGATTGATGCCAAATCAATCGGGTTTCGATCCTAGCTTGAGGATGCCTAGATGTGATATTGTGAAACAATCTCTCTATGAATGACAAGATAGATAGATAGATAGATAGATAGATAGATAGATGTTCATATATATGGATGCGGAGCTTGTTATTACTAAAACTCGTAAAATGAAAGCTTGCTGCCCAAACACGCAATGTGTGTGTTTATGTGCATGCATATGTGTATGTTGTTCTTTATCAGCGTGCGGAAGTACATCTGCTAATATATGGCATTTGAACAAATGGCGGTCGCCCTGGAGTCATTAGGAAATAAGCAAATATTTCTGCAGCTCGGCCGGACATTTTGGCCCAACTTTCAGTTAGAAGTTCGTGGAACGAAATTAGCATTTTCTGAAGTGAGAAAAATGGCTCTTTGGAAATTGATACTTTGAATAAAAGCATCGCTAGAACGAAATATCTGCAGTAATATTTCGTTCTCAAAATAGAACGCTATTGATTGCTTTGAGATGTCATACATCTAAGTTCGGTCATGGTCTCAACGAGAAAGAGGATGCTGAATCTCCCTCACTAGACTGTAAATGATTTTGAACTCCATCAAGGCTTGAAAGCGAAGATTCAACAGCGCCAGCCAAGATATTGCAGTATTTTAGGTGTTTGTTTTTGTTTTTGTTTTTGTTTTTAAACGGGCTAACCCCAAGCAAGGCTGCAAAGTCACTATGACACAAGAGGTTACAGGGGGGGGGGTAATTAGAAAACAGAAACATTACTAAGGAACGAGAAAGAAGAGTAATCAGGAGGACAGTAGATAGCGATTGACATTGCATTTAAACTTTTGAAGATTAAAGCTGCCTGGAAAACCAGGAGCCAAAAAGGAGTTCCACAAAAGGGATGTGCGAGAAGAGAAGCTGCTAGAAAAGAACTTACGATTACATCGAGCCAACTCAGCTGTAAGTCGATGAGGTCTCGTCGCTAGTCTAGTACTGCGCTTGAATTCATAAAGTCTGGGTATCACAGCGAAGAATTACCATAAAATTATAGAAAAGGCTAGTTTACGGAGATGGGAGAGTGGCTGAAGACAAGACGCTAGATCAAGACTGATTCTTTTTTTAATCTGACTCTTGTAAAAATAAAGCCTGGCAAATGGAATCAGGTCCTGTAACTGAGAATTTACAAGAAGGATTTGAGAATTTTCCTTGAATCTTTAGCAATGGATTCTATATATGATTTCCAGTACAGGTCTAGAGTGAACTCGAAACCCAAAAGTATTTCACTCTTATCTGAGACCATATTCAGGAAATTAAATTGTCTTTCAGAGGGTATATGTATTTCTGTAAATTCAAAGTATTTCAACTCTGTTTTACTGCGTTATGCAGCGTTCTAGATTTCGAAATTCAAAATACACGTTTTTCCCAAAGTATAAGGGAAGTAACTTTTTTATTATATATATATATATAATTTTTTGCTGCTACAAACATTTAAAACTTTGTTGCTGTACTCATAGTCGACTTTATTAATCCTCTTACATAAAGGGCTTCTAGGATTTTTATTTATTCCTTATTATTTTTTTATATGTAATATAGATGTATTTTCAACTAATATCTGTCTAAACTGTGAGTAGCGGCATGAGTGTTCTGTAGTGAGATTGAACTATGCTCATCCAAATGGAATGTTAGTCTTTTTGTTAGCATCGTCGTAGTAAATCCAACGTTGGTTCATGATCTTTTAACGTCAAGTGAGGCTAAAGTTTCATTATTGTTTTTTTTTTTTTTTCGAATGTTGACGTTATGTTGTATTTATTTTCAATGTAAGATGTAATCAGTTGATCATCCCGGAATATTCTGTAGTCGTCGATGTGTAAATTTTATTTATTTACTTAGGATAAAGATTCACATCAGTTTAGACAACTGTGCTCTGTCAAATGAACCTTGGAGGACATCAAAATTACAAGCTTTGGATTTCCTAATCCATGGATCCACGTAATATACCGTGATGATGGACTAACGGTGGTACCGGATAATAAGAGAAATAGCAATTCGATCAAGAAAAAACTATGAATGATGTTTAAAGGTCTGGATTTCGATAGCGGAGATCAATAGGAAAGTAGTCCAGTTTTTGGACGTAGAACAAAACCTGATGACTGCAACAATCTCATATTTTATAAAACCTAATACTCCTTTGAGATACGTAAATATCGTACCACCCATAAAGTGTAATTAGACATATACCACCAGGGGGACAATGCAGATTCTCAAAAAATTCTTCAAATGAAAAAATATTCACTGAAAACAAGGAAAATATATGAATCTGTTTTAAGAGAGGAGAGGCATAATGTCAACCCGTGTTTCAAGGTCCAAGGTGATCCAAGAACAGATGATAATAAGAAAAAGAAAAAGGAATTTCATCTGCTTCAACCCACACTTCAATATGCAGAGTAAAAACAAATATGGGGAAAATATTTTTAGCCTTCTCAAAAAGAATATCCGCGTAGTGTCCGGGCAGTAGACTTCGTTTAACCGTGATACAGACAAGTTGAGCTGTGTTTTGTTTATTATCGATATATATTAGTGTTTGTTTATTTCGATATATATATATATATATATATATATATATATATATATATATATATATATATATATATATATATATATATTAGTGTTTGTTTATTTCGAGATATATATATATATATATATATATATATATTAGTGTTTGTTTATTTCGATATATATATATATATATATATATATATATATTAGTGTTTGTTTATTTCGATATATATATATATATATATATATATATATATATATTAGTGTTTGTTTATTTCGATATATATATATATATATATATATATATATATATATATATTGCGGTGGCTGCGTAATCTCATTAGGTCCAACCTCGTACTCATTTCACATAGTATATATCGATGAGTACCTCAATACTCGGCAACTAGTATCGCAAACCACGAAGACACACACACACACATACCTATATGTGTGTGTGTGTATGTGTCTGTAAAACTTAATATATAAGTATGAGAAAAAAGCTTCAAGCAACTAAATTTTCAACCTCATAGTTAAGAGTACTCAATATCGTAGATATACCACTTATTGATATATAGACAGAATGAACGTAAGAATTAGTTTGGTGCAAAAATAAATATCGTATTTTGACGTTAAAAATAGGTCAAAAACGATATTATTTTTGCACCAACCTAATACATGTTCACGATCAATTTTATACATTAATGCGATCCTTAGATAAAGTAAGTGCACCATAAATTTCTCAAAAGAAATTTTCTCAGTCTGTTCATATCTATCTATCTATCTATCTATCTATCTATCTATCTATCTATCTATCTATCTATCTATCTATTTCAGCTTCTGTTAATATCTATCTATCTATCTATATATCTATATATCTATTTCAGCTTCTGTTAATATCTATCTATCTATGTCTTCATATGTACTTTTCACCGTGTTATATCTATCTATCTATACCTATCTATTTCACTCTCTGTTAATATCTATCTATCTAGCTATCTATCTTCGTATATCATATCTATCTTTCTATCTATTTCAGCCTCTGTTAATATCTATATATATTTCAATCTATCTATCTCTGTTCACATATATATCTTTCTTCGTGTCATATCTATCTATCTATCTATCTATCTATCTATCTATCTATCTATCTATTTCAGCGTCTGTTAATATCTATCTATCTATCTATCTATCTATCTATGTCTTCATATGTACTTTTCATTGTGCCATATCTATCTATACCTATCTATTTCACTCTCTGTTAATATCTATCTATCTATCTACCTATCTATCTATCTATCTGTGTGTGTGTTTATATATATATATCGCAAGCTACTCATATCTATCTATCTATCTATCTATCTATCTATCTGTCTGTGTGTGTGTGTGTGTGTGTGTATATATCGCAAGCTACTCATATTTATTTATCTATCTATCTATCTATCTATCTATCTATCTATCTATCTATCTATCTATCTATCTATCTATCTATATCTTCTTTCAACGAATGCTTTGATTTGGTTTTGCTTATGTATTTCTACGTCAATCCTATTTTTTATTTTCCTTATAACACTTTTTCCTTTTTCCTAATCATTTCCGCATCCACTGTTCAGCATCCTTGTTTTTCCAGATGATGTTCGCCCATGATAAAGGCACATCACATAAAATTAGATTCCTCTCTTTATTAGTGCATACACTAGTTGACCCGGAAATAACTGAAGTCATCTTGGGATTTGTTTTAAGCTCGTGGAAACAATTACAGTCGCTCACTCGCTATGATTATATCCCTGCGCATGCGTATCAGTTATACCTCGAATTGCATATCTCAGTGAATATCGCCTAAGTCGTTCGCATTGCTTGGAAGTCAACCAGTATTATTAAACATACTTAAATATGACTTTTCTATGAGAGGGTGCTGAAAATTTCTTGAATCAGCTCACTTCACAAAATGCGGCCAAATGGCATGCTCTATAATTACAAGAGTTTCAGTCTGAAAATTGGAGTATTTTGTCGGGAGCTGTTCAGTTTTCACTTTCTATGAAGCCTTTTGCGTGTTGAATTATCCCCCCCCCCTTTACTATCCTTTTCTTCACAGACAAAACGGCGCAAGTCCATCGCTACTCTAACTCTATTCCCATGGAAGATTTTCTGATGAGTTGCTGCGTTACTTGTTCTATCAGTTCAGACCTTTACAGCAAAGGCACGTCATGACACTCATACAGGGTCGTATCATCCTCGTTCTCTTCGTATTCTACTGGAAAAAAGGAGTTTCCTTTCGCATGGTTCTTTTCCCAAGATCGCTACTTTGTGGAACTAACGTTTTCGGAGTCACTACAACCGCAACTGCTTCAAATCTGGGATCTATCGTCAGTTACTTTCGAAAGCCTTATTCTGTAGCTCTTTACCTTGAGTGGCTCTTGGGCATTGGATTTGGGGAATAGCAATAATAAAAAAAAACCCTGAGAAACTTCAAAAGATTTTTGCAACATTTTCTTTATTAAATCTCGCAAATTTCGTATCTCGGTATTTAAAAAAGATATGAATTAACCCTAAATAGTTGATTCGGTATTTAATTTTGAATAATTCGGGAATTTTTTAGCAGTTTCGATCTATTATAGTTATAATTATAGATTTTTCTAAAAATTTGTGCAGTCCAAAATTATTCGACCTCTTTATGGAAATTATGAAAATTCAATATAAACACCCTTTGAAAATGAAATAGTATTGACCTGATTCGATAATATTCTAAACAGTAATGATGAAGAAAATATGACAGTGCCACGTACCATGATAACTCATTCGTTCTGCAACCATGGCGAAAACGGCTGAACTTGAAAAGGAAAGCTGAATGAAGTTAGTTGATGCGTACAAACAAGGTGATGGATATACAACACTTTCCAAGAGTTTAAATGTTCCTAGATCAACAAAGCAGCGCCAAAAAGTACAACGAGGCTCATTGTGTTGTGAATAAATTTTTAAGAGAATGGAAAGGAAAAAAGAATTAGAAAAAATCCTCAATAAATGAGAAAATGACATTATCAATGATGCAATAAAATCAGGGTTGAATGTACCGACAAAAACAGTCATCCGATGCTTTCATCGAGCAGCACTGAGTTTATAGCCCAAGGAAAACTCTCTTTCTTAAAGCTAAACACCTAAAATGCAGATTAGCTCATGCTAGATGTCATCTATGAGAGTAAATAATGGAACACTGGTTGATGGTCAGATGAAACCAAACTAGAACAATTTGATCACCTGAACTCCCATTGTGTATGGAGTAAAGTAAATGAAGCTCACGAACCAAAAAATACCCTCCCTACAATTAAGCACAGTGGTGGGAGCATTCTGCTCTGGCGTTGTTGAACTGCTTCTGAACTAGAACTAGTGAGCGTACAGGGTATCATGGATATAGTAAGTATTTGACTATTCTTGAAAATAATATGAAGATAATGCTCGAAAGCTGTTTTGACGGATATCATTGGATTTCCAACATAATAATGACACGCAGCGCAAATTGTACAAAATATTTAGATGACAGCAAAATTAAGGTATTGGCGCACGCGGCACATTAAACATTTCTGGGTATATTTGAAGAAAAATATTTAGAGAAAGTTGTCCTTTGAATTTTGATAACTAGACGCTATTGCCAAGGAAGTGTGTATAAAAATACCTACCAGTGTGTATAATCTTGTAAAGAACTATAGAACATGATTAAAGGCAATTATAAAGAATACAGTTTACAGAATTGATTACTTAGGCAAGATGGCCAATAATTTTTTTTTTTTTTTTTTTTTTTTTGTGTGTTTGTATTTGGTATTGTATTTTGAGATGAAAATAAAAATATTGTCGTGGCTATCACTCCACATTCTTTCAAATCCATTATTTCATAATTAGTGAAAATTTGCGGTATTATATCTTCCTTTGGAATTATGGAAGTGAGATAAATAAATACACACACACACACAGATATATATATATATATATATATATATATATATATATATATATATAAATATATATATATATATATATATATATACACAAACACAGAGACATACACAGAGACACACATATATATATATATATATATATATATATATATATATATATATATATATATATATATATATATATAAGGGTGTATAGAGGGTGCGTTGCGTAAATTGTAGGCATTATTATATTTTTAATTGCGTGCATGCGCCTTGTTTGTTTTATATTTTGTCTACTGCACAGTCTTGTAGGGCCAGTTTAGCACCATCTGCAAGAAAAATAGCACCATGACACAATTCACTCCCGCAAAAACTTGGAAACGACATGCTCTTTTACTTGGTATTCGCGCCGAAATCTCCAATACGGACATTTCAGCGTGTTTCGGTGTCAATCTGAGGAGAGTGCAGAGGATTCGGAAAGAGTTGTATGTGTCTAATGGTGATTAAGAAGGTGTTTGGAGTGATCACTAGTAATGGCGACGTAATGCCTCTATTCATCTTACAACAGTGTCTCATACTCAACAGCGGAGCCTACATCAAGTGCCTTGAGATGGTAGTGTTGAGGTAGTGTTGTCCTGGATCAAGAGGGTGACAGCTGGAAGAACCTATGGAATCAGGACTCTACACCATGCCACACAAGGAGGAGAACTCAGTCTTGGCTGTCAGACAATTTCTGCGACCACATCTGCGACCACATCATCCCTTATATCTGCCCACATAACTACTACGTGCCTTGACCGTTTGAAGTTTATAAGCATTAAATTCAACCTTGCCAACCGAACGATCCTTTGTGGCCGAGCGGTCAAGGCACGTCAGCGTAAATGACGGTTCCGTATAGGATGCAGGTTCGAATCCTGTCAAAGGACGAATATTTTCTATAAAAATTTCTCGGGCATTCAGGCCGGTAAATGTTATTTAATACTGTTTATTATAAACAGAGCATTTACTTAAATACTTGTATCTATAAAAAGAACGTTAAACATAAAAATGTCTTTAATAAATAAATTGTCGGACTTTTTCCATTTCTTAATGTATATATATATATACATACAAATATAGATAACTAGACTCGCTTCGAAAAACCCTTGAATTTTTGATTTGCCAATAATCAAATCAATCACGAGGGAAAAAAAGGTCTTAAAAAAAGA